>JAHRHZ010000055.1:8159238-8214231 GCA_024137785.1 Ginglymostoma cirratum | reverse complement strand
GAAACGTCAAGTTTTCCTGCTCCTATGATGCTGCTTGACCTGCTGTGTTCATCCAGCCCCATGCTTTTTATCTCGGTGTATCTCAGTACCTGTGACAACAACAAATCAAACAAAAACTATGAGAGTCAATCATACAAAGTATAACAAATCACCAATTCTGTGAATTGGTAGAATCATACAGCAGTGCCAATACACAGGCTCACCTTAGCTTCCTGAAATCTTCCACCTGGTAGACGCCAATGGCCGAGCAGTGGAAGTACTATCAAGTTGTACAGATCTCGGTATACTCACAATTCATGAGATTCATTGTAGTCAAACAGACCATACATGGTGCAATCAAATCAGTCAACAATAGTCAAAAATACAACTTTGCAGTGAGATATAAGACATGCACCAGGATGATTGCATATGAAACATTAAGCAGATTTCTCAAGCCACACAAAGTCCAACATATCGCTTTTGATCCACACGTTAATGCTTTTGACAACAAAGTTGAAGAAATTTTCAGAGTTGATCGGATATACTTTGGCCAGAGCTAGTGTGAACAGTTGCAATCATCAGCTGTTGAAGATGAGCACCTATGGGAGTTGCAAGAAATCACTATCCGGAGATGGTCTGACAGTTTTAACAAAATAACTTTTTTTAATTCAGTTGTGGGATGTGGGTGTCACTGGCTGACCGGCATTTATTGCCCATCGCTAGTTGCCCTTGAGAAGGTGGAGGTGAGCTGCCTTCTTGAACCGCTGCAGTCCCCCTGCTGGGGGTTGACCCACAATGCAATTAGGGATGGAGTTCCACCATGATGACCCAGTGACAGTGAAGGAATGGCAATACATCTCCAAGTGAGGATAGTGAGTGACTTGGAGGGGAACTTGAAGGTGATGGTGTTCCCATATGTCTGCTGCCCTTGTCCTTCTGGATGGAAGCGGTTGTGGGTTTGGAAGGTGCTCTCTGAGGATCTTTTTGAATTTCTGCAGTACTTGTAGATAGTACACACTGCTGCTACTGAATGTCAGTGGTGGAGGGAGTGAATGCTTGTGGATGTGGTGCCAATTCAGCAGGCTGCATCATCCTGGATGGTGTCAAGCTTCTTGAGCCTTGTTGGGGCTGTACTCATCCAGGCAAGTGGGGAGTATTCTATCACAGTCCTGACTCGTAACTTGTAGATGGTGGGCAGGCTTTGGGGGAGTCAGGAGGTGAGTTACTTGCCGCACTATTTTGAGCTTCTGACCTGCTCCTATAGCCACTGTGTTTATGTAGTGATTCCAGTTGAGTTTCTGGTCAACGATAACCCCCATGATGTTGATACGGGGGGATCCAGTGACGGTAACACCATCAAGGGGTGGTGGTTAGATTGTCTGTTATTGTGATGGTCATTTCCAGGCATTTGTTTGGTACAAATGTTACTTGCCACTTGTCAGCCCAAGTCTGGATATTGTCCAGGTCTTGTTGCATTTGGACATGGACTGCTTCAGTATCTGAGGAGTCACGAATGGTGCTGAACATTGTGCAATCATTGGTGAACATCCCCACTTCTGATGTTATGATAAGGGGAAGGTCATTGATGAAGCAGCTGAAAATGGTTGGGTCAAGGACGCTACCCTCCTACAGAGATGTCCTGGAGCTGAGATGACTGACCTCCAACAACCACAGCCATCTTCCTATGTGTTAGGTATGACTCCAAACACCCAATACCCACTGATTCCAGTTTTGCTAGGGCTCCTTGATGCCACACTCCGTCGAATGCAACCTTGATGTCAAGAGCCGTCACTCTCACCTCACCTCTGGAATTCTGCTCCTTTGTCCATTTTTGGACTAAGGCTGTAATGAGGTCAGGAGCTGAGTGGCCCTGGCAGAACCCAAACTGGGCATCACTGAGCAGGTTATTGCTGAGCAGGGGCTGCTTGATAGCGCTGTTGATGACACCTTCCATCATTTTACTGATGATCGAGAGGAGACTAATGGATGGTAGTTGGCTGTGTTGATCCTGTTTTTCATGTACAGGACAAAATTGGGTAATTTTCCACATCGTTGGGTAGGTATCAGTGTTGTATCTGTACTGGAACAGCCTGGCTAGGGGAGTGGTAAGTTCTGGAGCACAAGTCTTCAGTACTATTGCCGGAATGTTGTCAGAGCCCGTAGTCTTTGCAGTATCAAGTGTCTCCAAATGTCTCTTGATATCACATGGAATGAATCGAATTGGCTGAAGGCTGGTATCTGTAATGTTGGGGGCCACTGGAGGAGGCCAAGATGGATCATCCACTCGGTACTTCTGGCTGAAGATTGCTGTGAAAGCCTCAGCCTTATCTTTTGCACTGATGTGCTGGGCTCTTCCATCATTGAGGATGGAGAAATTTGTGGAGCCTCCTCCTCTAGTGACAGTTAATAAATGTGTAACTGGAAAAGCACAGCCCATCAAGTAGCATCTGAGGAGCAGGAAAGTCAATGTTTCAGGCCGAAATGTTGACGTTCCTGCTCCCCGGATGCTGTCTGATGGGCTGTGCTTTCCCAGGTCCACATTTATTGACTCTAGCTTCCAGCATCTGCATTCCTTACTGTCTACTCCTTTAGTGAGTTGTTTAATCATCCACCACCATTCACAACTGGATGTGGCAGGACTGCAGAGCTTAGATCTAATCCATTGGTTGTGGGATCACTTAGTTCTGTCTATTACTTGCTGCTTATGCTGTTAACGTGCAAGTAGTCCTGTTTGGTGACTTCAGCAGGTTGACACACCTCATCTTCAGGTATGCCTGGTGCTGCTCCTGGCATGCCCTCCTACACTCTCCATTGAACCAGGATTGATCCCCGAGCTTGATGGTAATGATTGGGTGGAGGATATGCCAGGCGATGAGGTTACAGATTGTGCTGGAGTAGACTCATAGATGCTCAGTCTTGATTGGTAGATCTGTGCGAAGTCTGTCCCATTTAGCACGGTGATAGTGCCACACAGCACGATGGAGGTTATTCTCAATGTGAAGGCGGCACTTCATTTCCACAAGGACTGTGCAGTGGTCAATCTTACCGATACTGTCATGGACAGATGCATCTGCAGCTGGCAGATTGGTAAGGATGAGGTTGAGTATGTTTTTCCGTCTTGTTGGTTCCCTCACCACCTGCTGCAGACTCAGTCTAGCAACTATGTCCTTTACAGCCTGACCAGCTCGATCAGTAGTACTGCTGCTGAGCCAGTCGTGATGGTAGACACTGAAATCTCCCACCCAGAGTACCTTTTGTGCCCTTGCCATCCTCAGTGCTTTCTCTAAGTGTTGTTCAACATTGAGGAGTATTGATTCATCAGTTAAGGGAGGATGGTACATGGTAATCAGCAGGAAGTTTACTTGCCCATGTTTAACCTGAAGCCACGAGACTTCATGGGATCCGAAGTCAATGTTGAGAACTCCCAGGGCAACTCCCTCTCAACTGTGTACCATGTGCCACCACCTCTGCTGGGTCTGTCCTGCAGGTGGGACAGGACATATCCAAGGATGGTGGCGGTGCTGACTGGGACATTGTCTATCAAAGATTCATTCATTTTGGCTGTACACATTCAAATTTGCAATATCATAACAAGTCATTTTCAAGAGCAAACAAATCCTAATACTGAAAGGATGACCCCAAGAAAACATGTTTGTGTTACACAGGTTACGAATGCACAATATGGATATTATGTGAGCCTCTGAACTGGCCAGGGATGAATCAAGATGGCTAATAATTCATAAATGCATGAGACGTCTGCCAAACGTATCAATCCCAACAGTGGAAGGAGTCTGTACATCCACCAAATATTTTATCTACTCCTTGAGCAAAATTAGCAATCGACCTATTCACAATGCATGGGGGAAGATTACATTCTTGTGATGGATTAGTTCTCCAAATTCCCCATTGTTAGATAATTTAGCAAAGCAATGAAAGGGACTGTTGCTGTCAGGAAGTGTGTTATTTTCAGATTATTTGGTATTTTAGATTAGAAGGTGCCAAATAGCAGACCACAGTTCACTGGCAAATCACAACAAAATATGTTTACTAAGTGGACAAAGACTCATGTCATATTGCCTAGCAGAATTTACTTTCAAAATGATCATTACTTAGTGTCAGGCAACAAGGCAAAATTTTCACAATGCACAGCTATGTTTCCATGCAACAGCAATGGAGGAGGAATTACCATCCCCAGAATAACCCACTCTTGGAAGGCAAGTGAGAGTGACATTGCCCAGCAACCAATTCTGAGCCACAGGGCATTCTTCTTCAAAGGCAGAAGAAAATCAAAAGAGATACATGATGAGCATGCGGGTAGAGAACTCCCAAAGTAGTGCACTGAACAGAGAATGCAAGTTAGAAATATAAATACTTAGATAGCTGTAAAGGTGTGTATAATATTCGACCATCCCAGATCATAGAGTCTCTACTGATCATAGTGCTGCATTGCAGAGGAATACAAGACAACTCAAATAAATGTATATCACTCAGAGATAGTAAGAACTGCAGATGCTGGAGTCAGAGATAACACAGCATGGAGCTGGATGAACACAGCAGGCCAAGCAGCATCAGAGGAGCAGGAAAGCTAACGTTTTGGATTGGGAAAAATAATTTTTTCTGAAGAAGCGTTCCACCCAAAATATCAACTTTCCTGCTCCTTTGATGCTTCCTGGCCTGCTGTGTTCTTCCAGCTCCACACTGTTTGATATCAAATAAATGTATGACATGTCAATCATGCACAGGCAAAGTGCTGAAGAAAACCCCAATGGCTGTTCACTGATGTTAAATAACAAAACCAGCAGCAAGACAAGCAACTAGCCAAACAATTGCAACAGAGACTAACACTTACCTCTCCAGACAGATTATTGTTCACCATATCACTACAAGTTGTCAAGAGTCCAAAGCATTACATTGAAGTTTGAAATGTTATTCTTGTAAACTCTATATTGCCAGTTTGGATAATTATCGAGTTGACAACACGGGCATATGTGCAACCATATTTGTATGTTTTGGGATAACTTTTTAATCTTCAGAAAAAGGAGGAATGTTGTGCAATGTCTCACTTCAGTATGCCTTTAAGAGAAATGCTCACTGTTCCATCACAAAATGTAACCTGATGGTTTACAGATCACAAACCCACCTTACTTGGGATGCCTGTGAAGAAAAATCGGAGTTAGCATCTGTTCTGAGGAAGGGTCACCAGACCTGAAATGTTAACTCTAATTTTTCGGGTCCAATGGCCCTTCCTCAGAACAGATGCTAACTCCGATTTTTCTTCACAGATGCTACCTGATCTGCTGAGCTTTTCCAGCAACTTCTGTTTTTGTTCCTGGTTTACAGCATCCGCAGTTCTTTCGGTTTTTATTTGGGATCCCTGTTGGTCTCTCTCTTTCTCCAGCTCATCTGGAAGGAAGAGAGCATGCAAAGGGCACTCTGAAGTTGTAATTATAACCCCTTCAAGAAATGAGATAAGACCAATTGCAGTAACTATGGAAGGGTATCGCTGCTATCCACCAGAGGTAAGGTTTTCACTAAAGTCAATTGTCTCCTCTCAGCGGGTGAAAAGCTTCTACTGAAGTCACAATGCAGATTCCATTGAGAGGCACAGGGGACATGGGCTCCACAGTAAGACAAGGTCAGGAAAAATGCAACTTCTATACATGGCTTTTGTCAACCTCACAAAGATCTTCGACTCTGTCAACCAGAAGGGACTATTGAATGGCCTCCTCAAATTTGGTCACCCACAGAAATTAATGATCATCCTCCACTTGCTGCATGCAAAATGTGGTCTTCATCAATGGATGCCATAGTACCCAAACCTCTGAAAACTAGGTTCAAGCATGGCTGGATCATCGCATCAATGCTCTTGTCCATCTTCCTTGCTACAACGTGTACCTTGCCAGTCCACAGGACAGGCAGAAACTGTTCAACGTGTGTAAAGGCAGGTCCAGAAACAACACCACCTCAACGTCTGACATTGAGTTATATTATGTAGATGGCATTTGCGTGTATGCAAGCTCAGAGGCTGAGATACAAGCTATGTTGTGCATTCAGAGAACATATGAGAGAATTGGTCTTAAACTAAACACGAAGAAGACACAGATTCCCTACTTGCTGGCTCCCAATACACAATACTGCTCTGCTGTCCATCAAGTTCTCCGATGACCCACAGCACAACACGGATCAACGTCCACACCTTGGGACATTCTTCGGTGCTTGAGCAGACGTTGACAATAAAATTCATCATTACTTCCAGTGTGCCTGTGCACCCTTTTGCCTGTCTAAGGAGCAGAGTGTTTGATGGCAAAGACATCAAACCCAATACCAAACCCATGGCCTACAGAGCAGCAGTGTCGCTCGTATCTTGTATGTGTCGGAAGCATGGATAAAGTACAGCAGATTACTGAAATTCCTGGACAATTATCACCAGCGATGACTCCACAGAATCCTGCAAATCCACTAGAAACACAAGCTCTCCAATTTCAGTATCCTCCCTCATACCAATTTCCCCATTATTGTGGCACTGGTCACAATCAATCAGCTGCATTCAACACGCCTCACGATTTGCATGCCTCCCATGTGCCATCCAAAGCAAGCTCACTACTCTGAGCTTTGTCACAGCAAACAGTTGCAAGCAGGGTACAGGAATTGCTTCAAGGCTCTCCTTAAAGTCTCCATGAAAAATGCAATAACCCCACTGACTCAAAGGAGCCTCTAGCTTACGACTGTCCAATTTTAAGAAGCAATGTCAGCAAAGAAGCCAACTACTTTGAAGGTCTGAAACAAATCCAGATGGAGACCACATTGCAAACAGTGAACAGAGCACATAGAAACCCAACCATCTCCCCCACCCACCCACTTCAGCATCACCACCTGACTCACTGGTGGCAACGTTTGCAATCCAGTTAATTTTAAGTAGTTTTGACTAGTGAATTTTAAGTTTTAATAAGTATATTTATGTTTCTGAGAGAGAAATTATGAGTGGTCTTCTATCATGTTTGATTCAGGTACACTAAGAGTTGAAGATGGTGTAGACCTGCCTTTCAACAACACCTTGCATTCACACAGCACCGTTGGCACAGTAAAACATTTCTTTTTTGTCTTATTACTCTCCTGTAAAGCATCTTGTTTTACAGGAGTGAAATAATCCAAAAAAAATTTGTCACAGAGTCAAAAATTATTCGGGAGTGAACAAAAGCTTTGTAAAGGCATAGGTTTTAAGGAGTGTCGTACAGGCGCGCCTAATAATGCACCTTAACTTAGACTTCATGAACGCCATCGTATAAATAGCTTGCCTGTGTTTCTCAGGGCCGCTGGCAATCTAGTGGTGATGAATACCAGATCGTCAGGAATTTTGTTCATATTCTCAAAGGACTCTGTTGAGACTGTGCCAGGTTCAATTAATTTAGGATGTTTGTAACTAGCAGAGAGAAAAGACAGCGTGGGGCTGTAATTGTATGCAAGTCTCAGATGTCACAGCACAGAATTCTAACCTTAGCCATTCTCTGATATTGTAGACTTTAATTGACAAAATTAGAACATTGTTTGTTTCAATAATTTATCAGATTTCTTTTCATAAACAATATGCAGCAGTATTAAAACTTAAAAGTCATGATAGAAAAGGAAATGCATGTTTAGGATACTGAGTCATTGTATCAGAGACATAGAGCTACAACATGGTTCACTACTCAATTATGTGTTCAGTGGCATGATCATGTTTATATTTACGCCTTATAGATTGTATAATACTCTGTCAGTGGTTGGTTTGCCTCATCTATTTAAAAATTTTTAAAATCCATTTAAAGTGAGCAAAATCGATTGCAGTCAGTGAAAAAGAGGAAGCGTTTGAAGCTCAGCTAGAATAAATTCAGCAATGATTCCTGTCTGGTTTATGCCTTTTTTTGAAGAATCTACATCCGTATATACATAATCCGAAACTAATTTTTTTTTTACTCTCTGCTTTTGTTTTTACAAGTGTTCCTCCTCCCTGTTTTGAAAGTATTAACTCTTCGCTCTGGTGCAGTTTCATAAATGTGATCACCCTTCAAAATCTCATTTACATGGACATTCTTCAAGCATGAGTCCAGATAATGATTGTGTACAAAATGTTTAAGCGCTGAAAGGATTACAGTTGAGTCGCAGCCAATAACCATACAAACATAAAGCTTTCTCATTAACAAAACAAGCTTACGGGGTTGGGATTGGGAGTGGGTGTGAAGTTTTGAGGTCAGTTGAAGTTTGTTTACCACTAATCTAGTATCAGTTGGCTGAACACAGACCAATTACAGAGTTTAGAGCTATCTAAGTCTACGTGGCTTCACTACTGACAATTTAACCATCTGATGTATCAAGAACAAATATGGTCTTGACTTAATTCAGCATTTATCCAACGCACATAATCTACTGACGGGTAGAGGAGGTTAACAAGAATGATGCTGGGGATAAAGGGTTTGTCATACGAGGAGCAATTGAGGACTCTGGGTCTGTACTCGATAGAGTTTAAAAGGATGTCTGATTGAAACTTACACAACACTGAGAGACCTCAATAGAGTGGATGTGGATGTTGTCACTAGTAGGAGAGAGAAGGACCAGAGGGCACATCCTCAGAGTGAAGGGACAAGCCTCTACAACTGAGATGAGGAGGAATTTCTTCAGCCAGCAGCTGGTTAATCTGTGGAACGCATTACCACCAAAGCCTATAGAGTCAAGTCATTAAGCGGACTTGAGAAAAGATAGCTTCGTGATTAGTAAGGACATCAAAGGTTAAGAGGAGAAGGCAGGAGAATTGTCTAAGCAATAACATCTTCAGCTGGTTTGATTCCTGGCATTAAGAGGTCAGAGGTGCTTTGTTGGTGCAGTCTGCACAGCCAAGCACAACATGGTGGTTGAATGGTGGAAGATTAGACAAAACTGCATTCATGAATCGACAACTTAGAAAACAGCTTAAGTGATTCTTAAATCACAATGTTTAGCTGGGGAAGAAAATGTCTCGCTTTGGTTTGGCAGAGCCAAACTGTTTCAAAGAATTAATGTGAGGCAGTTCAATGGCAGAAACCATCAGATGCAGGTAGTCGGCTCATGTTTGTAGTTGCCAGTTGCTTTGTGCCAAAACTAAAAAATAAAATGAAAAAGAAAGAGTTGGGTGATTTCCCAGCAGTTACAATGTTCCATTAAGAATGCATATACCAGAACACTTGACTCCGAGAGCACCCTGACACAGCAGCTTCACTTGCTCAATGTTGTGAATTAAATCTTGTGTCTGCAGACAGCATCGCACTCACAGAATGCAGACACACACCAGGCAAGGAAGGAATGAAGTGCAAAGTAACCCCAATTCAGCCCCTAACTAGTTGCCAGCAACCCACAGCCAGATGGCCATGTCACGTCATTGATTTGTACAGTGCGTTCTGCAATTAAAGGTCATCATCTACTCCTGCTGCATTTTACAGTGAATTGGTCCCACAAGGTGACAGAGAGTGATACAACTGATTTTTTTTGTTTGTTTCTTACAGTGCCATTGCTTCCACTGTCGGAATAAACCTGTCTCAGCCTGGGAAGAATGAACCGAATTACACTTGCCCATCATGTTTCTTTGGGTTGTCTTTTCTCCCATTCTTGGCCATAAACTGGAAGGAAGAAAAGCTGGAAGGAATGGACAAAAAGCTGTCTCCTCCACCTTTAAAAAGGAAAAGACATAAAGGTATTTCCACTTGGGAAATCATTGTAACTTTCCTAAGAAAATGACAGGCTCACAGTTGTTAAAAGTAAAACAAAAGTGAAATATCACCCAAGCCAAAATGGAAAAAGGTTCACAAAGGACCCTTGCAATGCAGATATTCAGCCACTTCTTTCACTTCAGTAGCACCTACTGATTCTAGACTCCTATTTCATATGAGTGAGAAGACTACTGGGTACAAATGAGGTGATCTTTATTATTTTGAATAATAATTAACAAGATACGGGTATTCGGGTACATTTGGAACACAATCTAGAGCTCTTATGGTACGGTGGTACCATCCTCACCTCTTCTCCAGGAGACCTATGTTCAATTCTTACCTGCTCCAGAGGTGTGTAACAACAAATAAAAAAAAAACGGCAATCCTGGAAATCAGAAACAAAATCAGAAATTGCTTGAAAACCTCAGCGGGTCTGGCTGCATCTGTGGAGAAAAAGCAGAGTTAAGATTTCAGGTCCAGATGGCGCAAATAGATGATTGGTGACAGATCAAGAAGGTCACCTAGAATTTTAATTGTTGTGGCCATGGGAAGGAGGAGCAGGAATCTCACTGGGTCCAGTCCACCCAACTATTTGTACTTCGGAGGAACAGAAAGGCAACCTACTAAATGAATGGAGAGAAATTTCAGCGTGTTTGGTGGAGAAGGATTTGGGTGACATCATACATGAATCTATCAAATTAATATGCAAGTGTAGCAGGTAATGAGAAAAGCAAATGAAATTTTAGCATTTATTGCTAAAGGAATAGGGTATGAGAGTAGGGAAGTGTTGCTGCAGCAATACAAGGTATTAGTGTGACCGCATCGAATACTGTGTGCAATTTTGGTCCCCTTAGATGAGCGTGATGTCATTGTAGTGGAGGCAGTTCAGAGGAGGTTCACTGGATTGATCCCAGAGGTGAGGGGTTTGTGTTATGAAGAGAGATTGAACAGTTTAGGTCTATAGCATCTGGAGTTTAGAAGAATGAGAGGAGATCTAATTGGGGCACATAAGGTGCAAAAAGGGATTAACAAAGTCAACATGAGAAGAATAATTCCTCATAAGGGGCAGTCTAGATTAAGAGGTTATAGTTTTAGGATAAGGAACAGGAGATTTAAGGCAGAGATGAGGAGAAATTACTTCTCTCAAAGGGTTGTGAATCTGTGGAATTCACTACTGCAGAGTGCGGTGGATGCTGGAACATTGAGAAAATTTAAGGAGGCAATAGACAGGTTTTTAATTAGTAGGTTGTTGACTGGTTATGGAGAGCAGGCAGGGAAGTGGAGTTGAGGCCAAGATGTGACCAGTCATAATCATATAAATTGGCAGGGCAGACACGAAGGGCTGAATTGCCTACTCCTGCCCCTAATTCTTATGTTCTTCCTGCCCCCACCTGCAAGATGGCAGAGATGGCAGGTTAGGTGGTGTTTGGGCTCCTGGCCCGTCCACTCCCTTTCAGCTGACCAGCTGCATCCTTTTTTTATTATTATTTCTTATTATACTTACCTGGCCTTAACAGCCCCAGGTCCCAGGTCCTCTGTAGTTTTGGCAGGACCCTGTCCTCGGCAGTTTCGATTGGTCCCAGTCCTCAATAGTTTCAACAGGGGCCTGGTCCTTGGCAAATTCAACAGCTCCATAGTTGTTGGTAATTTCAGGAGGCCCCCAGTCCTCAGTTGCGTAGTTTCCCTATCCTTGGTGGTTGGGCAGGCCCTAGTATATGACAGCAATCAGTTCATGAAACCAAGACGCCATGGGATGAACAAAATAAGTTGTTTGCCTTAACTTTGTCTTTTTTTATATATAGTTTAGGTAATTAAATGGTGCTGTTTTTGTGGTGATTTATACATATTTTACTGTATTTTCACACCTACAAGTAACAACAAATTTCTATCTATTTCTATCCACCTCCAGAGAAGGGAAGACTGTATTATTGGCTCCAGTTCTACCCTTGATTGATTGGCTTTTTGAAATAGAACAAAGTTGAGTGGAGATAACAACATGTAGAGCTGGATGAACACAGCAGGCCAAGCAACATCAGAGGAGCAGGAAAGCTGACGTTTCGGGTCTAGACCCTTCTTCAGAAAATGGGATTCATGGCATGACTACCTAGTTCAGAATGGGCACATCCCCCACCCTCCAGAAATGGAAATGGACAAGCTAAAGTGAGCAGGAGTCCAATCCAATCCTGGCTTACCTAATTATTGCTTAAAGTTTGCATTGCAAGCAAAGGAAAAATCTAGAATGATATCCCTTTAACAGGCGGAAAACCTAACCAAACTTCAACAAGCTGACATTTCCCTTTCAGGGGGTGGAGTTGGGTGGTGGCTGAGAAACATAGCAAGGGGTGAATGAAGTGAGTGTGTAAGGAACAGGCACCTTAACCTTGTGTAACTATTAGATTTCTTTCTTATTTAACAAAATATTATTGTTTTCATATTTTTCTTGGGATGTATTCACCCTTCACATGGGATAAAATACAGGGAAAGGGTTCTAGGCCACAGGAAAAGTGTGATCATGATTTGGGAACACTGCCTAGAATCGTAGCCACCAGGTATATTTAATGATATTGAGTTACAAGCTTCAGCTCTTAAGCCAGTCTCTAGTTCCTTCCCTGTCTCAAAAATGCTGCATCGTCCGCTGAATTACATCTGCCAGCGCATCTAATAAATTATGCATGATCCACGGACTTGTTAGTATACCAGGGTCACAAATAAGTAAAATAGCAAGTTTGTGCTTTGCTTTAACTGTATGCTTTTTTAAAAAAAAATGGGAAAGCACTTTCCAAGTTGCTCCTAAATGCACCAACAGATTTTCTGCTATAGATTCACACACCTCCAGCAGCTTACCTAAGTTGTTATTCTTCGAAAAGTTCGGACGGGTTTCAGAGAGTGTTGATGAATCCAAACCTAAACCTAAACCTATCCCCATCAAATGTAGGCATGTATACACACACACGCACACACACACGCACACCTTCCAACCTACTGAAATCCCTTCTCTCTAAACTCTCCCAATCCCCTTGCTTTGGGAGATTTCTTTGGTCCCAACCACTGACAGTTGTGTCTTTAGCTGCCTAAGCCCTATGTTTGAAATTCCCTTCTTAAGTCTCCCTCTACCTCTCCGTCTCCTCCTTTGTTAGCCTTTTTGAATCTCACACTATTAGTGACCCGTCCTAATGTCCCCTCCTCTAGCTTAATACCAGTGGATCCATCATGAAATGTTTTTCTATTCTAAAGGCACTACTTGAATGCAGGTTGCTGTCAGTTGCAGACCACTGTAAAGGGCAGTTAGTGCAAACAGTGTCAGCAGAACAGTGACTCATGAGACATAACCCATTTATGAGGTGATCAATACAAGTCCCTATGTCAGTTCTAGGCTATTGGCTGGATTTACCCACTAAGGCTTTCAGGGAGCTTGTTCTGACTTTTAAAGTCAGTGATGCTTCCTGTTAAGCAAGGTTGATTGATATTAATGCCATGCAAGCTGCTTACTGATATGTCCTGCTGTTCCTTGCTGAGCGGTTCTTTTCCAAACTTCAGACTTAAGACAGAAGAAGATGAAAGATTTTTCTTAACACGTAGGAGATTAGAACTGAGGTTTTCAGCAAAGAAAAGGAGTCTTTTAAAACAGCAAGTTAATGAATATTATGTCAGATTGGCAAGGTGGGTTTGATGATATATATCAGGAATCTAAACTGGGTCTCCTGTCGTCAATATTCAGACATGGATATGAAGGAAATATTGTAAGGGATAGAAGTGGTGTAATGATACTATTACTGGACTAATAATCCAGAACCCTGGGTAATGTTCTGAGGACGTAGGTTTGACTCCCACTATGAGAGATGGTGAAGTTCTGAAGGGTTACTGGACCCAAAACATTTACTCTGCTTTCTCTCCACAAATGCTGTCAGACCTGCTCAGTTCTTCCAGCAATTTCTGTTTGTATTCCAAATTAATTATTGCAATTTTGGAAAAAAGAGAATAAAACTATAATCCAGTATCCCAATGGACTGGATGCTAACAGATCTGTATTGACAGATTTCTAGATATTAACAATATTTAGGATATAAGGATGGTATGGGACAGTGACATTTAGGTACACAATCAGCCATGATCTAGTTAAATGGGCGGATTCAAGAGGCAAATGGTCTACTCCTGACCTTGCTTCCTATGTTCTTTAAAAGCAATATTTCAGATTTATAATGTCATAAAACATTAGATACAGGGGAATTCAATTTAAAATAGGCTCGTGCTGCGTCTATACAGTGTTTATACCACAATTAGAGTAATGTGTGTACTTTTGGCAATATAATTGCAGAAAACAGACCATTTAGCTTCACCGAAATAAACAGAAAGACCCGAATTTATCTCACACTTAGTTTGCAACTCACTGACAGACATTAAATTATTTCAACAGACGGTAATATCAAGTTAGAGCCTTCAGTGACCTGAGAGGAGAGAGTCAAAAATCGTTCAGATTTTCCACTTGGGATTGCTATCATGTGACTGCTACCAGAATGTGCAAAGATGGGGAAGCATTTGAGCTTGGCTCGGTAACCATATAATCAAATCAGCTCCATGAATATCTTAAGCTGATTTGGACAAGGCAGCAGGACACAACAAATGCCCAAGGAAGTGTAACCCTGTTATCATCTAGTTGGATCCAGTAGGGATACTTGAAGCCGATTGAAACTTGGGAACAGGTAATTGAGTGATAGTTGGGTGAGCACTTGACTGGCTGCGAAGGAAACAAGAAATCATTGTAGCTGGGGTTTTTAATGTGTAAGTAGGAATAAAACTCCGACTAGAAAAGCTTTATGCCCAGATTCTCTCTAACCAACATTTAATCTGTTATTCAACAAACCCAACACAAGTCAACAAATTCCTAAGACTAGGGGATTAAAGAAAATAAAGTTGCCAAGATAAAAAAGCATAAGACAATTGTGCATCAAATCTTCTACATGTGCAAAAATGACCATAGCTGTGCTCCTATGCCAGTGGCACATTGACGAAGTGAACATTTAGCATTGACCAAGCAGAGGAATGTATCATTGTTTGGAGCACTTGCAGGAATTGTATAACTTTGAGGCCAAGTATACTTCGTGTGGAAAATAGACACTATAATAATAATATTTTATCAAACTGACTTTACTTTCTGCAAAGCAAAACTTAAATCAGAATGAAGGGAAAGCTTGAATGATAAATATGACTATAAACAGGCAAGTTAATACAAAAATTCATTCCTAAAAGGAATGCTACATCTTTGCACTAATTATGATTTATGTAGATGTCAGGTAATGGAAAGTGGACTTACATTCTACAACATTGTCTGTGGAAGCATGTAGGTAATACGAGTTAAAATAATGCTTCAAAACTGCATGATATGGAGATTCTTGTAGATGTTTTTTGTTATTCATTAGGATTGTTTAGTTTTCTGGGATCAGATATTTGATGGCTCTTGCACCTAATATGTGTAAAATATTAATACTCATACTGTGGGTACTTCATGTTTCACTCCACTTTCAGCAGAAAACTGGAAGTTATAGTCTTCCCATGAATCTACTGTTCTTCTCCTTCTGGGTGGCACAAGTCGCAGTATTAAACGGTGCTATTGGAGGAAGCTTAACAAGTTGCTGCATGCATCTCAATTACATGTAGTGCACCTTGCTGCTATGGTGGATTGATGTTGGGGGAATTATTGTTTAAGGTGGTGGATAGGATGCCAATCAAACAGGCTTCCTTATCATGGATGGTTTTGAGCTTCTTGAGTGTTGCTGAAGTCATACAAGCAAATGGAGAGTACTCCGTCACGCTCCTGACCTGTCCCTTGGAGACAGTGGTCATTGACCTATGTCCAACCCAGTCAATGTAGGCAGAAACTTCTGAGAAATTCTTAGATTGTCTCTGTCATGACAGGTGCCTTTCTCATTTTGAATGTACTACCCAGATCTCCAACCTTCTTTCCTGATGTCCTCCACATTGTCCCTCTGTTCACTTTTATCTTTTCTGTCCAGAGACGCTAATACACACCTCTGAATTTTTTTTTAAAACCACCATCAAATCATCTGTGTTTCTAGTTAAAAGAACAATCAATTTCTTTCCTTTCTATATCTTCTAATCAACCTGTTCATGGATGTTATTACATACCTCTGGAGCAGCTGAAAATTGAACCTGGGCTTCCTGGCTCTGAGGTAGGCTCACTATAACTGTGCTACAAGAACCTTCTTTACAAACCTTCTTTTCCTGCTTCATACCCAGAAGTGCTATCTGTGTCTCTCCTTTCACTCACCAGCACAAATTTAAAATGGCTGCAGCTGAGTTGATTGATTCTGTTGGGCATTAGTTAGTCCATTAGGTCTCTCTCCAGGGATTGCTGCATTTGTTTGTCCCATGCATCATCGGTCTGATACTCAAGGCCTGTTCTTTGGGGCTACAGTTTGAGCAACTTTGAAAAATAAAGCTGACTGTCCCTGGCATGGATCAACTGATGACTATTTGCTGTTCTGCACGTATGATTTTCAGAATTGAAAACTGATATTTTGCAGTTAGAAGTGGTAAGCCGTCCAATTTATTTAAAGGTCAAATACAGTATTTAGTGTGATATAGGACCCTAAGTAATTGTTTAATCCACTTCTACAAAGAACAGCTGCTTAGACAACCAGAAGGTGAGTTATAGATGGTATGTTGATGATAAAACTGAGTCCTGATCTGGCATCAATGCCAGGAAGTAACTGGGTTGACTGGCATTAAAAAATATTTTAGTCAATACAGCATTAAAAGCCAGACAATTGCGAATTTGAGGATATTTTTGCAAATGCTGTCAAGGGAACATTTTTGAGATGTAATCCTTTCCTTATATCTAGGACAGTATTTTATTGTATTTGGGACAATACAGTGTAACTGAATTGCTTCTGAAATTTTAATATTTAAACCAATAAACGATTTTAATTTATAAATTAGTGAACACTGCATTGGCAATAATAAATAATTAGATGTATGAAGTACCAATGTCTTCAGCATTTTCATTCACATTGGACTGGTTTTGAAACCTTGTTTCCTGGCTCAGGGGTAGACACATTATCACTGCAGTAGAAGAGTTTCTCCACCCAGCATTTTACAGCCGTGAGGATTAATTGAGCCTTTAACTGCCAATTAATTGAGTAGTTAAGGGCCTCAATAAGCCTAAGATAGACAGCGTCGTGGATGCCATATCATGGGAAGGAGGTCAAGGGTAGGCTGGAACGGTGTGCTGAGAGCCCAACAGAGCTCTCTCAGGTGAGCATAAAAGATTCATTGCTACTATTCTGAAGAAGAGCAGGAGTGTTGTACTTAGCGACTTTATCCCACAATCAACACTCAGAAACAGAAAATCTGGTCATTATCCCATTGCTGTATGTCAGAGCCTGTTGTGTGCATATTGATTGCCATGTTTCATAAATTACAGTAGTGACTACACTTCAGCAAAGCACTTTATTGGCTTTTATTTGCTTTGAGGCATCCAGTGATTGTGAAAGGCATTATATAAATGTTGCTTTGCCATTCATATACATAGCTTATATTGAGTTCTGTTGTTCCCAATGGAATTAAATATCAGCAGCTGCGTGTAACAGGCTACTGTTCTGATATTCATCACCTAGCCCCACTGTCTGATAGGGATTCCAACATCAGGGAGTGCTGCAACAGGGAAAAAAAAAAAGGACTAATCTCTTGAAGATGCAGCAGCAGCAGACTGGTCAAATTTTCAAACTAGTTGTGCCAGTGACATGGGGAATGAAACGAAATCAGCTCACCTCCTTCAATTCCTGGCCAGGGTGAGGAATTTCAGGATGAAAATGCTTCAGGACAGTAAATTAAATCTTCAACCAATAAAGTATATTGTTTTCATCAGATTTAGTTGACTGTTTGTAATTTATGGAATAAACAATGAAAATGCACTGGTGAATACTACACTTTACAGCAAGACTGCTTTTTATTCCAAACTGTGTGAAGGACATTATACAATCAGCCTGGGACTTCAGCATTTCATTTACTTCATGGGAATAAAATCACAGACTGCCTATGCTGTAACTGTTGATTGAAATATTACAGAACCATCAAACCATTTCAAGTGCCTTCTCCCCAGAGCATTTTCTATGAAGGATTGGAGATAACTCACTTATGGTAAAAATCATTTCATGTATAATTTTCTGTTTAAATGAAATTTACATTTGACAATATAATTGCTGAAACAGTTTTCATCAACAAGAGGAAAGCATGTCGCAAGGCCAGCATTATTTCTTCACTATTAAATGTTAACTTAACATCAAAAGGAATTTCAGATATAAATATTGATACTTTTCTTATGTTAAAGCTAATCCTGGAGTATTCTGCTGAATTGTTGTAACATTGATTTTGTGTTTTCTATATCCGAGTGTGGTTCCTTTTAAAGGGTTGCCTTGGAGAATGAGTACTAGAAAATAAATGGTTTGATGGTTGGAAAACAGACTGAGAGTGAAGCATTTACAGAACTTCACCATACTGACATCCTGAGAACATGCCCCCCCATCTACATCAAGGAACTGAGAGGGTGGAGAGCATTAAGTTCCTCAGAGTGACGGTAACCAACAACTGCCCTGGACATCTCACATAGATGCGAGTCAAGAAGACACAACAATGTCTCTGCTTCCTCGGGTGGCTCCGGAAATTTGTATGTCCATAAGGACCCTCACTAACTTTTATAGATGCACCACTGAAAGCATTCTGTCTGGGTGTATAACAGCCTGGTATGCCAATTGGTCTGCCCAGGACCATAACAAATTACAAAAGGTGGTGTGCACAGCCCAGACCATCATGGAAGCTAACCTTCCATCCGTGGACTCCATTTACACGGCTCGCTGCTGCGAAAAGGTGGCCAACATCATCAAAGACCCATCAGTAAGGACCTCCTACAACCTCTGCCATTAGGCAGAAGATACCGAAGCCTGAACGCACGCACAAGCAGGTTCAGAAACAGCTTCTTCCTGGCCATTGTTACACTGATGAATGGACTGTCTAGCCTCAAATAATGCTGATCTTGCCTAGTGCACACCCTGTGCAATGTAACCTGTATGCCTCGGTCTAAGTCTGTTTGATCTGTACATTCTTGTTTACTATGATCTGCCTGTACTGCTCGTAAACAAAGCTTTTTACTGGACTTTGGTATAAGTGACAATAAAATCAATTAATAGAAATAGAATAATAAAGAGACCATGTGGTAACAAGTTCTCCCTAGTCCCGATGTCTGTAGATATCTACGTGCCAGCTGCAAAATCTTGAGATAAGTGAACTAATGTCATTAATAGTTATCATCTTGGATATGCCCTGAATACAGAGGAAGAGAAATTATGCCAGGGAAATCATAGATGACTGTTCTAGACCATCCACACCTATGCATATCTTCATCCCATGACATATCCACCATGCAATGACTATGAAGAAGTTAGTGGAGTGTTCTTTAACTCTAATGCGTGGGTGCAGAGTCCATTGACTCTCAATCAGTATGAAGCTAGTTGCAGAGTTGCACTGCATGGCATATAGCAATGGAACCCCATTCACAATCATGGTCATTGCCATCTCAACTTCTGACAATGAGCTTCTCTCAGTTCTGCTGTACTCTATCGTCAGAGATGATGTATGAACCTGAGTAATCTTCTCCCCACCACATGAAAGTATCTGCATCACCCTTTACAAACCAGCGAACAGAGCATTCAGGCTCCACAGCTTAGTTGTAGATTCTACTTCCTGACACAACATTTATCTTGCTAGCAATTGGGTTTTCCAACAAACTTCTACCCTTCCAAACAACCTTTGGAAATATTTCCAATTTTTCTAAAGGATAATTTCACGTATATACATCCTTTGGTACGTTACCATTAAAATTTAAAGGTTATAACATTTTGGTACAGAAAAGTATGCATAATAATTTATAACACTTGTGTCTATTGAACAAAACTGAACAGCAGAACTGCTGAAGACAAGTATTTAATTTCTTACTTTGTATTTTGATTAAATCTAAATATTAAGGTCCTTTTGACCTACTGCAACGATTATCTTGAAGTTCCAGATTTGTTCTTTATATATCATTTGTTATATTCTGCAGTGATATGAGGTTCATTTCTAGTCATTTATCTTACCAAACCAGGACCAATTCTCTTGGGGAATTTTGAAAAATGAAAGGCAACTCTTTGAAATATTGGCTATTCTGTAAAGGTTTGACAAGATACACCCTAGTTGTTTATCTTGGTTGGAAAATCTAAAACATGGAGGCTCAGACAGAGAATAAGAGGTCAATCATTTTGGACCAAGGAGGAGAAATTTCTTCATTCAAGTTGTTGTAGTATTGTTGGATTTCTCTATTCCAGAGGGTAATGGACGTTCCATTGTTGAAGATATTTCAGGCTGAGATAGAAAACTATTTAGTGTCTCAGGGAGCCTAAGGATATGGAGATAGAGTTAGAAAGCAGAGTTAAAGTTGGTGATTAGCAATGATCATGTTGAATGATACAGCAAGTTTGAGGCGTCATGTCTACTCCTGCTCCTATTCCTTATGTTTACATGTTTTATCGTGACTGAAAAATCCCACGTTTCTCCAGTTTTTTCCACTCAATTCAGTCCTTCATGTGACGATACTATGGCTTTAAGAGGTGTGTTTTGTCCTGGATTTTTTTTAATGAAGAAAGGATGAGACAGAGGTTACAAGCAGCCTGCTTAAAGCCAATAAGGTAAACAACTTGTGAGGCCCTTTTTTCTAAAGTTAGAACAATAGAAGCAGTCTGAATGTGTGGGCTCAAGCTCCCACAGACCAAGTTTTTTAGTTTGAGCTTTCTGCAGTGGCTAGGGTCTTGAAGCTGGATGTAGAAGCACTTATTCCTCTCTCTGTTACAGCCAAAAGCTGGGATTCTCTTTCTGCTGCTAGAATGGCATGTCAGACTGAATGTGCCATGATCAAGGTGTGTTTATGGGATGTCACTATCTTGGAACAGTTAATTAGTAGTAGTTAATATATATATTATTTTGTTAAGCATTTCGATAGAGTTACGGTTAAGCTATTCTTTACTTTTATTTTTATTTTGTCTGTACTTGAACTGTAGTGTAGAAATAAAGTGCATTTTGTTTTAAGTCAAATAGTTTGACCGATCGAGTTAAATCTAGAACACAACACCTTAAACTTACATTTAAAATGAGAAAATGTTCGAGTCTAAGCCATCTTCTTAATATATTTTTGGGAGATTTGCTCTGGTCCATAACATTAAACACTAGGTACTGGCTTTGCTACTGTTTACTGCTCAAAATGTGTAGAGATGGTGTTACTGTAGTAATTTCACTGGACGACTAATACACAGTGCCATACTGAAGTTCTGGACATGTGAATCTCACCATGGCAGATGGTGAAGTTTAAATTCAACTTTTAGAAATCCAGAATTAAAAAGCTAGTCGAGTAGTAACTATAGTTGATTCTCATAAAGACCTAATTGGTTCATAAATGCCCTTTAGAGAAGGAGATCTAATATCCTTACCTGGTGGGTGATTCCAGTCCCCCCCAGCAATGTGAAATGGCCCAGCAAGCCATCAGTTCAAGTTAAGGATGACTAATAAATGTTGGCCCAGCCATTTCAATGTATAAGGGGGCCTTAAGCTTAATGAATTCACAATAACTTAGTGTTTGGCCTGATCAGAGCAATCAGACAATTTCTGACTGGTGACGATGTGCGTTTACTAATGTATTTCCTCGTTGATTGCTGCTCTACAATGACTAGATGTGTAAAGCAACTCTTTCAATTGCGTCCTTGGTATTTCAACACAATTCAACAGGTAACAGGCAACTTTGTTTTTCCTCTTTCTCTGTATGAAAGAGCTTGCTAGCAGTAAATGTTATCAGCCAGTAATCTGCGTGTCTACACTTTTGATCATTTTGCATGTCCTCAGTTGCCCTTTCAAATTCAATCTCTCCTTTCCCATTTTAGCATCATTTATACTGTGCATTTTAATAGGATTATGGTAGAATATCTAAACATCTATAAGACAGAACTTTTGTGACCGACTGAAGCATGAAACCACCATCCTGGTCACTGACTCACAATTTCCATATTTGCTGCACATCTGTTTTCCACTGGCAACTTTAGGCTCTTTCACAATACTGCATAGTACAGATTTCCAGTTTCTTTGTACCGTGAACAATGTAACATAGAAGCAGCAATGTCCCTTCTTAAGAATTCATAAAGCTCTTGTTTAAATGAGGTGAGCTGAGTTGCCCCACTATCATTTGTGACTTGCCATTGCGTGTGTTAAACGTCAGACTGTGGGATTCATAAAAGACTTTGTAAACTGAGCATTTAAATGAGTGCAGCTGTACAAATATAACTGACTCATTGCTGTACAATAAAACCAAAGCAGAATAGATCAATGTAAACCCGATATAAGCCCCAATTTTCTGGGGAAATATTCTCTTCTATTTACAGTTTACCCAGAGCAGGAAAGTATAGTGATCCACACACAATTTTGAGTTTAAAATGTAATTAAATGTCTGTCAAAAAGTGTTACGTTACTTTTCTAGTACCTGATCTTTTAATGGATAATTAGATCACCTAGAGTGATACTGAGTTATTCACTTCACAATTCAGCTTCAATCACCAGCCTTTGTGAAGCTAAATATCACACAAGGCATTGCAATCACTCACCTTTAACTCAAACAGTTTTTCTACAGCAAACAATTATCAGGATTCTAGTAGTTGTGTTCACTATCCCATGTTTGCACTATGTTAAACGTTGTTTACATTTTTAACTAATGGATTAATTACGTCCTAAAATATTAATGCATGCAGATCCATGTTAGGTTGCAGCTATTGTCGAATTAATTCTAAGCATATGCTTAATGAGTAGAAATGAACTAAGCACAGCACACTAAAAGGGATATTTCCACCAGTGACTGTCTAACCAGAAAGGAGCTAAGGTCTACCTCAGGAACTCTGCATTCAAAGTAATATTTTGCTAGATTGGTTAACCTATGAGGTTCTGTGTCACGTTCTGTGAGATATGGCGTTGTTCAGGGCTACTTTAGATAAAGAACAATATCAAAAGGAAGAACAAATGAGAGACATTTGCTTATATATTGCTTTTTATGACCTCAGGATATTCCAAAGCACTATACAGCCAATTAAGTACATTTGGAATTGAGCCATTGTTGTAATACAAGAAGTACAGCATCTAATTTATGCACAGCAAGGTCCCACAAATACTAATTAGATATAGAATCCGATAGCCTGTTTCAGTGATGTGGTTGAGGGTTAACTATTAGCTAGGACAATGTGATAACACTAGTGCTCTTTGTCAAAATAAGGATGCTTTACTTACAACTCAGAGAGCAGGCGGGACCTCAGTTTAAAGTTCCATCTAAATGATGATGCGTAGTATAGCATCAAAGTATTATTCTTATCTCTATCTTCAAGTATCTATGGTGAGACTTGAAGTCACCACCTCCTGACTCAGAGGCAAGAGTGTTGCGAACTGAGCTGACAACCATGGCCATTAATCCAACAATCCACATAAGAAATTCACAGTGATTTCCACAACATTTCGGGGGAAATTAAGCTCAAGTTCAGACTATTATTAAAAATCAATAGGATTCTGTTCTTGAAGATGAACCTCTTGTTTATGATCCATTGCCTTTTTCATTAAGTCCAATTCCCCTCTTCCTTTTTCTGCCATTTCCTTGTCTCTTGAGTAATTGTTGGCCTCCAATAGCTTAGCCAAGTGCAAATCTTGTCATCCACGACAGTACAATCTTTCCGACATATTTAGATGATCAACCTCGATAATATTTCTGCCTGGTTTTGAACCGGACAACTATTGTGTGCGAAGGAAACATGAAAAACACAACACTGCAAGAGAAAACGTACAAAACCAAACAAACCACACAGAGTAGCAAACCATGCCAAGACAGTGCATGTTAGCTGACTAATCAGCCGTAGCACTATCATGTCAATCAATCATTCTGAACTCCCCTGACATCCGTTCATCTCCAACAAGGATTCCTGGAAATAATGATCATTGAACAGAATCTTGGTCAACTTACCTTCCCTAACCATGGCACACAGTGGCCACTTGCAACACCCCAACTGCTCCCTTGGCTGAGATCAGTTAACACAGAAACCAACATCTAATTAGAGACTTCCTGGCATGTCTGACTCCAGTGTTTGCTGCCTTAACCAGCTGAGCCACTGGGGGAGTTATTACTGAGACAGCCTCAATCCAGTAATTATAAACAACCTACTACCACATTATTTGGAAACATGAAGGGATAAGATTTCCTCTTGCGTTCATGAGCATCAAAATCATAAACCAACTTATTTGGGCTGACAAATTTGTTACAGATTGTGCACTGAAGACATCTGTCCCATTATTCACACACAGTCTGTTTCTGATCTCGGACAGGATGGGGGTGGGGGGAGGATTGGAAGGAAAGAAAACTCATAGGATCTTGGGTTTTATGCCTGGAACCACAGATTCCATCACTGGAACAGTTCAGCAAAGGCATTCAAGGCAGGACAGAAAACATAAGCTGGTGGTGGTGGTGGAAGTAGTGCAGGGGAGGGGGTGTCCCTTTTATTCATGAGTGAGGATTGCCAATCAGTTATCTGTGCTAACAATGTTGCAACCAAGCTTGATCCTGTACTCACTCCTTATCTGGTCATGCACATACACTGGTTTAAATAGTCACAGGAGCAGGAGTCATGGCTGATATTCCTCATCACTACCTGTGGCACTGCGACTGACTGAAGTCAGCACAACCCTAGGACCTAACCCAGGACCTTGTGAAGTTGCATAGCTTCAAGTCTCAGTGGCAGAGACGTTCTATCTGAACCAATGGGCAGAGGTTTCCCTTATTAAAACCACAGGGTAAATGAATAGCTGGGAAATTACATTCATTCTGTTTCCAGAAGATTAATTCTATGTGCACACATTGGAATTGCTTCAGGTTGACTTCCGTTACTTAATATAGAAAATTGGAAGTGAGCAGAGAAATCTTTCAACACCCCCTCAATTCAAACAATACATCTACAAGAATGTTGAATGTTTAGTACACCTACAGTGACATCCAGAAGGTGGGTGTCTGTGTTTCAAATCCAGACAAGATGCTAACAGTATAAGTGATGGACATACAAATTTCAAATTGCAAGCTAAGAAATGAAGAATTGTTTATACATAGCAGGTTATTACAACCTCAGGACTTCCCAAAGTGTGACAAAAGGTGTTATAAGGGCAAACGCAGGAACCAGTTATGCACATCACATTTACAGATGAGATGAACAGCCAATGTACTAATTTTCTAGTTGTATTGGTTGAGGGATGAATGTTGGTCAGGACAAGTTCACCCTGAAGGGTGTATCTTCTTGTGGCCAATGCCATTGGTAGAGACACCAGACAAGATAACCAGGTTATCCACAAGAATACTGAATGGTCGATTACAGGCAGGCACCTAAGATTGATTTTAAAACCAGGACAGAAGATCTAAAAACTTTATAAAATTATCCTGATACCACAGAACATCATTTATTGTGGCCCTTTAATTTCTTACCATCACTCCTCCTTGGACTCGAGTGTGGAATCAGTTTGAAAATCTATGCAAAACATCGCCACTCATTATATTTTTTCAATTTACACTTGAAGATTCTCACAAATAAGACCAATCCTCGCCCTTTGTGAGAAATTAAAAATTCGACTTTTGGGATTTTCTGAAAGGCAAGGCTGAGAATTCATGTGATCACTAAATTTCAGGCAAATAAGGAACACTAAAGAAATCAGTATGGTGTGTGGGGGGATAATTCCATGCTAGATACGGATCATTCACATTGTCTGTGTGGGTTCCTTCAAACCTGAACTGGTCTAAAATGGATGAGGAGAGCACGTTTCTGACCTAACTAGAAGAATTCAATTGAGTAAACAGTAAGAAGTTGCACTGCTGCAATGATTTACAGGGTATATGCATGTGCTCTAAATGACCACTCTGTTAGAAGCATGTCAACCTTAGGTCTGTCTCCTACAAGCTCCTTCTTCACTCTGACCAAGTCACCATGATGTCATTGCAGTGGCTGATGATTATTGCACACGATAAAGTATTAACACTTTGAGACCAAAGATAACTTCTCCTCACTGAGCAGTTTTTCTGCTGCCTCCGCCTCCACGCTTACTTCTTCAACCGTGAATCTAACCCTCCCTCTACTGACCCCTTCCCCCACCTCCAACACACCCCCTCCTCCTGGACACCACCCCAAGGTCTCTTACTCTCCCTCGACCTCCTCATCTCCAGCTGCCGTCGAGACATCAATCGCCTCAACCTCTCTACCCCTCTCAAACACTCCAACCTCTCCCCCGCAGAATGTGCAGCCCTCCGCTCCCTTTGCTCCAATCCCAACCTCACCATAAAACCCGCGGACAAGGGAGGCGCAGTTGTAGTATGGCGCACTGACCTCTACATCGCTGAGGCCAGGCACCAACTCTCCGACACCACTTCCTACCGCCCCCTGGATCATGACCCCACCCCCAACCACCAAACCATCATCTCTCAAACCATCCACAACCTCATCACCTCAGGTGACCTCCCACCCATCGCCTCCAACCTCATCGTTCCCCAACCCCGCACCGCTCGCTTCTATTTCCTTCCCAAAATTCACAAACCTGAATGCCCTGGTCGACCCATTGTCTCCGCCTGCTCCTGTCCCACCGAACTCATCTCCACCTACCTAGACTCCATTTTCACCCTCTTGGTCCAGGAACTCCCTACCTACGTCCATGACACCACCCACGCCCTCCACCTCCTCCAGAACTTCCAATTCCCCGGTCCCCAACACCTCATTTTTACTATGGACGTCCAGTCCCTCTACACCTGTATTCCCCATGCAGATGGCCTAAAGGCCCTCCGCTTTTTCCTGTCCCGCAGACCTGACCAATCCCCATCCTGTGACACCCTCATCCACTTAGCCGAACTCGTCCTCACCCTCAACAACTTCTCTTTCAATTCCTCCCACTTCCTACAGACGAAGGGGGTGGCCATGGGTACCCGCATGGGCCCAAGCTATGCCTGCCTCTTTGTAGGTTACGTGGAACAATCCCTCTTCCATACCTACACTGGCCCTAAACCCCACCTCTTCCTCCGTTACATTGATGAATGCATCGGCACCGCCTCGTGCTCCCACGAGGAGCTCGAACAGTTCATCCACTTCACCAACACCTTCCACCCCAACCTGAAGTTCACCTGGACCATCTCTAACACCTCTCTCTCCTTCCTGGACCTCTCTGTCTCCATCTCGGGTAACCACCTAGAAACCGATATCCATCTCAAGCCCACCGACTCCCACAGCTACCTAGAATACACATTCTCCCACCCACCTTCCTGCAAAAATGCCATCCCCCATTCCCAATTCCTTCGCCTCCGCCGCATCAGCTCCCAGGATGAGGCATTCCACTCCCGAACATCTCAGATGTCCTCGTTCTTCAAGGACCGCAACTTCCCCTGCAGTGGTCGAGAATGCCCTCGACCATGTCTCCCACATTTCCCGCAACTCATCCCTCACACCCCATCCCCGCAATAACAACCAAAAAATAATCCCCCTCGTCTTCACATACCACCCCACCAACCTCCGGATCCAACGCATCATCCTCCGACACTTCCGCCATCTGCAATCCGACCCCACCACCAAAGACATTTTCCCCTCCCCACCCTTGTCTGCTTTCCGGAGGGACCACTCTCTCCATGACTCCCTTGTCCGCTCCACACTCCCCTCCAGCCCCACCACACCCGGCACTTTTCCCTGCAACCGCAGGAAGTGCTACACCTGCCCCCACACCTCCTCCCTCACCCCAATCCCAGGCCCCAAGAAGACTTTCCACATCAAGCAGATGTTCACCTGCACATCTGCCAATGTGGTATACTGCATCTGCTGTACCCGTTGTGGCCTCCCCTACATCGGGGAAACCAAACGGAGGCTTGGGGACTGCTTTGCAGAACACCTGCGCTCAGTTCGCAACAAACAACTGGACCTCCCAGTCGCGAACCATTTCAACTCCCCCTCCCATTCCTCAGATGACATGTCCATCCTGGGCCTCCTGCAATGCCACAGTGATGCCACCCGAAGGCTGCAGGAACAGCAAATCATATTCAGCCTGGGAACCCTGCAGCCCAATGGTATCAATATGGATTTCACAAGGTTCAAAATCTCCCCTCCCCCAACCGCATCCCAAAACCAGCCCAGCTCGTCCCCGCCTCCGTAACCTGTTCTTCCTCTCACCTATCCCCTCCTCCCACCTCAAGCCGCTCTCCCATCTCCTATCTACTAACATCATCCCGCCCCCTTAACCTGTCCATCCTCCCTGGACTGACCTATCTCCTCCCTACCCCCCCACCTACACTCACCTTTACTGGCTCCATCCCCGCCTCTTTGACTTGTCTGTCTCCTCTCCACCTATCCTCTCCTCTATCCATCCTCTACCCGCCTCCCCCTCTCTCCCTATTTATTTCAGAACCCTCTTCCCCTCCCCCATTTCTGATGAAGGGTCTCAGCCCGAAACGTCGAGCTTTCCTGCTCCTGTGATGCTGCTTGGCCTGCTGTGTTCATCCAGCTCTACACCTTGTTATCTCTCTTCTCCTCAAAAACTTTTTTTTTGCCTTCAAGCGATAATAGTTGTACATTTATTACGTGCTTACTCACCACTGTGCCTTCTCCTCAAGTCTTTGACTTTAAACATTCAAATGACCTGGGGGATTCACCAACTTCCTCTAACATGTTCTCTTCAAAGAGCTAGAAAAATGATAGCTTGTTGTGTAAAATGTTGACTTGGACGCTTTCTTGATAGTCCAAGGTCTGTATTTTTCTCTTGATTTGGAGGCCCTTGAACCTCTGGAATCTCTTTCATGGGTGAAAGGTGGTGTATGTCTTTTGTCAGTCATAGCAGGACCATGCTATCAGCAATTATTTTATTTGCTGTGTCTTGATTATTTGGGTTTTGTTGACCTCTTCTGTAATAGTATGCATTAAATCTTCAAATTGTGTCAGTTGAATTTTGTTCTTATTTCCTATAGAGATATGTTGAAGTGGATAGGCTTTATTAATTCAACTTCTTGAATATTCTGGCCTTTCTGCTTCACTCTGAGTGATTAAATTATTTATGATAGCAGCTTGTTTGCTTCCTCAATTGTGTTATCTAGAGATTAATTCTTGCTTGCTGGGATATCCCTTAAGATATCTAGGGATACTTCTTTGGAATTTTGCTTGACATTGCCCATTCAGCATCTAACGCCAGGCTTGAATTGGTCATAACTAGTCATTTACAAGGTTGCAAACTGTCTCAATTTGGTTTCAGAGATTCTCTTATCTGTCTATCATGTACATCCACTGAAGTGGGGCAGGTAGTTCACTTGTTGCCCCTTTGATTGCACTTCACTGTTAATATTTTTGCAACTTGGAATCTGAACTCTTTTCATTTTTGAAGGCAGTGGAAAATATTTCGACCAAACCTGTATAGTCACAGCTTTCTACCTCAATTATCATATGAAACTGTAAAGATCACACCATTTTCTGCCAGAGCTATGAGGCCGGAAATAATGGAAGGGCGAGAACAGCAAATGGGCTGGGTAGAAATACAGGAGTGATCCGATTCTCCAAGTAGTGATATATCAGATTCAGTTAATATTGAGTAACACTTAAAGCAGTTTGAAATGTGAAGAAAAAAGGTGAAGGAGTTAGAGATGGAAAAACAGGAGAAGGAGATGAAATTTCAAGGGCTGGAGAAAGACAAGGAAAAAGCATTAGAATTGAAATGGAAATGGAAACAAGATGCCTGGAACTGGAGATTCAAGGAAGGGAAAGAGTCAAAGTAAAATAATTAAACTTAAAATAATGCAGTTAAAAATGGAGACCACAAAAACCGAAAAAGGCTGTGACAAGGAAAATTCCAGTCATAACCTAAAGGCCAGTAAGGAAATGTTTAAGTTTGCACAGGTCCTGCCAACATTTGAGGAAAAGGATGTGAAAGCATTCTTTTTATCAATTGAGAAAATAATAGAATCCCTACTGTGCAGAAAGGTGCTATTTGGTCCATCAAGTCTGGCCCTCTGAAGAGTATCCCAACCAGATACACCCCTCCCTATCCCTGTAACCCAACATTTCCCATGGCTAACCCACCTAGTCTGCACATCCTGGACACTATGAGCAATTTAGCATGGCCAATCCACCTAACCTGCACATCTTTGGACTGTGGGAGGAAATCGGAGCACCGAGAGGAAACCCACACAGATACAGGGAGAATGAGCAAACTCCACACAGACAATCACCCAAGGCTGGAATCAAACCTGGGTCCCTGGCTCTGTGAAGCAGCAGTGCTAACCACTGTGCCACCATGTCACCCTTTTTCTTTCCCCTCCCTACCAAACTAGGTACCAGTCCGTCACCAGGACAACCACTTACTCCTCACCTGTTCCTGAAAAACTACACCAACACCCCTTATCGCTTCACCAAGCTTCTGATCTCAGTCAATAAGATAGACTCTACTCTGTCTCAATGTCACAAAGAGAAAGTTACACTGTCTGTGGATATATAATTCTGCGTCTCACTTCACTCCATATTTGTCAGAGGTTGCACTGTGCTGAGCCAGGCCGTCAGTGACACTCCACAACCTGCCTTCTCCACCTGGGTACCTGAGTGATGCTGCTGGCAATCAACACGCAACTCTCCTCACTGACCCAAAACAGCAAACCAAATTAGGTGGCCAAAAGAAAACTGGACAGTGTCTGTTCAGAGCAAATTGACAGGTAGGACACAGGAAATGAGTGCTTTTCTGCCAGGGGAGCTTTCCAAGAATTATAACACTTTAAAAAAGATGAGTGAGAGAGTGTGAGAGAGAGAAAGTGAGAGAGAGAGAAAGAGAGAGATCCTGAAGCACACAGGCAAAGTTTTTGAAATTAAAGAAAACAAATCTAATTTTAAGCCAAACCTATATTGATTGTAAAAGAGTTACACAAAGTAATTTTGACAAGTAGATTAAAGTGTAACGTGTTGAGACAACATACAGAGCTCTCAGACAGATCATACTCTTAAAAATTTTAAAAACTCACTACCTTCTGTAATGAGAACCCATGTTGAAGGTCAGACAGTTAAAACTGTTAAATAGGCAACAATAATGACTGACTATTACGAGCTGACGCATAAAACTAAATCTTGTATCCGCCATCCGCATAAACTTGAGAAAGGTAGAGGATGGTAGAATGAAAGGAAGGCAAATAGCCAATGTAAAGAAAGAATGGCCTAAGATCCTAAGAATCCTAAGATTCCGCCTCAGATCAGAAAGGACAGCATAGAAGGTGAGTGTTTCCATTGTAATAAAGTGAGGCACTTCCATTCAAAATACTAGAAATTGCAAGAGAAGGCCATGGGAATTATTCGGGTTCAACTGAACAAATCCAAAAAGGAGCTCAAAAGGAAACTACCACAAATCAAATTGTAGCTTTGATTACAACCAAGGAACCAGAGCTGAAAATTGCTGTAAGTGCAGGTGAGGTGAACTGGGTAGATGAGAGATCTAAAGATATTTTCGTCAAAAGATTGAGTCGGTCAGAATCAAATTCACTTGACCCTTTTTCATTCAAATGATACCATGAAATTCACAACCGTATTGAGATAAATTGCTACTGAAACAGATTTTCCAGAGAGCTTTCCCATCAATTAAAAGCCAAAGTTAAGATTAGTAAATGGAATACGTGGAAAATATATCACAGTTCCATCGCTTAAAGCAACGTTCAAATGTGAGTTGTTGTCCAGAACAATGCTAGTCAGTGATTAATTAGAAATTATCCATCGATAGGGTTGATATACTCCTAGATATCAGAACCATAGAAGATAGGAGCAACAGTAGGCCATTCAACCTCTTGAGCCTGCTACACTATTCAATATGATTGTGGCTATTCATCAAGCTCAATACCCTAATCCTACCCTCCCCCACATCCCATGATCCTCGTGGCCACAAGAGCTATATTTACCTCTTTCTGTTAGCATTTTATCAGTTTCTATGAGATCAACATCCTTCTAAACTCCAGTGAATTTGATTCAAACTGACCCAATCTCTCCTGAATTGGCTGGAGTAACGGTTATAGCTCCACATATAATCATGGAAAGGCTGAAAGAGATTAAAGAGACACAGCAATTTATTTTTCTATATTGTGTGGTGACTAGGGCAATGGGTAAGTATAGTCTATCACCAGAGGTAAAGTAATGGCACAAACAGATGCTAGAGTAGTTAAAACCTTATTTAAGGATGGGGAATCACCAAAGTGCATACAGAGGTCATTCAGCCCATTGAGTCTGCACCAATACTCCCAAGAGCATCCCACCAGACCCAGCACCCCTCAATACTATGTGAACTTACTGATACAACACTATTGTAAAGATGAAGATAAAAACAGCAAATATGTCAAGTGATAAGAGTAGTGAAGAATGACAACAACAGTAAGAGTGAGGTAGAAGGACGTGAGTGGCATGGCTGATAATTCATTTCAAATATAAGTGTGCATTCATAAATGTATTGCCATTTATGAACCAGGCTCCAAGGTTACCTGTCATTAGTACCATCCCATCTTAGAACCCTGTCTAAGGCTACACTTCCCCCAATATCCAATGTAGACTACAGCTTAATAATGCCAACTAATGTGCACTGATCCCTCTGTCAAAGCCTATAATAATTGTTTCTGGCAGAAATACAAAAATTATTTCAGTAATGAGTGATCATCCATCCTCCAACCCTACTTGGGATGGGACCACAATTAACTCGAATTTTTTTGAGCACTTAAGCAGGGAGAAGAGCACTCATTAAGGTTGACGTTTCAAAGAAACTTTGGAGAGCCTTACGGCATTGTATGGTTCATTAGGAGTTAAAATTTAAGTCAAGCAAATGCAAAAATACAGAAGAGATGGTCAGAAAGAGTAAAAAAGTCCAGTAAGGTTACAGGTGTTATTTTATAGCATGACAACCAAACTCCTCAAGGTTATTTAACATTGATTACATATAGAGAATCTGAACAAACCGTAGAAAGTCATAAGGCAGCATGCACTTCAGATACACATATGTTGGTTAATTATGAGGACCAGATTATGGTGGATGATGGGTTGGCTGAAGATGAACAGCCTGATAGAGATGCAGAACCACACTATTTTCCCAGAGGACAACAATCAAAAGTAGGCACCAAAGTTACACTTTGCCAGAAGAAAAAATGGAGGAATATTACCAATATGGGGAGGACAGGGAAAGCTGCTGAAAAAGACAAACATTGGCTAATGAGTCGGATGAAGGATATAGGCAAGATCCAAACTTTGGCAAAATTAAGTCAAAATATTGAAGGTCAGAAAACACAGTTCAAATTCTGACAACAAATCTGAAAGTTAATATGGCTTTTCCAAGGAAAAGTCGACAAATTTGCAAAAGGAATTCTAATTTTAGGAGGGGAATATTATTTCAGTATGAGATAGGAGGGCAAATAGGGTTTGTAGTTTGACAGCACAAGGGCTGTAGAACAGGCTGGGTCCACCAAGCAAAGTAGAAACCCTTAGGGTCGGGAAGATTTAGTGCCTATATCAATTAGAAAATAAGTTGATAAAGGATGCCAAACTAAAAGATTTGGAAAGTTGGAAAGAAATTAAAGTATTAACTGAGGTACAAAGTGGAGGGCATCCATGTTTATCATACAGATAGGTATGCACGGGAAGTGCTGTGTTCCATGAAAAGTTAATACCAAACAAGTGGCACAGGGTTTCAAAAAGAAAGTTGGCGATCAAGACATTAGAATAGATCTTCCTACTGTGGGAAAAATGATCTTAAAGATCTTCTTAGCTCCTTTAGTAACATATTCTTGGGAACACATGTCTTTTAATATAAAAAGTTCATTTGTGCATGGCAAAGAATTTCAAAGGGAAATATTTTTGAAACAACAAAATGAAACAGGTGTTATAAAATGGGAAGCTTTGGAATGCAAACAAGCATGCTCTTGGGTTGGATCATTTAACAAGGAAGGTATTTCTCTTAGGCCTGTCTTGCTGCAATTAGATTGCATTCAGCTAAAGATAAAGCAATAACGCTCTATTGGTATTACACGGAGAAACGAACAGACATCTTTATGATACATACTAATGAGTTTCTGTTGGGAGGGTTCAATGGAATTCAGAGCAATGTTGTGGTAGATAAAATAATAAATCAGAGCAATTTAAGATTGAAAGTCAGGCTCTGGGGACCTTTAACTATACAGGGTTATACATTAAGCAGAGAAATCAGGAGTGAATTTTAAGTAAAAGTCTTACTTCAAAAGTGTTAATTGCATCCTGATAAATCAGACCAGGTCCCCTCAGACAAAATCAATTAAGAAGTTTGCTGGATTATTAAACTGATTGCGCACTCAGACTAGACGCAATGATAGTTATGACATATTGGAACTGAGTACTGTGTTGACAGTAAATAAAACATTCAAGAAATTACATTCAGAAAAATGTACTGGAGTTTCCAGCCTTGGATGACCTACAAGACAAGAAGCTTGTCTATTTAAAAAATATTTCACATACCAATCTTCCAGATAACCATTCAAGTTCAACAGGGTTCATCATATTCTTAATGTAAAAGAATAATAAGTGTTGTCTTTTGGTCTGGGAAGCCACAAAAATAAAAGGGCAGTCAGAAGTTCCTTAGCTGCTTAAACATTGGCGCCAATAGAAGCTATTAATAGTAGAGTGTATTTAACCGATATTCTACAGGAAATCTTACACAGGGAGCAATCCAAGGAATATTTTCCCATGGAATGCCAAGTAGATAACGATTCTCATTGGGAAAATGTTACTGAGAAGAGATTCTCTCTTTCACTTCTCCCCACCTGTTATATTTTCCTATTGTCAATCATTGCCTTTTTCTCCATTATGTTAGTCCTGTCTTTAGTTAAACTCAATAAAATGTTTCAATGTTTAGTTCAAATTATCATCTCCTGTTCAGAATATAAGACTTTACAGTTTGTGTTTCTCTGGAAGAATTTTCAACTTCTACCCAAAATGCATGTAAAGTTAATGACAGCAGAAAGAAGCTGAAGCATTTTCACATTCACCAGCTGTGGGAAGGTGAAAACATGTTCAGATCCCACATAACCAATATCTTAGGGACAGGGGAACACAGTACTTTTGTGCAGCTAGGATGATTGATCCTGCTCCAGTTGGTCCCACAAAAATGAAAGAGAAGGAGACTTAGGGCCCTCCTGTGGAGTGACTGCCAGTGGTCTCTTGGGGTCAGCTGTTTACTGAAGCCACGAACCACCCATTTGTGCTTCAAGATGATTGTCTGGGTCCTAGAAGGACACATGACCACTGTTGTGTAAATTGATGGTTCTGAAAAGATTAATTCTGGAGATTACATTTGGCTCCACCCAATCTGATTATGTCACATAGCCTTGTTCATAGAATGAGAATGTCTAGCTGTAGATTGGATAGCATCAGAAGGGTAATCTTTGACTCCTGTTAGTTTCAATGATAATGTCAAACTCATTGATGTCTTGGAATCATAGAGACCTACAGCACAGAAAAAGGCTCTTCACCCCATCACATCCAAGCTGGCAAAAAGAAACCACAAAACTATTCCAAACCCAGTTCCCAGCACTTGTACTGCCTGCTAGTATGCAGTAACCAACATCTTAAGTTAACTTCTTGTTCTTAAGACTCACCCAATGGCTTATCTTCCAGCATTGCTAACCAAATAGGTCCTCAGACATAACATGGAAAGAAGTTTGTAGCCTGCACTTTACCCAGCTAAAGTGGTTGGTTCTGCAACATATGACAGTCACCTATTTAAACAGAGATAACACAGTGTGGAATAGAGATAACAAGGTGTAGAGCTGGATGAACACAGCAGGCCAAGCAGCATCACAGGAGCAGGAAGGCTGATGTTTCAGGCCTAGACCATTCTTCAGAAATGGAGGAGGGGGAAGGGGGTTCTCAAATAAATAGGGAGAGAGGGGGAGGTAGATAGAAGATGGATAGAGGAGAAGATAGGTGGAGAGGAGACAGACAGGTCAAAGAGGCAGGGATGGAGCCAGTAAAGGTGAGTGTAGGTGGGGAGGTAGGGAGGAGATAGGTCAGTCCAGGGAGGACAGACAGGTCAAGGGTGCGGGATGAGGTTAGTCTGTAGGAGATGGGGGTGGGGCTTGAGGTGGGAGGAGAGGATAGGTGGGAGGAAGGACAGGTTAGGGAGGTGGGGACGAGCTGGGCTGGTTTTGGGATGTGGTAGGGGGAGGGGAGATTTTGAAGCTTGTTGAAGTCCACATTGATACCATTGGGCTGCAGGGTTCCTAAGCGGAATATGAGATGCTGTTCCTGCAACCTTCGGGTGGCATCGTTGTTGCACAGCAGGAGGCCCAGGATGGACATTCGTCCGAGGAGTGGGAGGGGGAGTTGAAATGATTCGCGACTGGGAGGTGCAGTTGTTTAGTGTGAACCGAGCGTAGGTGCTCTGCAAAGCGGTCCCCAAGCCTCCGTTTCTGCAAAGCGGTGTGGAGTTGGAGGAACGCAGAAATTTCTGAAGAAGGGTCCAGACCCGAAGCGTCAATTTTCTGGTTCCTCGGATGCTGCCTGTCCTGCTGTGTTCCTCCAGCTCCACACTGTGTTATCCCTGACTCCAGCATCTGCAGGTCTTGGTATCTCTAACATATTTAAACTCAGTCTCCCTTTTAGAACAAGCAAGCGAGCTGCTCACACACTTACATATCTACCTGTAGGTTGCGTCAAATTGGCCTTGGACATTCATGGGTTTGCCTAGGTTACCTACCCCACTAACTTTCCTCTGCCAATCCTTGTTTTCAATGGAAGAACAAAAATGTGTGCGTCAGTTGAAATTCCTACCTCGTTCTTCTGTATTCATGTGTATTTGAGAGGAAATCCATACATTCATGAAAGCCCCCAAAGTTACAATAGCAATTGCCAATAATGGAAACACGATAACATTGAAGGGTGAGTTGTCTATTTAGAGTACAATAAAACCAAGGGTATTATGAGACTAAAACAGAGAATAAAGCCTCAAATATTGCGTCTGATACAGTGCCAAAGGAATGTGTAGAAGACCAGCTGAAGAAATAAACTTGCAAACAAGGAGCAAAAGTGACGGTCAAGATCAAAAAACAAGCTAAGTCTCATCAAACTACATCACAGAACTACAGAATATCATGCAGGCAACAGCATGGCTATTAATGTTACCAGGACATTTTTTCCGTATTTGTCATTAACACTATTTATACGATATTTAGAATGATCACAAGTGCAAATGACGTCTTAAACCACTTAAAAGAAACAATTCCACACAGCAATTGATTGAAATTTCAGTCTTTCAAATGGTTCATTTTATTGACATCTCTATGGGATTCTTCGCTGATCTATATTAAACCGAAGCTGGAAGGTGACATTGCTAATTCAAACCAATCAGTAAATGTGACCCTCGCTACTTCTCTGCAACGTATAGATTTGATATAGCAACCTATGGATTTAAAATGTAAAACAAGGGCCTATTAACTTCAAAGATCTGGTCTCACAATCGAGCAATTATATTGAAGAAAAACTTGCTGAGGTCGTAGGTCTTGCGATCTGACTAAAGATCTAACCAGTGAACGGGAACTGACAAGGGAGGAAGCAAAAGCTGGCGTCAGCCTGAAGTCAGAGCACAGGAGTAGACTGACTGGCACTCCATTACAGCATCTAATTGAAGTGATAGCATGCTGTGTATTAGATATTACTTTGTTGTTTCATAATGGCCAGTGCAGCATTTTCACACTAAACCAAAACTTCAAACAAGAGTTGAATATTTAAGAGTTTGAATGTTACTGATCATTATCAGTATTTATTCTGCTCAACAAGCTCTCCATCCTACCGAGAATGCATACCAAGGAAAATATTCATTTCTTCCTCTACTGAGAGGCCAGTGAAATACAAAATGATTGTTTCCTGTTTTCGTTTTATTTGAAAAACGGTTATTTCTGGCGCAGCCCCCTTTCCGCTAATCAATCATCATCTATTTCTGCTTGCCCCCACTTCAGAAAGGGTTATGCAGACTCTGATGGCATCCACTCTCCGTCAGATTAATCATCTTCCGTGTCCAGCAAGCTCCCGTTGGTTCATTTTCATAACTATGTTTGAGAGTGCACCCTTGATGAGTTAGACATGGCTCTGCTTATAAGGGCCTGTGTCTTCATTGCTCAAACAACGCGGGGAGGAAGTCTGGCGGTTTGACTGAAGTTACATCAGAATAATTAAGCCACTTTGCATATTTCAAACGAAACGAGAGGACCAAGCTTGAAAGAAGACAGGATTGAATCACGCATACCGTATGAACATTGTACAATGCAGGTACACTTTGTTTCAAGAAAATTTGTCCTGCCAGGTAAAGCTCCAATGGCATTCACACTTACAGCACGCCAGACGGTTAACATAGAACTTCTGCGGTAACAGAATTGTTTTGAATGCAATTCATTTTCAGTACATAGAAGGTTTCAATGTTGATATTTTTACAAATGCATATTTTGCACGCATTGTTTTGTGTTCCCAGGAGTTGGGCTGTCTCTGCGTTCATCAAGAAAGCTGCTGTCAGATCTGCCAGTCAGAAACGTTTCAAAGAAAGTTATATTTCCAGGCTGTCCAAGGGAAGAAACTCACTTTCTCTCAACCACTCAAAGCTGTTGCGGGACATTTTGAGGGGAAGCTGCATTGAACAATGGAAAAAGGATTGCAAACGCAGCTCATCAAATAGGAAAAGTTGCTGGGTGTTTGGAACGTCATTTAAATCTAAGTCCTGCAAGGAACTTCCTGTCAGCAAGCAAAAAAAATACACACAAAAAATCCTCTCTGTAAACATATTGAGCTGTTGGTGTAATGTCCTGAACTATCACCATCCTATCCTGACCATCAATGAAAGTAGATTTCAGAAACAGTGAAACTTTCATCATTCAATTTCTCAGAAAGATCTGCACTCAGAAAACACAAAAGTCATAAAAGCACTGCTTACTTGCCTTGCTTTTCCCATGAATGGTTTTCAGCAGTTACAAAATATTAATGACAAAGCTTTCCCCTTCAACAAGTTTGACTAGTACATCAGTTATTTCATATAGCAATGTGATGACAGAACATGGTTTATTTGCTGACTAATTACCAGATTATTTAGATTGAGAAATTAGCCGACATCATAGAATCCCTCCAGTGCGGAAACAGGCCATTCAGCCCAACTAGTCCGCACCGCCCCTCCGAAAAGCATCCCACCCCGACTCATTCTCCTACCCCTGCATTCCCCATGTCTAACCCACCTAACCTAAACATCCCTGGACACTAAGGGGCAATTTCGCATGGCCAATCCACCTAACCTGCACATCTCTGGACTGTGGGAGGAAACCCACGCAGACACGGGCAGAACGTGCAAACTCCGCACAGATAGAATCGAACCCAAGTCTCTGGCGCCAGTGAAGCAGCAGTGCTAACCACTGAGCCACCGTGCCGCCCCAAACATTTTCCCGAAAACTCAGAAAACAATACACTCAAACTATCAAAAAGGGAAAGGTAGCGTGCTGCAGCTGCTGGAGGGGTGAAACGTAACTGACAAATGTTAGAAATGCGCTGTAGGTCGGACAGTGGCTGTTGAAAGAAAATCCTAGTTCATAGATGGAGGCTTGAGAAGATCCAGGGAGTTGGGTGTAACTGGGGCACTTAATTGCATGCGAGGACAAATGTCGACTTTTGCAACTAAAACACACAGGAATGGAGTTGGCAGTGAATTGATGGTGTGTGTGGTCATATATGACATCAAACGGGACTGTCAGATCGTCCCCACCAACAATCCTGCTGCTACAGAATAATTCCACTCAACATTTCAGGTCTGTGACCTTCCAACAGAACTGGCAAAAGTGGCAGCTATAACATGCACAGAAGCAGGAGAATGAGTGCCTGAGATCATGGGAAAGGAGAATCAAAAGAGGAAAGCACAGTTCTGAAGCTGAGTTCTGAAGAATGGTCACTGGACTTGAATGGACACTGAACTCTGTTTTCTCTCCACAGATGCTGCTCCACCTGCTGAATTTCTCCAGCAACTTTTATTTTTGTGTGTTTCAGATCTCCAGTATCTGTGGTTCTTTGTTTTATCAAAAGGGGAAGTCTGTGGATAAAGTTAAAAGCAGAAGGGATTAAATGAATAAAACTGAAAGGTAACAGCAATGGTCATTAGACAATCAAAAGTGGATTTGATGGATATTTGAAAGGGAAATTTTTCACAGCTATGAGGAAAGAACAGGGTGTGAGATTAATTGGGCACAATTTCAAAATTTGCAAATGCCACAAAACTTGGAAATATTATGAAGAGGATAATATAAAGGTCCAAGAAGAAATGACAGAAGAAATTTAACAGAGAGAAATGTGAGAAATGTGAACTAATATATTTTGATAGAAAGAGTGAATAAAAATATGATGAAGATAAATTACAGGGAAGGGGATGCAGGAATAGAAGTACCGTGGGATAGCTATGAACAATCATCAAAGGTAGTAGAAGAGGTTGATAAATGCTTAAAAAATACAATATTATGTGCTATATGAATAAGGACAGTGTGGTGAAGTTTTATGAAACTGTTTTGGCCTTTATTGGAGTATTGTTTCCAATCCTGGGCTCTTCGCTTTAGCAAGGATCAGAACATTTTAGAGAGGATGTAAAAAAGATTCACAAGAAAGATTTCAGGATCAGCAATTTCAGGGAGAAGCTGGGTGTCTTCTCCAGAGAAGACATTTGATAAATATATTCAGAATAGAGTGGATAGAAGGAAACTACTCCTGTCGTTGTTTCGATCAGGAACCTAAGGAGACACATTTAAGGTAATTGACATTAGAAACAATAGTAACAATTAGAAGACATTTTTTGTTGCTGTGAGTGGTCAGGATCTGGAATAAATTGTTGCCTGTGATAGAGTGGTGGAGGAAGATTCAGTTGTGGCTTTCAAAAGGAAATTGACCTTGCACCTGAAAGAGTAAAGGTTGGGGAATGGGATTCAGTGAATTATTCTTGCAGACTTGATGGGCCAAACAGCCTCCTACAGTGCTGTCACCATGCTTATGTGGGGATAGGTTAGTTCAGTTGGTTGGATGGCAAAAGTATGGTGCAGATGGATTCAATCTCCAAGCAGGCTGTGGTAGTTCATTGCAGTGTGTCTGCATGTCTGGCCCAGGGTTGATGAAGAGCTTTAGTGTCCTTCAAGCTATACACCCAGATGTTTCTCTCTGATAGAGTGAGATGTCTATATTCCCTTGTGGATTGTGGTTAATTACCTTGTCTTGCCTAATAAGATGTCTCTTTAATAAAGCTGACACAACCTGAGGTTTCCTCCTGTCCTAGAGATTTCATGACTTACAGCTCTTTGATCATTCAATATAATGGAAATTGGTTGATATACTGATAAGAGGAGGAATAAGCTGATTGTAGAACATGCAGAAGCTGTTGTAGTCTTCAAATCCTTCATATTAAAAAGGATGCAGCACATAAAAGCTCATTGGAGTTCTGGTGTGCACTCCTGGCTTGGAAATGGCAAGAAAACAATACTTTGGAGTAAATCAAAACATGTGGCATTGAATTTTGGAGAGTTTTGTGGTACAGTGATACCTGTCGGCAAGTTGGTCAGGTTTAAAATCCCGCCTTCCCCAACATGTGTTGTAATGTGTCTGCAAAGTTTGATTAAAAACTTCTACAAACCAGGGGGCATATAGAAAAATTTGGGACTTGCATTAAGAGAATGGTTTAACCACTCCAGGAGGGAAATCTTGGAAATATGTTGACAGGAAACTAGATCTTCACTTTGCTGTAAGAGAATAGGCTCAGATAGGTGATATGAAGAGCAGTGTTTCATTTCCGTATTCTCTTCCCTAGTTATTTTTGTGCAGTGCTTCTCAGTTTGGTTTCTGGGACACTTTCTCTGTGACAGCTTACAGTAATTACAATCCCATATACACTTACAATGGTATCAAAATACATCACCCAGGCTTCCTGGGGACAATGATGTCACCACTAGAATAAGGAAGCTAGATTTGGTGATGCAAAGACCCACAGCTGGTTCAAAGATGTTGATCTCCTGAATCCTTGCCTGAATAACTAGCACTATGAAAGGAATTTTACATGGCAGATTTTTACTGCCCTGACCGAATTGGGCTGGTATATGGGAGTAGGGTAGAACTGGGTGTCATGGTGGCTGTGCCATACCCATTACCCACCTACTTTGTGCATTTTAGGATGACAGAGTTGCTTGGCAGCCTGTCAACACTGGGGCCAACAGAGGTCCATAAGTGACGATTTAACAACACTGAAGTTTCTTACCACTGCTGCTGAAATTTTACCGATGATAGGAAATGAGAATGCCAAATGGTGAAGGCATCAGTATTCCTGGGCAAAATTTATTTTCCTTTTGCGTCAATGCCAAGCACGTATAAAGCCAGCCTTGTGTTTATGTAACATCTTATTCAGTCTTAGAAACATTTCGCAGCGCCTCATGTTAATATTCAATCACTTATTATGTAGCAACTAGTTTGCACACAACAAGAACCCAAAGAGAATAATAATCTGAACGATCAGCTCCTCTGTTTCTGGTGGTTCTGGTTGTGGGGTAAATGTTGGCTTTCACAGACCTCCTTTGAATAGTTACACAAGACCATTACCTGAGTAGGGTCTCATTTTTAATGTTTTATCTGGAGGTGAGCACTTCTGGCAATGTACCATTAGAACTGTTGTCTGAAATACAGTTGTCCCTGCTGAATAAATAAGAACTTATTATGGTTATCACAAAAAATGTCTCAACCTCTCTAACTGTCCATAGCATTCAAAAGAACTGACCATGTCATTTTCCTCCCAACACCAGTCCTCCATTTTCTATCTTTGTGAGACAGCCCCCTTGTTAAATTCCATTATAGCTTATCCAGAACTGGTCAGTGATCTCTGGGAATGGTTTCTCTTAGTTCTACTTTGTTTCCATTTCACAACTGCTTCGACTATTGAGCTACAAATCTGAGTGGCACACCAATTGACATCATGCTTTATTCCTGTTCTGTATACTTTGGGTTAACATTCATTTCTTGTGAAATACTACTGGTACCAATATGGAGTCAAATCCATTCTTCCAATGCAGCTAACACCCATTTTTAGTACTAACTGGACCTGCAGTGCCAAAAGAAAAGTAAAGAGATATTTCTTGCCCCTGACATATTAGCGGTATATTCAGGTTGATCCACTCCTGTACTAAGTTCCACCTCCCTTTCATCCAGTCCTCACTGACCCATGGTGGACACCTACTCCCCAAATACTACATTTTAAATATTGCTGTTATTTATAAATCACTCCACAGTTATGTTCCACTTCGTCACTGCAATCTGCTCCAGTCCTGCGTTCTTTTCTAACACTCCAACTTATGATTCTGATCTTTTGTGTCTTCCTTTCGCTTTACATCAACTTTAAAATGGAATCACTGAGCAGCCAGAATTCTAAGCTCTGCATCTTCCTTTCCAAACATCTTCACTTCTCTTTCACCCAAGTAATGATCTTTTCCTTTTACTCTTTAACAATTTTTTGGTGCTTCCTCAGCTGTCTTTATGCTTCAGTGTTTGTTTGTCATCAGCCCCTTTCTGTGAAAGGTTTCAGAGTATTTCTTACATGCTTTATAGAAGTAAGCAGTTCTTGCAACTGGCGCATGAAGAGTTAATACTTAGGACATTCCTAATCTTAGAAATCAATAATGTTATCCTGAGAATTTCCTAGACACTCCATTAAAACTGATTCCCTAAAGTGTTTTGGTTCAAACACAAATAACAAAAATATTTTCCATCTATGTATGCTAAATGTTATATCTCCAATAAATCATCTGTTAAACTGAGGTTAATGTTTCTTGTATGTTACGGTCTTTGTACACGAATCATGTTTGTTAATATACAATTGCCATTGTGATGTGTCAAGTACAGTGCTTCAGTAATGGTGTCCCTGATTCACCCTGAAAACACGTTTTAAAAATGCCCTAAAGACTTCTCACAAATATATTCTTCACATATTTGTCCGTGTGTGTGTGTGGGGGGGGGGGGTGATTTAAAGGGTTAAGTCACACATATGTATCAAGTAGTCTGTGGAAACTAAGCTGAAGAAATATTTCAATGATGCAACTCTTATGAATGCCTGATGCCTCATAATTCTATGTAACTTAAGGCAAGACTTAATGCAAATTGACTCCAGCTTTTCTCTGTAAACACTGCTTCACTGTGTATCATGCTGGAGCTAGATCTGAAGAAAGTAACTGGGGATACCTGTTAATTAATGAACTTATTTTTCAAACTTTTGAGTTAAGAAACCTTATGTATAAGATTTCTGCTTTGAAAAATTTGATTCTAACAAAATTCAGTCAGTCTTACCTTAAAAATAGGTCTGAATAAATACTCACTTCTACTGCTTCCACATTTTATGAATGACCCCTTGAAAGTTTTTTTTGTGAATGAGAGGCCATTGCAGAGGAACTATGAATGGAACAGACCTTCTGAATTCTGATTGGTTTTCGAGCTGGGGGTGGGTGTTCCGTCTCCAGGTAATATAACACCTCGATTCTCACCTCTCATAGGCTGGAATCTTTGTTAATGTCATGTCATTGACTGAGTCAGGTCATTCATTAAAAAAAGACAAGAAATTTGAGCCCGTGAAAGAGGAAATGAACCAATCGCCGAATCCCTTGGGCAAACAACTGACTGGAGCAAGAAAAACAAGTCTTTTGAAACCATCACTGAAGTCGCCTGCACAGATTTATTTAAAAAAAAACTTTACGTATGCAGCTCTTCGATTCCGGCAATTTATGTTGCATCAGTCAAAACAGTTCCATAAATCAGGTGAGATCATACTTTTAGATGAAGTTTAATTTCTTGTTGCAGCAGTTTATTCATCCCTTCCACCCCCTGACGTTTGGTGCTTATCACACTATGATCTGCTTTGTGGTTTATTCGTCTGATCCGGACAAAACATGAAACGCTGGGCAAATGACAGTGGAAACGCTTAAAGCTACACTGTCCCAGAAAGAAACCTAAGAGAGGGGGCGCACTTAAATCAACAATCATTTCAACTTATTTTAAAGTAACATTGAACATTTAACCCTCCTCTTGCGCTTTTATTGAATGCATCTTTAACAAGCATGGAAGGAAATTAATGAATTATATTTTGAAAGGAAGGTTCATGTTTGCAAAGACACAACTGGTTACCTAATCCCCTGCCTGATTACAAAAGAACATCTAACTTGCTGCAAATGAAATCAAAATTCAGTTATCTTCTTCAAGTTTTTTTTTGAGAATTGGAACATTAAATATTTCAATGCAATCTGATACTAATTCAATGATTTAGGTTTTTGCTATTGTAGAGCTATTTAGGGTTGAGGCAGAAACGGTTTTTAAGAGCGAAGAAGTCGAGTCTGACGTTTGCTTTCTTGAAGTTAGAAACCACATGCTCATTCCTATTTTCAGGGCAATTTGATTAATATCTCATTGATTTTTAGTCATTTAGTTCTTAACTTTTACAGATGGAAAATGTAGATTGCAGACTGTATTTATATGTAAATTACTAATATTATCCAGCTGTAGTTTGATGAGAGAAGTTGGTGCCTAAAGGTTGTTCTCCTCAACAGCAAAAATGTAACTTTGTTTATTATGAGAAAAAGGCCTTTGCATGTATTTTTTGTTCAATATCATTAGAGCTTAAAGTAATTTTAGATCTTTAACCTTTTTATGAATATGTCATTGAAACTTTGCAGCTTTTGTTCAATCACATCTCTGTCTTTCCATTGTCTCTGAGATATGGGATGTTTCAATGTATAAATAATGAGTGGCAGAAGTTTTTTTATCTGTTCGAATATGGATGTCTTAGTAACTTCAGAAAGACAGAAAGAACAAAGTGACAGAAAATGTTAAGGTTCAGATACTTCACTGAAGAGGCACCTAAAGAAAAACATCAGGCCTTAGTGATAGTTGGTCTTTTTCATAGACAGGCTTTCTATTTATAATGGGGAAAAATGGGTCATAAATTCATAAGTGTCAGAGAATTGCGTTGTCATGATGTGAAACAGATTGATTCTAACAGAAGGAATCTTTGCTGTAATAAGCTGGATTCATTTTGAAAACTATTTAAAAGTGGATTATCTAACCTGGTAATAGTTTGTTCACATATTCATTGATGCTGTTGTAAGCACTGATGGTATCATGAGGTGGACTGTTGGCTTTTACCCGTCTTAAATTACTTCCTTCTTACAGTTAAAGATGCCCATTATTGCATAGTAATTATTGTGCATTGACTAGGTACCTCATTTAACAGCTAGGTCTGAACTGATAAATTGTGCCTAAAGGTTGTTCTCCTCAACAGCAAAAATGTAACTTTGTTTATTATGAGAAATAGGCCTTTGCATGTATTTTTTGTTCAATATCATTGGAGCTTAAAGTAATTTTAGATCTTTAACCTTTTTATGAATATGTCATTGAAACTTTGCAGCTTTTGTTCAATCACATCTCTCTCTTTCCATTGTCTCTGAGATATGGGATGTTTCAATGTATAAATAATGAGTGGCAGAAGGAGTGATAACCATGGTCAATTTTAATCCACGATCTTAATGGCAATCTATTTAGATGTGTGTTGAATGTTCCTATAAATCCCCAATCTGCCCTTCAGAAATACTGACCACCCAGCAATCCTACTCAATTTTCTTGTTTATGAAAGCAAATTGGACTTTCTGCAAAACACTAATTGCTGACAATGTCTAATCCTACAGTTGTCTCAAGTGTTCTTCCCAGATGTCACTGGAGGAATCAGACTGCTGAAACATTAGACATTACAGTCCAATTGTATAGAATACTTGGGGAAGGAAAGGAAAATTTAGAAGCATTTAAACCTAGCTATAGTAACATTGACCACATCACTGTACCTAGATGTAAGCAGATTGACCATATTGCTTTAAGAGCAGTGGGTTCTTGTACTATGTTAAAGGTGTTTTATAAATACAGGTTGTTTTATCAGAACATTCTACCCCTTTAAATTCTCCTTTCCTGAAACTGTTGATATGCTTGGAGATGGCTTTATAGGTGTCAGAGGCCCTCTGGTACCTTTCACAAGTGATCATTCTTATGATAACCTAGATAATGGGTATTTAAAGGCTATTGACTGTCGATAGCATTACAGTTGAGGCTAATCACATTGTTAGCTGATACCTATTTGAACGTACTTTCAAGCAAGGATCATTAAATAAAGAGCAGGAGCTTCTGATATCCCACTCACCGATCTGTGGGCACTCCAGCCAATTTAGCCTCATGCATCAACTGAGACTAATGAATTTAGCAGAGGGGTCACTGGACTCGAAGCATTAACTCTGCTTTCTCTTCAGAGATGCTGCCAGAGTTTTTTCAACGATTTCTGTTTTAGACAATAATGACATTGGGATGCTCTTAATCTGTATAGCTCAGCATCACAATCTTTGGTGCATTTAACCACTGAGCTTATTTTTCTTAAAAAAAAAAAGATTGAGATTACTAGAAATGACCTGTGGGCATTTCATGAAACTCAATACAGTAAAACGTGAAATATAAAATTGTATCGACAATGTATATACCTCCTGAATTCCTTTTAAATTATGTCTATGTAAAGTCAGTGTTGGCAGATAACACAGTATTTCTCCTTTCTGTCCATTATAAGTATATTAGAAAATCATTTTGACAGGTTATGTATATTCTTAATGTAATGCCAGTTACATTATTATCAGGCCAATTTAGTGAGAGTTGCACATTCATGATTTTTTGGTGCATTTCCACAGCTCCTCTAATTCATTCACTGGTACCTTTTAAATCAGAGATAAAGTTAGAGAACGTTGCAGCATTATCACCGATGTGGAGTCACGCTGCTATTTGACATTTTGTTCCTTATCATTCCATCATGTTTTTCAGACTTTCTAATAGAAACCACTGCCTACAGACTTTATTAGTAGAAGCTTATGAAATATCACACAGATGTGAAGTTGCATTACTTGTGCAGCAGAGGGAAACTAAATACATAAAGATAACTCTGAAATTTGCGACCGCGAGGTTTTTTTTGTTCCATGAGTGTGAAAGGTCCAGGTACATCAGTATAAATTCATATAATTTTTACATGACATGAAGCATTCTCAATACATGGAGTTCCATTAAGTATCTATCAACTTAAAATTTATTGAAAAAAAGAATTGTTTAAGATGTAGGTGGCTCAGCTTGAAAATTCTGTTTTTTTGAGTGTGACTTTGTTCAAGATACATACTCAGTGGACATGCTTCTACAAAAGTATATGGAGAAAAGTGGCCCAGAAAAGTGGCCCAAAAAAGTGGCACAAATGCGACAAAGTATAATATTTATGAGGACCAGTTAAAAATCTAGTTATTGCTATTTGCCATTGTTTATTTTAAATTACATTAACCAAATAAGCCATCTTTATGAGACTATTCCAAAATATTTTTGAAATTGTTTCTATTCATTATCAGTGATTATATTTAACCAAATGAGAAAAAAGGTCAGAAATTTAGAGATACATTTAGTGATGAATGTTAATGTCTCGTGGATCATCGTATTTTATTAAAATTAATTAACAAGAAAAGAGTAGAAATCCAGCCTTGCAATTCGCCTTTGTATTCAGACTATGCTCTGTTTTCTGTCTGTTTTCTGAGATTTGGAATGGAACTCTGTATTTTCCAGCCTTGCACTGATATATTTATCTTCTGCAAAGCACTACACTATTTTTGTATTTTTAATGGTGAGATTGATAGAATTAAAGAATGTAACTGCAAGACACTGTACAATATTGTACAAAATTCTAGTTCCCTTTGACACTTGATGATGATTTTCACTGTTTGAAGAGACAGTATGTAAAATATCCAAACAAAATAAGTTCCTGATAATTCCAAGTCATTCAACGATTTTATAACAGAAAAATAATACACTAGAGTCCAATTGGACAAGAAGAGGAAAGTATATTAATACCATCAAACCTAAATTGAACTAGATGCTGTAATCATTCTATGATTCATGAGAATTCATATCACTGTGTTAGCAGCAATTTCGTTTTCACTTACATCCCATGGAGAATATAGACGTTAACAATGCACACATGGAGTAAAATGAATTGAACATTTTAATTTGGCTTTAAATTTTGTCACCAGTGAGTGTTTGTCTACGCAGCACAATGTAATTTGAGGCTCAATAGATGGGGGCTACTGCTTTGGGTAAGAGATCAGAAAAGCATTTCAGAACTTGGCTTCTGAATATACTTCAGAGAGTTCTGATATAGCATTTGCAAACTTGAGGATCTAAAAGGATTAACCACTGAAAGCACATTCACATTGTTTTGCAATAAGAAAGGTTAACGCTTCATTATTGGCCCATAAGGAGAATATACAATGACTATAATAATGATACCATTGAATTTTACGCAGAAATGAATGGATTTGTATTTTAATTCTTTGGACAGTTCACATGTTTTGTTAGAATGCAGAATTTAAGAACTTAAAATGTATTCATTTCATCAATCCATACAAGACGTTTTGCCTAAACTGCAACAGCAACTTGCAATCATATAGCATCGCCAATGTATACCCGATTAAATTTTGTACTAATGTGCTATCTGCGAATGAGCCATTTTATTACCTTTTGATACTGTAAACTATTTTCAAAGCAGACATTTCCACACATTCTATACTGCAATAAAGAATGAAAAGTTATGAAAATATTTTTTAGCAGTCAGATAGTTTTTAGATTATTCCCTTGAATATTGCAGTGCAACCTTGGTAACAGTTCTGCAAATCAAGTCAAATTTTATGAGTAGACCATATGAATTTGCAAACATATTGAAATGCTTTGCATGTTTTCAACTTTTGTAAAATAATCCATTTTTGTTTTTGTTTTGAAGAATAACCCTTAGACAGAGAGGAATAAACTATTTAAAGGCCAATGAAATTACTCAGGCAAAACAGCACCAGGAGATTTTGTGAATCCCACAAAAAAAAAACTTGCAATGTTCTTATTTATGCCTTGTCTTGCTAGTTTTTTCCCAACGAGAATTCTTTGACATAACTGACAGCTGGCAGAAGTTTTACAATCATTAGTCCTGAGCAGTTTATGACATTCCTTAAAAAACTCATTTAAAAGTCAGTAGTAATTTTGCTGACAACTTCAAGAGTCTAATCATTGATATTTTGCACCAAATGTCTTTGCTTCCCTCCTGAAGATGTTGATTTCCTGGGAAACAATTACTTGCTTGTCCTCCCATTCCTCACCCAAGTGTCAGTCTGAATAATATTAGCAAGCTATTCATTCATGAAAACCAAATCATAGCCTTGTCCTTTAGTCTCACAATATCCACACATAAGCTCTTCTAACAGGTATGAGACAAGGAGTACCAACTGTAGTGGAATTTTTTTTCCTGATCCAGTGACACTAAAGCCAGTTGTAACACACACATTGCTGTTGTGCTGAGATCAACCAATCTTACATAGATGTGAGATTGGGTTGAGTTCTTCCATGTTTATAAAGTTCAGCTACTCAATGCACTAACCAGCTGAGACCTGTCGGTTTAGTACAGGGGTAGGGGGGACCATTATCTCATCATTCACAGAAAATGGAAATTCACTCACTACCCAGTCAAGTACTTCATCAGATGTGAATTTAATGCATCTTCCCAACATTGCTGGCTTTAATGCAAGAAGTAAAAATAAGACCAAAATTAAAATGAACATTTTGCTGGGTATCAAACATGGGAGCATGGCCCATGAGTTCAACTCACTTAAATCCCATTCACTTACACAGAGTTAAAATCAGGCCCCATCATGTCTCGCAGTATTGTTTGCGCAGAGTTCTGTCCCTCATTCCACCCTTGAGAATACCACCAATTGCAACTATCGGGTAGCTTGGGAGCTTTCTGTAATTTTCCATAACGTACAGAATAATGGATATGAGGAAGTAATTGCTGTCAGCAGTCCCACTGAGGGCTTCAGTTGACATCAGAGATTGAATCTCACCTTGCCTAACTACTGTCATGTGAACTCTCTCTTCAGTTACTCTTTAGCAACGTTTCCAAGTATGAGGAATATATTTTGTTAACTGAGGCTGAAGCTTGGTATGTTGTGTTTTTGTTTTGCTGGTCATAGTGTCTTGGTGTGCATTAATGCCCTAACACACAATTCACTTGAGCAGGGCTGATGTATCTTACTGCAGAAGTAATTATTGTAACAGAATCACCAGATTTGCTAGGCTTCAAGCAAAATCCATTGGTAAGAAATAGCATTGTGCTGTGGATGTTAGCATTTTAATATCGGTATAGATTATAAGAATTTGAGTTTAAATGGAATCCTGTTGAAGGATATAAATAGCTGAAGTGGATGAAATAAATGTGCAATAACACTGTCAGATGTGTCATGGCAAAAGGTCACAAGTTCAAGGTATTGAAGGGAAACTTTTAAGACAATCAAGAATCTTTCACATTGAAGGTGTTAACAGCAAATTGCCTGGAAGTGTTGCTGAAGCCGAAGGCTGGATTAATTTCAGGAACAGATAGAAAATATGAAGGGTTAAAGGTGTGGGTGATCAAAGAATGTTGTCAAGTGGTTAAAGGTTCTTCTTCATCCAAGCATATTTCATGATCTTCTGTTCACCCTTTCATCGAAATAAATCACTCAAGAACTTTTATGCTAGCATAACAATATTAAAGAAACCATCAGCAAGGGAAGCTATTAAATAATAAAAAAACTGATTACTAAGTTATAGGATTCCATTACTGTAGAAGGTCCATGGGATTTGGGAAACATGCTGGGACACTTTGTTTCTTTGGTGTTGCTATCTGAAGGTACCTACCATAATAAATAAGTGCCCCACCCTCCATTAATGGAAGCTGATGAATAATTGAATGTCATTAGATTTTGGTCATACAGAAAGGCAGAAATATCTCACGCACAGCAATGAAGGCAAGTACAAAACAAATTAGAACAACTGAATTTAGTCTTTCTTGAATCGAACTGGGTTGCTATCATACAGGAGGATATTAATTTTAGTGCAACATACAATAAGATTAAATCCCACAAAAGGGTCTATCATGCAGATATCCAGAAAAACAGGTAATTAGAACACATACAGTTGAAGTTTCACTGTATTCAAGTATAGTTTGCAGGTTTTAATTTTGTGTATTGAGAATTAACATTTATCCTATTGTGTCATAGAAACCCATTCTCCTGTATAAAGCTCCTCAATTGGAGGTTTTGTATCCAACAATGAAAAAAACTGATTGAAATGGCTCATGTCATGTTTCTCTCTGGGCTGAGTAACTTTATGCCATAGTTCGCTGAAACACCGTAGAAACTGGAAGTCTCGGTTTGTGGATCCTATAATGGCCTCACCTCTCTCTACCATTTTGTAATCTCTTCCAGCCCCACACCCTCCAAGACATCTTCACTCATATCATTGTGGTCTCCTGAGAATCCCCAAATTTTAGTTGCTAGTGACCATTCTTTCTGTAGCCTGGGTACAAAGCTCTAGAATTCCCTCTGGATCTCTGTTACTTTCCTCTTGACAAAGCTATTGATCAACTAACCTAATATCTCTTTATGCAACTCAGGGACCTATTTTGTTTCGTAATGCCTCTGTGAAGTCCCTTGGTGTATTTGAATACATTAAAGGTGCTATATAAATATAAGTGGTTGTTTATCCTTTTGACCAAACTTGTTGCAGTTTATGGATTACAATTGCAGACTTTCATTCTGCAGTGAGGCAGCTGTATGGAAAAGGTACATCTCCAGTTCATTTGAAAGTATTTCTGAAGTCCTCTGTTACTTTGAATTTGACATTTCTGTGTCACAGGTGTCATGACTTCTATTCCCCGTATATAATTCTAGTTAGATCACTTCAAGACAAGGTGTGCACTGCCTCTTGTGGCTTTTCTGACACACTAGGTCACAATACAGTCACATTTTATATGTACCATCCTCTGACTGTGAACCACTTGGGCATTCCATCAACATTTGGTCGAGTTAATTCCTCCATTAAAATAACTTTCAGCTTTCACATCTTGTTTAGCTTTTCCTGCAGAAAACATATTACGGTCAATTTTCAATTTACCATCAGAGCATAAAACTAGTGTTGTGGGTCAGGCAAGTGTTCTGACAAGCATGTATCTTTCTGGCAGTTTCTAAAACTGGTGTTTCTTCTGCACTGTCAGCATTAATCTCTACTGGTGAATTGAAAATGACATCACCATATCTGGATATCCTTCAGAAAACACTTTTTCCTCTATGGCAGATTATTTGGCTCCAAGTGTCATCTTGTATCTTGCAAGCATCCATAGTGAAGACTCTGGAATCAAAATGATCATCAGATCTAGCATTTACAATCCTGGACATGGTATCCAAACATAAATGCTAATGCATCCATACAATGTTACTCCAATAATGAGATTAACTTGTTCATTTTACATAAGTTAGTTTGAAAAAAAGACAAATCTTACAACATTGTTAATATTCATTAATGTCAAAAATGCATTCAAGATTTCTGAAGAAGTGTCTAGGCCCGAAATGTCAGCTTTCCTGCTCCTCTGATGCTGCTTGGCCTGCTGTGTTCATCCAGCTCTGTACCTTGTTATCTCAGATTCTCCAGCATCTGCAGTTCCTACTATCTCTGATACATTCAAGACCATTGGTTTTATTGCTACTTTACTTGCTCTGTTTATTCATTTTTCAATTTGTTGTTGCTCCAATATTCTCTGAATAAATGAAATGTAAGTGGGCATTTCACACTCTGGACACCACATGGCTTCTATTCGTGATCTGGGAATGGGAACTTTTCAATTTATTTTCTCTAGTGCTCTCACAATGTAAGGATTTAGTTGCAGCAGCAAAGTGGCATTTCCTACTGTATCTTGGTTTTTGTTCCTTTCACATAATGCTTCAGCCCAAAAGCATCATAAAGGTGAGTCACATAGCAAGTAGGAACAGAGCAAGTCAGTGATCTGAAAAAAAAATCTATAATGGTTGTGCAATGCTCTGGTAAACAATATTGTGCTGGCACATAATGTTACCAACAAGTGATGCCAAATGACAACCACTCAAACAGAAATTCTAAAATTTTCCATGTTCGCCTCTCCTCAATGATCAGATTCATTTATACTAAAAGGTGCTTTTAAAAGCACTCAATCAATTTAAGACCACCTGTAGACTCTAATGCATTGAGTCATTCAGTAAGGACATTTAAGGTTGTTAATCACCTCAGGAGGTTGTTGAAATATATTTCATATAATATGAAAGTAAATTAAATAATATCACATTGGTAATAGCAGCCTTTACTAATATGTAGAAATCTACAGAAAATGTATTTTTATTCTGCAATATTGTCTCCCTTTGTCCTACAGTACCTCCCCAACCAAGATCTTTTCCACATCTACGTTTAATGCTTTCACTGTTTCTGCTCATTTGTTTCCACTCTACACTGCACAAAGTCCCAGCTCATGCAAAGCAGAATTCCATGTTGCTGCCACCTATTTCTGCAACTTTATCTTTCACCTTTTGATCTTCTGACTTCAGAACTGCCCTGCAGTCTGAACCATAAATTGCTCCACCCCCAAAAAAACACATTCCTAACCTTCTCAAAACCTTCTGCTTTTTCCCCGGTTTAAGCCAGTTTTCCAGAGTATTTCACACTTATTGCTTGGGGCCTTGCTTTGGCTCTGTGAAGTGCATCAGAATGATTGCTATTTTAAATGTTCAATGTAAACACATGAAATTCTTTGAAATTGTGGTATCAATACAGTATTCGATAACCAGGCACAAAATATGATTTCATGCCCGTAATGATTCATTTGTAATATTATAAATTAATATTATCTGTCCCTGTTACAATCAGACCTAATGTCCAGCTTTCTGTGATATGCTATATATATATAGAAGGTGCAATCTTTTTCGATGAGATATCTTTTGGATCTGCTCCTTAGGCAGATGTAAAAGAATCCATGGCATAATTTGATAGAAAAGCAGGGTTGATCTCTCTGTTGTAGAGGCAAATCTTTATACCTGGATCAACATCACAGAGCAGATTATCTGGTCATTATCTCATTATTAGTTGTGTCAGAGATAGTAGGAACTGCAGATGCTGGAGAATCTGAGATAACAGGGTGTAGAGCTGGATGAACACAGCAGGCCAAGCAGCATCAGAGGAGC
>JAHRHZ010000055.1:8145324-8158838 GCA_024137785.1 Ginglymostoma cirratum | reverse complement strand
GCTCCTCTGATGCTGCTTGGCCTGCTGTGTTCATCCAGCTCTACACCCTGCTATCTCATTAGTTGTGTCACATTGCTTTGTGCAAACTGGCTACCAGAATACCCGCATCACAACAGTGATTGAACGTCAAAAGTACTTCATTGAGTGTGGAGTTCTTTGGGACATACGGAAATTGTGAAAAGTGCTATATAAATGCAAGCTCTGATTTTTCTGTATGTCTAATAAGTAGTTGCTCCTTCATTCCCTGTTTACACACAAGAACATAAGAAGTAGAAACAGAAGTAAGCCATTCATCCCCTCAAGTGTCCCTGAGCCATTCAACAAGATCATGGATGATCTCCTGCAGGTTTCAAATCCTCTTTTGTGCAGCTGATAGTAGCCCTCAACTCCCTGATAATTCAAAAATCTATCAACCTCCATTTTAAATACCTTATGATCAATCCTCCACAAGTCTCTGGAGCAAAGAATTCCAGAAAACAATTTATGCCTTGAATGAATATAAGGGATGCACAACAGGATTTTGCAATTGATTAAAATATGAAGTACCCAGGAGGCAGGGATATTCATTGCTAATTTTATTTTTCAGAAAAGCATTGATTTTTGCAGTGTATTTTATTAATACTACAAATTTTATTCGATGGGAGCTTAATCAGTTTTTCATGAGTATGTGGCAGTTTGTCAATGTTTGGTGAGTTTTGGTGAAGCTGTCTGTTACGGATATGATGAAGTGGGGGACACATTTTGCATTTAAGTTCAAAAATGGACATGATGTCAAAGATTGCATAATCAGAACTGACAAGAAGTATTGCAAGACAAGATGGTTTCAAAAAGATTGCCCACTGGCAATATGTAGATATTTTGTCACATGAATATTGTACAATTGAGACAGAGAAAGTGCTTGTTTCAGAAATAACTCTCAGAAGTAAACTACTGATACTCAATCCAAACATCTGGTATGAACTGGTCTATTGTTAAAATGTCCTCCCTTGAAATTTTATCCAGACAGGCACAAATCAATATGTACTGCAGTCATCTCTGTCACCTGCTTAATTCACTTCACCCTTACTGAAGCAAATTTGAGTCTATGTTTGTTGCCTTTGTTCCATTTCTATAAGTTAATCTCTCCAAATGCAGTGAATCCATGATTACTAGTATTATGAGTTTCATGTTTCCACCCACTCTTCGCAGAAATATACTTGAACTTAAACTTTTTGATAAACTGCCCTTTGGAGAATTAATTTTCAAACGCATGATTAACCATTTTAGGAGTGGCTAATTTGCCAAATTAAGATATTAAAATATTAGAACAGTGACTCAACTGCAGGCTCTAAAATCAAAATAGAAAATGCTATCAGTGCTGTACGGGTCAGATGGTATCCATCTAGAGACAGAGTCAGAAGTCACACGACATGGGGAGGGGTTATAGTCCAACGTGTTTACTTAAAATCACAAGCTTTCGAGGATCCGCTCCTTGGTCCCTTTTCCACCAGTCCCCGGTGTCGTGTGACTTCTGACATTGTCCAACCCAGTCCAGCACCGGCATCTCCGCGTCATATCTGTGTAGACAGCAGTCAAGTTGATATTTCAAGTACAGCATCTTCAGCCATTGTCTGCATCTGTGCTAACAAAAGCTAATTAATTTATATTTACGTCACACATTTCACTTAACCAGGCGGTCTTCCAGTGTTTCACAGATTTTGAAGTGCGGCCATTACAGCTTTTAAGAAAAAATGATAGCAAATTTTCGTACAGCATGATCTCACAAACAGCAATTAAATAAATGACCAGTTAATATGTTTGTAAGTGTGCGTTGAGAGTTACATGTTGCGCAGGACACTGGGAGTACTCCTTTACTCGATGTCCTGATGGGACATCCTATGAGTTAATGATCATCTGAAACAGCAATTGCGTTACCACTGCGTTTAGTTGCTGCAGTACGTTGCTTTGACTTTACTGTAACGTAATCCGTGGATATTTCCATGTTCTTCCTTGCAAACGTTCTGTTGAATTCTCTCTTTGCTGAGTTTCTTCCGCGTACTCGGGTTTCCTCCCACAGTCCAAAGATGTGCAAGTTAGGTGGATTGGCCATGGGAAATTGCCCATAGTGTCCGGGGATGTGCAGGCTGGGTGGATTGGCCATGGGAAATGCAGAGTTACAGGAAAAGGGTCCGGGTGGAATGGTCTTCAGAGGGTTAGTGGACACTCGATGGGCCGAACAGCCTGCTTCCACCTGCTTCGACACGAAACGTCAACTTTCTTGCTCCTCTGATGCTGCTTGGCCTGCTGTGTTCATCCAGCTCCACAACGTTTTATCTCAGATTCTCCAGCATCGGTAGTTCCTACTATCTCTGCTTCCACACTGTTAGGATTCTATGATCCTTTGAATGGCCTTATAAATTGTAAAAAAAAGTCCACATTATACATTCTTTTAAAAGAAAGGTCAACAACATCTGCAAACTCCCGAGGCTTGAGCGCAATAGTTTGGACTGGCGCACCAATGCAGTATTGAGGAATACAGCAGTGGCAAATTATTATCAATCTTTATCTCTATTAGATAAATGGTATATCGTGTTATATTAGAGTCCACCTTCCCAGGTAGATGTAAACGATTCCAATACACTATTTCAAAGAAGGGGAAGGGAGTTTATCCCTTGTGTCCAGATCAATATTCATCCATCACACAATATTCCAAAAGACAAATTAACTGGTTATTATCATATTGCTGCTTGCGGAGCTTCCTGTGTTCAAATTGGCTACTTCCATTCCTCGATAAGGACAGGGTCTACACTTCAGAAGGACTTAATTGTCTGTAACACACACTAGAAGAGTGTGTTTTTAATTTTTATTGATGACTTCCATTAGATTGCTTTACCTGTCTGGTTTAAAATGAGACCTCCAGTGTTATTTCACCGTATTTTTCGAGCAAACGGTGGAAAATGTTTCCTCTTTAAGTGGGCACATCCTCGCTTTAAGAGACTGTGCGTTTCTGAGGGAGAGAGCAGCCGTTCATTGCCTGCAGGCTGTCTGTGTTGGACTTTTTTTTGTGAATGAAGCTTATTATTTATGCATGCTTCGCTCGTTCATTCATGATCTCTGCACCCCCACTCTCAATCTCCGCAGGCTGATCGAGCTTGATGTCAAATCCAGTCTAAATGCTCATAAACGGTTAACAAGGGAAACACAGGATGGATGGCTACTTAGATCAGCAAGTGCCTTACACATTTTCAAATGTGAGTAGTGATTTCTGAGAAATTTAGTGCTGCATTGACTTTTCGAAACAGCGGAGTTAAGAAAGTTGAATTGTTTTTCTTTTTAAAAATGAAGTGTTTTCCTTTTTCGATCTTTATTGAATGGATGTGCGTACGAGCGCGCGTGTATGGTGGCGGGGAGGTTTAAGTATGTACTATCATCGCGAAATGACAGAAAGTTGTAAATTGATGGAACCAAAGAGTCGGTAACTAACCCGAGTCCACGGGCGCTGACCGGGGGATGGGGGAGTAGGGAGGATGTTAACTATTTAAATCCGCGAATTGTATCAGTAAATTCTGGATGCCAGGTAAAGGTTCGCAGAGCGGGTAAAAACACTTGGTGTTTGTTTTAATCTGCAGAAAGTGCACGACGCTGGGAGCTTCGGGCGGGCAGTGATTGCCAGAAAGAAAAGATATATTCCCAAAGAACTAACTCAGGATTCAGAAGGTAACAACTATCTCCGAGAAGCTGCCTTTTGGCATGGATACTGAGTTTTGTTCCTTCCAATAACAAATTTGGGAGAAGGTGCACTTTAGAGCATGATCCTGCTAATTCCTTATTTAAATTTTTTTCTTCTGTTCCAGATCTCTTCCAGGATTTAAGCCAACTTCAAGAAACTTGGCTTGCAGAAGGTGAGTTTAAAATAATACTTGGGGGGGGGGGGAATATAGTGGGGACTTTTTCATCTTCCCAGTTCTAGTGGAGCTAAAGTCTGACACTTGTGAACATTTTTGTTCTCTTTTGCCTCAATGACTCACTTTTTAAATTTTCTTTCTTCTACTTGCCAGTCTGTAATGTTTTTCCTTCTTTTCCAAAGCTTTGTACTCGGCTGCCGTGTTTCCTACAAGCCCCGATCAGAAAACATTTTGGGAGTTCACAGCAAAACTTCCAAAATTAATTAAACCTCTTGGCTACAGAAGCACTCGACTGAAATAAATTAAAAGTAATTGCACAAAGGTCTCTGAAACTGACAGCTCGCTTTACTTTAATCTTTTTCGCATCTCCTAAATGACTTTTTGTGATGCCAAGATTTTAACGTCACCGGTTTCAAAACATCGACACTGTTGAAGATTAATGGGAAACATATGAGGATTTTTTTTTCACTGAAAAGGGGGTTGTATTGTGGGGGGGGCGGTGCGGTGAGAAGGGGATTCTGTTGAATGAACGGATGGTCACACTTGTGGAAAACACGTGAATTAAACCTGCGTCCCTTTCCTACACCATGCAAGTTGACGCGTGCTTTTCCTTTTTTTTAAAAAAAAATCCCCTGCAGTCTGATGTGTGTGTGCAGGAACTGCAGAAAAATTTTGCAAGTGTCCGCTTGTGTCTAAACAAGTTCTTAAATGTATGTGGGGAGATGAGGGATGTGGCGGTGTGAGAGAACGATGAGTTCACTTTATTTTAAAGAAAGGACCTTGAGCAGTCTGGAGTTAGGGTGTTTTGAAGAAACAAGTGTCCTCTTTATTGTTGCTTTGCCTGGATTTGTAACTTGAAACCGTCAGGCAAGTAAAAACATCAAACGCCACAGCAAATACAAGTTCAGACAATCCGTGAGATCTCCCGCTTAAAAAAACTCCTGGGCTAATAACTTCAGGCTGAGGCATCCCTCTGTTTATTCCCGTATAACTGGGCCCTGGAGGAATTGCCCAAACTTGCTGCATCACAACCTTGCAGAAACAGGAGAGAAAGTAGGTTGCTGGGTCAGGTTTTGCCTTTGCAATTCTGTCGTTGAATGCAGTGGATTCTGTTGGTATCTTATAAATTTGCTGTTTGTTTAATGACGTGTCTTTTTAACTCACATTTGCCCACCCTGTGCCAAAGACGAAGAAGACTGTGGTGTATTTATTCAGTCATGTGGTTGAGTATTTTTGATTCTCTTTGCCAAAGGATAGGGACGGACTCCTTGACACGATAAAGTAATCCAGTCTTCTGAATCTGTGTCCAGTTGTAACCTTACAGTTGACAAATTAAAAAAAATGTCTGTGAGGGAAGGCCAGGGGAGTGGGCGAAGTGGGTCGGGCTTTCAAAAGTGTCTGCATGGGCCCAATGAACCAAATGATCTCCTGCTCCTCCTTTTCCTCCTCCTCCTGTGCCGTAAAATCTGATGACACCCGGCCTTCGTGTCCAGGTAGGGAGAACGTCCGTCTTTCCAGGAACTGCTGCTGGGCAAACAGCCCCTGGCCATCAGGTGAAGACCGGTTCAGGTTTGGTACTGATGCCCTTCATGGTCAAATAGCTTGCGGATACTCATTGGTTTGACTCCCAGATACAGAATGGGTGAGGCGCTTAAAAAAAGAAATTGCCAGCACCTTTGGAAATACATCTCTACAAGAGTCAGTGCTTTTAGCATCAAAGTGGGGAGAAAGGTATTCAAACAGTACTTGGATCCCCATTCTCGCCTAGTGGTGCTCCTCTGGTGCTTGGCTTCTACTTAAAGATGTACATCTCGGTATCTTGTTTTATTATGTTGTTTGTAATATTGTAGGAAATTCCTTCATTTATGAGAACAGAAAATGCTAGATATACATGGATTCTTTGGCATTTGAAACCATAGCTGGAGGCTGGGGTCTTAATGTAAACAGCTGCTGTTTATTTTCTCCATTGCCTGTCGACCTGTACTTAAACATTTGTAATATTTTAGTTCCGACTGTCAGTGTGGTTTCTTTAATCTGACCAAATTTTTCCACCCCAAACCTTTTTCAATCATTTTTATTTACACAATGTTCAATTTATTGGTTGAATTATAAGCGACTCTGAAGTATAAAATTGATCTTTCTCATTTGCATCTGGAGATTTTGTTTTCTGTGTATCTTTGGTCAGACATATGGTTTTACATTGGCTGAAGTGCAACAGAAAAATGAATTTTGTTATTAAATGGATATTTTCACCAACCAATTAATGTTCAAATATTTGCTAATGTATTGCAATTTCAGTTCTCTATTTTCATTATAAAGTTTTAGTAAAGATCACTTTGTTAATTTATAATGTGGACAAATTTTTATAGATGATTCCACTCATTAACGAATAAAGCTTTGACCATTAGAAAGGGCTGGCTTCACAAAAGGAAGTTAGTATGAGTGATGCTGAACAAGCCTTGGTGTTATACCATAGTCATCGTAATTTATTTAAGAAAAAAACATGCCAACCTTTTGAATACAAGATTTCCTCAAACCCACAGAATGCTTTATTTCATCTAAAATAACAATATTTCAGAAACACTGATGTTGTATGGTTCTTTCTTTCCCCAGCGACTGAGCATCATAGGGCGTATACACATAAGCGTGGTGAGCTGTTCACTGCATATAAGCCCAACTAGTACTGCAAGTGTCCAGATATTTCATCCACTCTATTTCTATTTAGTGAATGTCAAGATATTTTGAAATCTAAGGGCAGATCTCCATATTAATTAAAATGAGTGGAATATAATGGGGTCTCCACCCATTTGTACACAGTCACTGTTTCAGACCGTCCTTTTATGCCATGCTGTAGGAGCATCTGCGAGTCTTCGGAAATAAAAGGTTGCTGTTTCAGTGCTGAGTAGGTGAGGCAGTGATCAAGCAACGTATGGCCAGAGAATCCAAACATTAATGTGTGTTCCTGGTTACATATTTCATCAGCTAGCAATCAGTATCTTGTCATTTTGAATGGGAACTTTGCAGCAAGTATGTATAAATGGTGACTCTTTTTGTGATATAAAGTTCCACGATGGGATGACAGAAAGTTTTCTTTTAACATAAACATTTATTCCAGGGCTGCATGTGAGTATATGACATAGAGGGTGAAAATGGAGTCTTGGTTTATGGATACATTTACAACTCAACTGCGCAATTTTTTAAAAAATCGCGTCTTGAATCCCATATAGTCTAAAGTGTTTAGCTTCTTACAGTCTGATGCCTAGTCAGGAAGCCTGTGCAGTGTGCCTATCACTGCTGCTTCCTATTGGAGTATCTCTATGTTGGGGAAAAAAGCCCTGGAGCTTGCATCATGTATTTAATAGTTGACCTCGAGCTGCAATTTAAGTTGCTAACTTATTAGTAACCTGGCTTTTCTGTATACATGATTGCCGGTAGTTTGTGATGTAAATTTGATCTTTAAGCAACAAAAGAAGGCATTTGGCATTCCTACCTTGTTTGGGGAACTGAGTACAAGAGTCAGGATGTCATGTTGCAGCCCTATAAGACTTTGGTTAGGCCACACTTAGAATATTGTGTTCAATTCTGGTTGCCACATTACAAGGAGATGGGGAGGCTTTGGGGAGTGTGCAGAAGAGGTTTTTAAGGACGCTGCCTGGATTAGATAGTGTGATCCATAGGGAGAGGCTACAAAAACTCCAGTTGTTTTCTCTGGAGTGGTGGGGACTGACGGGAGACTTGAAAGAAGTCTAAATTCATGAGATGTATAGGTAGGGTGACGGTCAGAGTCTTTTTCCCGGAGTTGAAATGTCAAGTACTAGGGCACGTGTATTTAAGGTGAGAGGGGGGAAAGTTCAAAGGAGATGTGTGGGGCAAGTTTTTTTATACAGGGAGTGGTAGGAGTGTGGAACGCGCTACCACGGGTGATGGTGGAGTCAGATATGATAGGGGCATTTAAGGGACGCTTAGATAAGCACATGAATATGCAAGGAATGGAGGGATATGGACCAGGGGCAGGTAGAAGGGATTTATTTAATTTGGTGTTATGTCCGGCACAACATCATGGGCCAAAGGGCCTGTTCCTGTCCTGTACTTTTCTATGTTCTATAAGACTATCATCCAGCACTTAGTCAATGGTTCGGTGAGTAACTGCACCATTTATTGCCCTACCAAACCATGGAGACTAGATAAATCCAGCACAGACCCAACTGTGTGCTGTTAGCTGACTTCTGCCAAGAATTCTGTAACCATCTGCTCTGAGACACAATAGTGAGTCAACAAACCATCCTGTGTCCTGATCTCAAGTGATCCTTGTTGGAAGGTGTCAGGGTATAAAGAGAGTAGAGACCCGTTTAGTGCTATCTACACATCCAAATAACGTTTCATCGCCTCCAATTTAGAATGGCTAATGGGGAAAAATACACATGTAGAAGCAGCCACAAGAATCACAGCCACTATCAGCCCAGCTCTCAATTGTACTGAAATCCTACAAAATACACTCACCATCTAGATTGGCAGAATGGTGAGGATTTGGGGTGAGTGCAGGGCGAAGGAGCAACACGTTTACAATTCTCAAATCTGCCTCCTTTTTTTCCAGCTCAGGTGCCAGACAGCGATGAGCAGTTTGTGCCGGATTATCATTGTGAAAGCTGTGAGTATCTTTCTTCTTGCTCCTTGGCTTTTGGTGGCTTGGAAACCCATCTCTTCGGGAAATGGGAATTTGGGTCCCACAGAGAACAAAACAAACCTCTGCATTTCCCTCATGAAAACTGCTGCCCTTATCACAACCACAGACCCATGATATGGCCATGTATAGTGGAGGTAGGAGGAGAAAATCAAGGACAATTTGGGGATTGGAATTAAAGCAACAGGGGAGTATAATCATGTCCAAAGAATTGAGGATGGTAGAGGCAACGTTACTAAATGAGTAACCCAGAGATCTGCACTAAGGATCCAGGGACATCAAATCTCACGATGGCATTTGGGGACTTTGTGTTGTTATAAATCTGGACTAAAATTACTACTAATCTTGAAATAGTTGCGTTGCCATAAAAACTCTGGGAAAGAAATTTGCTGTCCTTATGTGATCTGGCCTGCCTGTGACTCTCAGATGCCCCTTGAAATAACCTCATAACCCACTTCGTCATAGACAACTGCCCACTATCTACTCAAATGTAGGAATGGACAATAAATGGAAGTCTTGCCAGCAAAGCTTGCATTACAAGAAATAATTGGGGGAAAATGCTATCCTCGGTCTAACTGTCCACCAAATTTGCTCCAAGTAATAAAACCTACATTTTTGTGTCAAGAGCATTGCTTTTAGACAAGGCAGCCTGTGCCCACAATAGAGAAACAAAATGCATCAATAAATGAGTTTCTACACACCACTAGGAGTTGTTTCAAGCATTGAACAATTAAACCCTGCAGCCGTCTTGCAATGTAAATGCATCACAAATTACAAAACTGCAACCAGTCTACATCTGCTCAATCAGTTGTTTCCTCCCATCAGGAGGTATTTGTGATGTGATGTGCCCCTCCCTCATGACTGGCCCATGAAGTGAAAGCAGGCAGCCCTTCACATCTTATGAATGGGTTGGTTGTAATCTGTAACAGTTAAGAGCTGGCTGCAACAGGTCATTATAAGCAGGAAGTGTTTCCATATATGGTGATTAGTTTGTTTTACTGGTGATAAATGGTTGACAGGCTTACCAGTGCCTCTCTCTGCAAAGATGAGTTGTTACATAACTTGTTGTCAGTAAAAGCTGAAATGCACAGCCAGATGGATTACATTTACTGTCACAGCTAACTCTTTTTTGCAGCACAAGGTTTTCAGTATTGATAGCCTAGTTTTCCAGTAGGTTTTTTTTAATCTCCAAAGTCTCAACTAGCAGAGACTTGAACAGTTTAATCTGTTAACACAATTCCATGTCAAATCAGGAAGAATGCATTTTGATATTCTTACATCTGTTTGATTTTTAAATAACTTACTTGCATTTCTGTTTACAAAAAAATAAAATCACTATTTTCTTTTACACCTTCTCCCTATCCCCATCTGGCCATCCTCATAGAATCCCTATAGCGTGGAAACAGGCCCTTCAGCCCAATAAGTCCACACTGACCCTCAGAGCACCCACCCAGGCCCATTCCCCTAATCTATACATCCCTGAACACTACGGGCAATTTAGTATCTCCAATCCACCTAGCCTGCACATCTTTGGACTGTGGGAGGAAACCTGAGCACCCGGAGGAAACCCACGCAGATATGGGGAGAACGTACAAGCTCCACACAGACAGTTGCCCCAGGGCGGAATTGAACACAGGTCCCTGGTGCTATGAGGCAGCAGTGCTAACCACTAAGCCACTGTACTGCTGAATTTGTTTCCAACTTTATGTTTTACTTGATGTGACAATGCTTTCTAGCTCCTGTAACATAAGAAATTCTGTGTGGATATTATGGTATTGAAAAATCCAACAAACATTTTATTGCAACTATTCTGTACCGATAGTTGTATTCCTCAGACATGTAAATGTCTGGGCTAATAGTAACATGCTTCAAGTGATCTGACATAGATGGAGTATCTTTACATTCTTGGTTCATATGCTATGTTGTAATAATGATATTGTAGGCATGTAGTCTCTGGAAGATTTATTGACATTGAGACATAAAGCAAGACCGTATACTTACGGCACTGACCATCAATGATAATCTGGACTAACGAAAATGTTCGCAAAAATTGTTCGGAAAATATAACCCTGTCTTGCTTCTCACAGTCCAGAAGAAAAATGTCCAGCCTTCCCAGAGTTTTTCACAGTGGCATGGACAATAATGTTGGCAATTCAATAAAGCAGAATTTTGGTCTGTGCCTAACTCCATGGTTGGTGCTGTGTAAAACCACTTGCCTGCTTGATTTGTTTCTTTTTTAAAGGGGTTGTCTCGATTTTGAGGCCAGTAATATGATTATTACAGTAGACATGCTTGTGTGATCACCAGATCAACTTTTGACAGTAAAACCTCTTCTAATATCAAGCTAGACCCGTTCTAATACCACCATTTCCCAATATTCAAACTCCACACAGCTTGCTGGAACTGAAAATACTCAATGCCAAGATACACTTTATTGGACTTTACTGGTGGGCAGCCTTGGTGAATCCGGCAAGTTTTATGTCCAGTTTGATTTGCATGCCTGACCACTTCAAGCTTGGCCTCGCATTAGTATGCAAAACATTAAACAATCTGAGGAGATAATGGGAACTGCAAATTACTTATCAACAAATTTTGGACACAATTGTATCAATGAGTGTTAACAGTAAACAGGTTATTCCAGTGCAGGGAGTATTGCAGTTGACCCTATTCCTACCCTAAATCCTCTAACATAGACTGATGGCAGAGGGTTGTTGGATGGCTTTCCACACTAGTTTCTCCTTATTCTAGCAGCTTTGCTGCAACCTGGAGTGGGATTGGGTTGGGCAGATTTGTGGGGTGGTAGAGAGAAAGAGACAAGTCAATTGTGTTCAGATTAAGAATTGAACCTGGGCCTTTCTACTCTAATGGCTCTGCTGTTTATTAGAGAAACCTAGTAAGCCATCATTTGTCCTTGACTCAAATCTGTGAGGATATCAGATTTGAGGACCTTACTTAAACACTTTTCACCTTGTGCCTGTGCCTTCATTTTAATTTCTTTTTAAAATTCTTGTCTCTTTCTAATTTTGGCATATCTACCAGAATTGTTTCTGCTCAGATTTGGTCATATAAGCATTACGTATGGATAAAGATGCAATTTTGCAGAAAAAAAGGCAGTAACAAGTATGTAACCTTGTGTTTTAGGCCAGTGCTACTACTTATACATTGGGATACTGATCTGGAATATCCTGCACTGTGGATAGTGTCTGCACAAACAATCAAACTTTCACCCTAATGCCACTTGCTCCTTTAAAAAATGGCTGTTCAAATTCTTTTGCAATGAACACTCCTTTGTTCTTATCTGTAAATAGTAGATTTTTAAATACAGACCTCTAAGAGCCCTGTCTTCACAAGCTCATTCTGGGCTGGTGACATCTCCCTTTGATGTCTAAGACATGTGATGAACTACATAAGGATTTAATGAATTTTATTTTACCACGACCAGTACAAAGGACAAGAAACAGTCCAAATTCAGCTTTCTTCCAAGTTATTAGCAAGCTGATATTAATGGCAGGAAGTAGAGGTGATTTTAGAATGGATCTTATAATGTTGTAACAGAGTAGATGAGATTTAAAAATTGTTTAAGTATAGGTTCCATGCTTAGCATTTAAAATGGAACTGAAGTTCACCCTTGCTGCCCTGGGTTTAATTTTGACTTTTATGCAAAACCCAATCTGTCTAAAGTGGAGCTAAGTTTGAAGACTCTGCTTTTTATTTGCTCTTTCTGTCCTCAAGTTGTAATCAATGAAGAAAGATGCTGTTATGATTTATGTTCAAAAAACATTTTTTGTGCAGTTGTCCACTGTGCCAATTTCAGTGTTCTTTCATTCAGTCCATAATGAATGAAGTGACGCAGCTGTTATTTGGTAACCCAAATTTAAACCAAACTGGCCACATCCTGTTCATGTAAAATGTTGCCAATATCATGTGTATGTTGATTTTGATTTATTGTCACATGTACCAAAGTACAGTGAAAAGCTTTGTTTACAAGCAGTACAAACAGATCATAGTAAGCAAGGGTGTACAAGTCAAAAAGACTTAGGCAGAGGCACACAAGTTACATTGCACAAGGTATACACTAGCTGAGATCAACGTTCACAAGATCAGTGTTATTTAAGGCTAGAGTCTAATAACGGCCAGGAAGAAGCTGTTCTTGAACCTGCTCGTGCATGTCTTCAGGCTTCTGTATCTTCTCCTAATGGAAGAGGTGGTAGGAGGTCGTTACTGGGGTATGATGGGTCATTGAGGATGTTGGCAGCCTTTCCGCGGTAGCAAGCTATGTAAATGGAGTCCACGGATGGAAGGTTGGCCTCCATGATGGTCTGGGCTTTGTAACCACCTTCTGTAGTTTCTTACAGTCCTGGCCAGGCCAGTTGCCATTCCAGGCTGTTATGCACCCAGACAGTATGCTTTCAGTGGTGCATCTGTAGAAGTTGGTTGAGGGTCTTTGTGGACATGCCAGTTTTCCTGGGCTCCCTGAGGAAGAAGAGGTGTTGTTGTGCTTTCTTGATTCGCATCTACGTGAAACGCCCAGGACAGCTTGTTGGTTACTGTCACTCCGAGGAACTTGACTCTCTCCACCCTCAAGCCCAGTTCCATTGATGTAGATGGGGGCGTATTCTCCTCCTTTCTTTCTGATGTCAATGATCAGTTCTTAAGTTTTGTCGATGTTGAGAGAGGGATTATTTTCATGGTACCATGTCTTCAAGCCCTCTATCTCCCTTCTGTATTTTGACTCGTTGTTGTTATATATCTGTCCCACTTCAGTAGTGTCTTCAGTGAACTTGTAAATGGCATCAGAGATAGTAGGAACTGCAGATGCTGGAGAATCTGAGATAACAAGGTGTAGAGCTGGATGAACACAGCAGGCCAAGCAGCATCAGAGGAGCAGGGAGGCTGACGTTTGGGCCTAGACCCCTCTTCAAAAGTTTTTCTGAAGAAGGGTCGAGGCC
>JAHRHZ010000055.1:8091981-8140324 GCA_024137785.1 Ginglymostoma cirratum | reverse complement strand
CCTGCTGTGTTCATCCAGCCCCATGCTTGTTATCTCGGATTCTCCAGCATCTGCAGTACCTTTTATCTCTCATTCATCTAAATTGTACTGTTTAGCACTGTATTAAACATTAACCAACTGAACAAAAGTACATGACTTTAAATTGTCCTTGAGACGAGCAAAGGTGCGGTCTTACCAATCTAATTAGTGCAATTATAAACTAGTGTTATTCTAAATGAATTGATTGTAAGTTTCAAGTCTTGTGCATTAGTGGATAGTGGAAAATTAATATTTAACACAATGCTCTTGCTCTCGTGCTCTCTGTCTCTCTCCACCTTGGGAGCAAAGGGACCGATTGGAAAATAGCTGAATTTGTTAAAATGTTGTATGTGTCTCTAACTCATTCTATTTCAATATTGAAATTTGTCTTAGAGGCACAGCATACATTAAATTAAAGTCCTCTGCAAATGTGTAACTAATTAATTTGCTGCCAGTTGAACTCTCCATTATTGATAAATTTACAATACATATTCATGACTTAGATGAGGAAAGTGAATGTAGTAGAGCCAAGTTTGCAGTTGACATGTATATGGAAGATGGGAAGATATTTGTTGAGAATCTACAGAGGGAAATAGACAAGTTAAGCAAGTGAGCAAAACTTGGCAGGTGGAACATAATGTGGTAAAATGGGAGTCCATGCAGTTTGGCAGGAAGAGTTGAATATTATTCAAATGATGAAAGACTGCAGAAAGCTACAGCACAGAGGGGTTTGGGGGTCCAAGTTCAGTGGGAAATGGGGAAGGCAAATGGAATGGAGCACTTTGTTTGAAAGGGAATAGAGTATAAAAATATTGAGGCCTTGCTAAAACTATGCAAGTCCGCAGCTGGAATAGGATGAACAGTTTTAGTCCCCTTACCTAAGAAAAGAGGTTGTCCGAAGAAGGTTCACTTGATTGATCCCAGGTATGGTGGGACTGTTTTGAAGAGAGTTTGAGTAAGTTGGGCCTCTACTCACTGGAGTTTAGAACAATAAGAGATGTCTTTAATGAGGCCTACAAGATTTTTAATGGACTTGGCAATGTAGATACTGAGGGGTTGTTTCCAAGGTGGGGGAGTCTCAGACCAGAGAGCACAGCTTCATAGTAAGTGATTGCCCATTTGAGACAGAGATTAAGTTTCTTCTGAGGGTGATGAATTTGTGGAATTATTTTGCTGGAGAGGGCTGTCAAGGCTGGGTCACCAAGGCTGTGAGAGACCGATTTTTTTTTTTTGTTTTAAATTGGTAAGGGAATCAGACTTCTGGGAAAAAGGAGGGAAAGTGGATTTGAGAATTATTAGACCAACCATGATCTCTTTGAATGGTGGAATAGATGATGGAATGAATGTTCTACTGCTATTGTGTCTTATGATCAATAAATGATGAAACCAGTGACTCCCACATCCCGTGTATTTAAAAATTCTCTTCTATCGCTATAAAACTTCTTCCTACTTTTGTAGCGTCCTCCAGCCGTATGTGCCAGTGGTGCAGCACTCTGGCCACCTTTTGACTTTTTCTCTGCATCTTCCCACCTCCCCACTCGTCAGAGATTTTAGCCATCTCCTCCTTATTTGACTGTCTGCCCCAGATTGTTCTGACCTTTCACTTTGCTACCCTGCTAGCCTTCTTCAGAAACCTCCTTCTTTGACCATGTCTTCAATCAGTACCCTTAATGTTACTTCCAGCACTGCGTGGATTTCAGTGTCACTGTGCAAAAACTGCTGGATGAGTGCAACTTAGTGTCCTCAGCCTTACATGGGGGGTATGAACAAATTGTGAGAAGTTTGAAAAGGGAGCATAAATCAGCATGCTTAAATAATGCCAAGCTGCTGCCTTTTAAATAAGTGTTAATTTTTGTAAGAAAGGGAAGGTCTCCAAAGTTGAGGTCCAGCATGGGGAAGAAAAGAATTGTAATTGAGACAGCAGCATTGAGAGTTGCAGTTGGCACAAAAGAAGTCACATGTAGACAGGACAGTGAAGAAGCTGTTTGGTATGCTTGCCTTTACTTTTCGGTCATTGAGTATAGGAGTTGGGAGGTCAGGTACAGGACATTGGTTAGGCCACTTTTGGAATATTGTATTCAGTTCTGGTCTCTCTGCTATAGGAAAGACCTTGTTAAACTTGAAAGGGTTCAGAAAAGATTTACAAGAATGTTACTGGGGTTGGAGAGTTTGAGCTATAGGGAGTAGCTGAGTAGGCTGGGATTTTTTTTTCCCTGGAGCATTGGAGGCTGAAATGTGACCATATAGAGGTTTATAAAATCATGAATGGGATGGATAGGGTGAATAGCCAAGGTCTTTTTGCCAGGATAGGGGAGTCCGAAACTAGAGGGCAAACGTTTTAAGGTCGGAGGGGAAAAATTTAAAAGGGACCGAAAGGGCAACCATCTCACATAGAGTGTGGTGCACGTATACAATGAGCTGTCAGAGGAAATGGTGGAGGCTGGTACCATTGCCACATTTAAAAGTCATCAAGATGGGTACATGGATAGGAAGGGTTTAGAGGGATGTGGGCCAAGTGCTGTCAAATGGGACTAGATTAATTTAGGATATCTGTTCAGCGTGGACAAGTCTGTTTCCAAGCTGTACATCTCTATGACTCTATAAGAAGATGCAGAGGCAAAAGGGGCATTGTATATGGGGTTTGGGTACAAGCAGAATACAACTTTTTAAAGAAGCAATGAGAGCAACAGACTATCAATTTACAGATTAGCACTTAACATCTAGAATTGAGAAGAAATGCCTGCAAGCTGTTCACTGGCCAGGTTCGATCTTGTTGGGCATGTGTTGAAACATAGCTCTACATCTGCAAGTGACAAAATAGAATAGCATGAGCTTGAGATTCAACATGGAACTGGTTAAAGAGTGGTTGAGATATGTGATGCTGAGCAGAGAGAGAGAGAGACAACCAGTTTACAACACAAGGTTCCTTTCTTTCTTTGTTGGAGGCAAATTATTTTTGACAGCACCCAGCTGCTAAAAATAAGTCCAATATTCTCAGACACTTTTTAAAATATAAATCATGTCATTTTCAAGCTGCTAACCAGTTATTACAGTATCGTTTCTGCACCCACTCATAAAATATGGCATGGATAATCATTTGAAAGTAAGGATGGAGCTAATCATTAAACATGATGAAAGCATTATCCCTCCAATTCATATTGCGCGTGCACATATGGGATTTAAATATCACTCTTTAATCAGGAATTTCCATTTAATATGGCATTGTACTTAACATAAAGCTTCAACGTCAATGTAATCTATGTCAATGCTCTCATTGACTGGTTATCTGCCTATCCAGATGCTTTTTGTAAATGTTTTTCTTTCAGATAAAACCAGTACAAGAATTTAATGCTCCACTCCAGGGCCCACTTAACCTGTCTGTCAAAGGAATTTGCAATACAGATCGATTGGGAAATGTGGTATTTTATTTCTTCTAAGAAGGTGCTGAGTCATGCTAGAATAATTTCATCGGATCCAGCAGAACTCTTTTCTCTCATTTGCCCATTTTTCATATTCATGTGGTAGAAGGATTGTCTTGTAGGGAAACGTTGAGCAGGTTGGCCTTATACTCATTCGAGTTCAAAAGAATGCTAGGTGGTTGTCTGGAAGCATACAAAGTTCTGAGGGGATTTGACAAGGTAGTTCATAGAATCTCTACATTGTGAAAGCAAGCCATTCGTCCCATTGAGTCCACCCTGATCCTTCAAACAGCATTGCATCCAAACCCACCCCCTCACCCTATCCCTGTAACCTTGCATTTCCCATGGCTAACCCACCTAACCTGCACAACCTGGACACTATGGGCAATTTAGCATGGCCAATCCACATAACCTGCACATCTTTGGACTGTGGGAGGAAACTGACACAGCCATGGGGAGAATGTCTGCGTGCAGTTTGCGCAGTTGCCCAAAGCTGGAATTACATGGGTCCCTGGCATTGTGAGGCAGCAGTACTAACTGCTGAGCCACTATGCTCACCATGGTAATTGCTGATAGAATCTCTTTCCTCACCCCACCCCTCTCCACAAATCTATGGGCCAATTGGTACTGGGGACACCATTTTAAAATAAGGAGTCTCCATTTAAAGAGCGAGATTATGAAGGATTTCTTTCACGGAGCCCAGTTAATCTTAGGAATTCTCTATCTGAGTGAGCCTTTCAATGCATGCAATGTTGAATTAGACAGATTTCTGATCTACAAGAGAATCGAGCATAATGGAAGAAAATCTAGTTGAGGTCACAATCAGAGTGGCTATGGATTGTATTGAACAGGAGAGCAATATTGAGGGGCTGAATGGCCTACTCTTGCTATTTGCTATACATGAGAGTCTATGCTAACATGCTATTCGATGCTATAGACCTCTCCTGAATACAATATTCACTCACTGCAGATTTATGTTTCCACTTCCTATCCAAGGCAATGAAGTCAACTGTACTTACCCCATTGACTCCCTAAGTATAAGCAACTAACTTGCCAGGTTTGTACCTGCATCTCTCCTGGTGTCTCTGTGTCATATCTACACCAAGCACTGACTCACTAGCCATTGGAGAGCGCTAAAATCTGAACGCATTTGTGACATTTTTAAAATATAATATATAATGTCTTCAACTTTCCTTTGAATTATCCTAAGTTATCCTGTGTAGAATTTATAAAGTTATGTATTTCTACTCAAGTAACTTAATCCAATTACAACCTTGTTCTTAATCTAATTCTGTTTGTATGTGTTTTAGGTCATTCTAATTATATCTTTAATGCATTCAGTTTACTCCCCCAGTGTCCCAGCATGTTCGCACCTGAATCTCTGAGCTGGAAATACCAGAAGTTGATGAGTTTAATTCCAATCTTTACTCTGGTTGCTAATTTCAACTTCAGCAGTGTCAGAATATTCATGTTGTGCCTCCAATTTTAGAGAAGGAACAATCTGCATTAGTTTTTGCTCTTCCTAGAAATCTGATGACCTCTGTGGAGGGTAGGTCAGGCTTGTCTTTTGCGTTGCCCAATCCATTACCCAGCCAACTGCTGGTCAAGATTCACAATGTAATTAATGACCACTTAGAATTTGTTATCAGAATATATTTGGCATCCATGACCCAACAACTAGCACAAGTAAGTATTTTTGAAGGGGGTTGCTAGGGGATGAAAGACCAATGAAAATCACATACAATTAGAAATATGCAAATCAATTCTATTCTGATGCAGATTGAATAAAATTTAGTTGTATGAAGTATTTGCTAACTAACTCTGGGATACATTAGGAGCATCTGTTTCTGGTGGCAGGAGGTCAGTGAATGTTGCACCCTTCCTCAAAAAAAGGGTGTACAGGTAACCTAGCAACCACAGATAAGTCACTTTGACTTCGGTTGTGCAGGAAATTCCAGAAATATTAGCTTGGACAAAATTTAATGGTCATGTGGACAATTTTGCAAGTAATCAAGGAAAGCCAACATGGATTTTCAGTTTTAAAAAATTGCTAGACTTTCTGGAAAAGATCAGTGTTGATGTGGGCAATTTGTGTACATGGACTTCAAAAGCCAATTGATTTGGTGCTGTACACTAGACTTGGTTGCAAAGTTATGGCTCCAGGAATAAATGGAACAGTAGCAACACAATTATGAAATTGGCTGAGTGTCAGAAAGCAGAGGTTAATGTGTGTTTTTCAATGGAGTGGTGTTTCCCAGAGGTCAGCATTGGGATCCTTGCTTTTCCTGATGCATATTAATAACCAGGACCTTTTCTGTAGAGGACACAATTTCAAACTTGACAGTGAACCTTGCGAACTGTGAGAAGGATCTCTCGAAGTTCAACAGTATGTTGACTAGTTGATGGAATGGACAGACAGGTGCCAAATGGACTGCAGTGGTTAAAAAAGGCAGTTCATTAGCACCTTCACAATGGCAACTAGGGAAAGACAATAAGTGCTGGCCAGCCAATGACGCCTACTTCCTCTGTGTGAATTGAAAGAGAAAAGAAGCTCATTGCAAAGAAATGGGAAATGATGATTTTGGTAGGAAGAACATGAAGGGACAATGTAAAATAAATGGTACAACTCTTAAAGGGGTTTCAGGAGCAGGTGGACCTGTGTGTAGATGTGTATAAGTCATTTGATGTGGTAGGATAGATTGAGACAGCAGTTAATAAAAGCATATAGTATGCTAGGCTCTACTAATAAGCACATGGAATGCAAGAGCAAGGAGGTTAAATTGAACTTGTACAAGACACAAGTTCAGCCTCAGCTGGAGTTGGCATCCAGTTCTGGGTTCAGCATTTTAGGGAAGATATGAAGGTATTGAGAACACAAAAGATTCATGAGAATGGCTCCAGGTCTGGGGAAACTTTGGTTCAGAAGATAGATTGAATAAGCTGTACGCTACGACAAAAGTAAAGTACCGAGGATGCTGAAAATCTTTAAATGAGAACCAAAATAATTTGAAACCTTCATGTCAGGGAGCAACTGTGCAAAAGAAGATTCAATGTTTCATATTGATGATCACTCAAGAGAACTGGTGAACTTGTTCTGATGGGCTTTCACCTGAGACACTAAATTTGTTGATCTCCACGGATGCTGCCTGACGTTGAGAATTTTGGATTCTGTTGTGTTTCTTATTTGAGAAATTGGGATTGTTATATTTTCTTCAGAAGAGAAGGCTGAGAGGAGATACTTTCAGTAAGAAGAGTATGATAGAGTAGATAGGGAGGAAACAGCTTCCACTGATGATCCCAGATTTAAAATAATTGGCAAAAATCAGATGAGTTAGAATGATGTAGTGTGTGGGTAGGGTCTGGAATATACTGCCTGCCTGGGGTGAAGGTAGGTTGAATCAAAGCAGTGAAAAGGGAATTGGATTCTCTTCTGAGAAAGAACTATGTGCTGGGCTACAGGGTGAATGCATGAGAATAAGCAAGTCACCAGGTACCATTCAGCAAGCCAGTGCAATCAAAATGGGCTGAATGACTTTCTAAGAGGCTTTTATTTCTAATGCATAACTTTACAATAGCCTGGAGCTTGTGGCCTGGAAGGATAGTAGATTCAGATTCAAAAAGAACATGCAAAAGGGAATTAGAATCATACAGCATGGAAACAGACCCTTTGTTCCAACCAATCCACACCAACCATGTTCCCAAACTAAACTAGTCCCACTTGCCTGCACTTGGCCCATATTCCTCCAAACCTTTCCAATCACGTACTTATCCAAATGTCTTTTAAACGTGTAACGCTACCCGCATCTCACTTCCTCTGGCAATTCATTCCACTAACTGACCGCTCTTACGTGAAAAAAAAGTTGCCCTTCATGTACTTTTTAAATCTTTTCCTGTCACCTTAAAAAAAACCCTCTAGTTTTGAACTCCACCACCATAGGTAAAAGACCCTTGTCATTCACCTTTTCTGTGGCCCTCTTGATTTTATAAACCTTGATAAGTTCACCCCTCAATAATTGGATAAACACTTGAAGGGAAACCATTGATGGAGCTTTTGGAAAAGAGTAGGTAGCTCATTTCTAAAGAGACAGAAGAAACACATTGGGATTTTCACTGATAAGCTTGTAAAAAGAAGATTGAACTTGCATCTGCATAGGACATTGGTGAGGCCACTTCTAGAATACTGCTTTCAATTCTGGTCTCCCTTCTATAGTAAGGATGTTGTTAAACTGGAAAGGATTCGGAAAAGCTTGACAAGAATGTTGCCGGGCATGGAGGTTTGAGTTATAGGCAGAGGCTGAATAGGCTGGGGCTTTTCTCCCTGGAGCGTCAGAGGCTGAGGGGTGACCTTTAAAGAGGTTTATAAAATCATGAGGGGATTGGATAGGGTGAATAACCAAGGTCTTTTTCCCAGGGTTGGCAAGTCCAAAGCTAGAGGGCATATATTTAGGGTGGGAGGGGCAAGATTTAAAAGGGACCTAGGGGGCAACTTTTTCATGTAGAGAGCGGTGCATGAATAGAATGATCTGCCAGAGGAAGTGGTTGGTACGATTGCAACATTTAAAAGGCATCTGGGCGGGTACATGGATAGGTTTAGAGGGATATGGACAAAATGCTGGTAAATGGGACTAAATCAGTTCAGGATATTCCATCAGCATGGACAGGTTGGACCAAAAGGTCTGTTTCCATGGTGTACGACACTTTGCCTGTATCAACTCTGAAATAAATGCTTCAGCCCCCAATTCTATTCCATGATTCTGTTCAGCACTTAAATCACATCCATAAGATGTCTTTAAATACCTCACAGCCGAGACATTTGAATCTCAGTTGAGTGGGTAGAGGGAATAGCTACTTTTCATGCACAAATGACGTGTGACTGACATACCAGATCACCCGGTTTTGCTTGTCCTGGTTGAGGAAGAAGTACTTGCTGTTCTTTGTAATCTACCATGGATCTTTGATACTTGGTTGAGCAGATAAATGGACTCATCAAATCTGTTGAAAATCCTGAACGGATCGCCTACCGTGTTTTGGTTGGATAAAGTGAGAAGACGCTTTTTACCCGAGCCAGTTTTTAGTTAACCATTGGGGTGGCATGGTGGCACAATGGTTAGCACTGCTGCCTCACAGCGCCAGGGAACAGGGTTCAATTCCACCCTTGGGTGACTATCTGTGTGGAGTTTGCACGTTCTTCCCGTGTCTGCGTGGGTTTCCTCTGGGTACTCTGGTATTCTCCCACAGTCCAAAGATGTGCAGGTTAGGTGGATTGGCCATAGTGTTCAGGGATGTGTAGCATAGGTGGGTTATAGGGGGATGGGTCTGGGTGGGATGCTCCAAGTGTCAGTGTGGACTTGTTGGGCCAAAGGGCCTGTTTCCACACTGTAGGGATTCTATAATTCTAAAAATTCTATAATAACATTAATGAATGGGTATACTTATAGTAACTTCTGCTATAAAGTACAACTTGAAATCCACTTATAGATGAATGGAAGAACATAGTGTCAGTTGGTTAAAATATTAGCTGCTAGCTAATCTTCTGGAATTCTGGGTCCATCTGGTTATTGTGAGTTGTCGTTACTGCTGCTTTGCTCCTAGATCTTCTGACAACTATAGATAAAGAAGGCTATTTTGTTTTATACAACCTACTGACCCAAGCTTCACATGCTTAGAAACCAAATTAATATTTTTGCAAGAAGGTCAGAGTGGTTTCCCACTTTTCTGACGTCACCGCCCCCAAATGAAAGTGTAGGTTTCTCACAGAAAGAAGTTTGGTGACATCCATAATACTGTTCCCTGGATCCACTCTCATTGGGGAGCTGGGAAATTAACAGTCGTCCACTGGTTTGCTGGGGAAGTCCAATGGAAAGCCATCTCTCACACTCGGTTCAGAGTATCTCCAAGTTTACACATTCACTGCATATTAAGACAGAGAACAAGTCCCAAATCTGGCTAAAACATGTTACAGAAACAGCAATTGTATGCTGGGGTGTGAATGCTCTCCAGGACTTTCCTTGTGCTCCAAGGTATATGGTAGTAGGATTATTGAGTGTATTCTTGACTAGCTTATTGTGTGACCCCAAATGCAGAGCCTGGGGAGGAAGTAAATCCATCTGTTTATCATTTGGTTTTAAGCCTTCTCCACTCTAATAACAACCCAAATGATAAATCTAACTAGTCAATATCATTCCCGCACAGAAGTGTAATTTCTTTTTATGAACTCTCATAGTTCGAGTCATGGGTTTTTTTGAGCTGGCAAATCATTGTTTTTTTTTATTGAGCAGGATAATGGGGAGGTGCAAACCCATCAGCGACAAATATATTAAACAGATTAAAATAGTGAGCCAGTCTGTGGTGTCCACTAAGTTGGCTTTTACCAGGTAACTGGTCCAAGGACAATTTTATTTGAGTATTTGCTGCCATTAAAAGTTGACTAACTGGGAGATGATCAAGGAAAAGGGTGGGATCATGGCATAATAACAATGCCTGTCTCTGTTTGTGTTTTCACTGCATTTCTCCCTTTTCTCTCCTGAAAATGTTTGTACCATTTATTTTGTCAAAGTAGTTAATCTCCATCTATGAGCCGAGGCAGGGAACCTGTAAACTGTAAGTATTTTGAATCATCACATGCTATTCTCTCTCAAAATCCACACCAGCTTACATTTTCCACCAGGAGCTACTGGTGTTAGTAGCAGAATGTTGCATTAGAGTCCCCCTCTTCAGCCTAGGAGGACTGAAACCATTTATAGTGCCTACCACTTGCTCCAGATGAAATTGTCTCACTCAATATGACACTCCTAGCCTGAATCCCTCAATACGTACCCAGAAAGATAGTGTTGTAAAATTCCTAGATTTGGAATGACAGCCAATATCATCAGTACTATACAATTCCACATAGGTTTGCCTGTCTTTCTTTTAGATGACTTCTACACTTGCCTTCCCTCAGCTACTTGCAATCTTTTTTCAACTGGGAAAGTGGTTAGATTATTAACTTACAAAAAGGACATAAGAACTTGGAGCAGCAGTCCCTCAGCCTGCTCCCCCACTTAATGCTATCATGACTGATTCCATCTCTGCCTCAACTCCACTTCCTTGCCTGCTTCCTGTAACCCTTTAATTTATTACTAATTTAAAAAATTTCTTATCCCCTGCTTAAATTTCTCCATGTCCTGGCATCCGCCGCATTCTGGGGTAGTGAATAGTATAGATTCACGACCCTTTGAAAGAAGCAATTCCTCCTCATTTGTGTTTTAAATCTGCCACTCCTTAGCCTAAAACTGTGACCTCGTTCTAAGTTACCCCACAAGGAGAAACCCACTATACATCTTCTTTTGTCAATCCCCTTTAGCATCTTATATACCTCAATTAGATCCCCTCCCTTTCTTCTAAATTCTAGTGAGTATAGGACTAACTTGCTGAAATCTCTGTTCATAAGACAAGCCTTTCATCTCTAGAATTAATCTAGTGACCTTTCCTGAACTGTCTCCAAACTAATTACACCCTTCTTCGAGATGACTAAAATTGTATACAGTATTCCATATGCAGTCTAACTAACGCTTCATACAATTGCAACAACTCTTCCCCGTTTCATTCTTCATTTCTTTAGCAATTAAATGCCAAAATTCCATTTGTCCTCCTTTATTTATCTGCTGTACCTGCATACTAGTTTTCTGTAACTCATGAAAGAAGACTCCCAGATCAGGCTGCACTGAAGCATTCTGAAGTTTCTCTCCATTTAGATAATTAGCCTTTTTATTCTTCTGACCCAAAATGCATAATCTCATACTTATCCACATTAAACTCCATTTGCCGAATTTTGGCCCATTCACCTAATTAATCCATATCCATTTGTAAATTTCTTATTTCTTCATTTGCAACTTACTTTTCCACTTATCTTAGCATCATCTGTAAATTCGGCTCTAGTACATTCTATCCTGCATCGAAGACACTAATACACATTTGTAAGTAGTTGGGACCTGAGGGCTGAACCCTACAGCACACCATTAATTACACCTTGTCAACCAGAAAAAGACCCAGTTATCCTGACAGTTGATTAGCCAATCCTGAATCCAAACTAACATATTACTCCTAACCCTGTGTGATCATACTTTGTGTATTTGCCTTTCATGAGGTACCTTATCAAATGCCTTCTGGAAGTCCAGATATATTACATCTACATGACCCCCATTTATTCACTTTGCTTGTTGCATCTTTGAAGAACTGTAGCAAATTAGTCAGTGATTTATCTTTCATAAAACCATGCTGTCTCTGATGGATAGCATTTTGACTTTCCAAATGTCCTGTTACTACTTCCTTAATTGATTCCAACAATTTCCCAATGACAGCAGTTAAACTAACTGGTTTAGTGGCCATAGGTCATACCTTCACTGGTGTTGTCCAGCTTTTACTATACTGTAACAGTCTGTCCATTTTGTATTCCTGAGGCCAATGGATCAGCTCTCGAGTCCACCACCTTCATTAACATTGGCAGGTTATGTCTTTCAGTAAAATAATGCTCAATTAATCAGCGTTTTGAGTCTGGTGACCAATCTATTCTGTATGATTGATTAAATCTGATTGTGGATTCAAAACATATAGGCACTGCAGAAGCTATTAGGAACTGAGCTATAGGCATGAATGCAGATATTTTGTGATTGTAGAGATATTTTAACACTCTCTTGTAAATAAATCTGTTGCATACTTGAACTGGTGTCTCCTGTACATAGCTGAGATGTATATGATACACAAGAAAAAGTAACATTTAGTTTCAGGAGCTCCTAATCTCATATCTCAAAGTTTCTCTGACTTGTCTTAATATAGTTACTGTTGTTTAGGCGCAGTTTTATTGGTTAAAAACTCGTGAGTGGAAAGTATACTGTCTCTCTACAGGCTTTTGTTTTTTACTGCAGAGAAAAGACATCGCTTCCGTTTCCAGAGGCCCAGAAGCTTGTTACTATCTCATTCAAACCCTAAGCTGTTCAGCGACCTGGGAGCCAATCACAAAATTGTTGAGAGGCAGAAGGTCACGGTCATTGATAACTGGTCACCACAGTATAGACCAATCAGTTACCTGTCTTCAGCCGAATCTCAGTTTGTATAGGCAACTCATTGGCAGTAAGCTGTCTCTACTCCTACACTGCTTGACGATACAGCAGTGTAAACAGCATTAGCAGTGACTGTTGGTAACAGCTTTTTAAAAAAATTCCACAGTCCCTGGTGTTTAACACAGTACTCTTCCCATTTCAGCCTGCAATGAAAAGTTAGAACTTACAGTCTTCACATTAATTCCTAAAAAATACTCCTCCGCTCTGAGCTAGCAATCACTGGTATCTTTTGGCTATGGAAATTTCTTCTCCTATTTCCATTCCTACTGAACAAGAATAGTCCTTCTTTCCTACTGGATCTATGGGCCTATTTGATTAACAATTGTAGAGAATGAACCACAAGCTAGTCTTCACAACAAGGTTTAGTTTATTGCATGATATGAATAGTTTCAAGTTAGACTGGTTAGTTGGTCTTGATAATTAAACCTAGCAGGAGCTATGAATGATGCGCCTGACTTTGAATCATAAGCTGGACACCAGATTCTCTAGCCAAGCCAAAATGACATAAGATTGGGTGGAGCAGTCTCCAACATAAACCCTTTAGAACTATTACCTTCTATAGCAGCACCACTAACAGTGCAACATTCCCTCAGTACCAGAGTACCTGTTTATGATGAAGAACTTCATCTAGATACAAAGAACAAAGAAAACTACAGCACAGGAACAGGCCCTTTGGCCCTCAAAGCCTGCGCCGATCCAGATCCTCTAACTCAACCTGTCGCCTATTTTCCAAGGATCTGTATCCCTCTGCTCCCTGCCCATTCATGTATCTGTCTAGATACATCTTAAATGACGCTATCGTGCCCGCCTCTACCACCTCCACTGGCAATGCGTTCCAGTACACCCACTACCCTCTGCAAGAAGAACTTTCCACGCATATCTCCCTTAAACCTTTCCCCTCTCACCTTGAAATCATGACCCCTAGTAATTGAGTCCCCCACTCTGGGAAAAAGCTTCTTGCTATCCATCCTGTCTATACCTCTCATGATTTTGTAGACCTCAATCAGGTCCCCCCTCAACCTCTGTCTTTCTAATGTAAATAATCCTAATCTACTCAACCTCTCTTCATAGCTAACGCCCTCCATACCAGGCAACATCCTGGTGAACCTCCTGTGCACCATCTCCAAAGCATCCACATCCTTTTGGTAATGTGGCAACCAGAACTGTACGCAGTATTCCAAATGTGGTCAAACCAAAGTCCTATACAACTGCAACATGACCTGCCAACTCTTGTACTGAATACCCCATCCGATGAATGAAAGCATGCCGTATGCCTTCTTGACCACTCTATCGACCTGCGTAGTGACCTTCAGAGTACAATGGACCTGAACATCCAGATCTCTCTGTGCATCAATTTTCCCCAGGGCTTTTCCATTTACCACATTGTTCATTCTTGAATTGGATCTTCCAGTGCATCACCTTGCATTTGCCTGGATTGAACTCCATCTGCCATTTCTCCGCCCAACTCTCCAATCTATATATATTCTACTGCATTCTCCAACAGTCCCCTTCACTATCTGCTACTCCACCAATCTTAGTGTCATCTGCAAATTTGCTAATCAGACCATCTATACTTTCCTCCAGATCATTTATGTATATCACAAACAACAGTGGTCCCAACATGGATCCCTGTGGAACACCACTGGTCACAGTTCTCCATTTTGAGAAACTCCCTTCCATCCCAACTCTCTGTCTCCTGTTGCCCAGCCAGTTCTCTATCCATCTAGCTAGTACACCCTGAACCCCATGCGACTTCACTTTCTCCATCAGCCTACCATGAGGAACCTTATCAAAACGCCTTACTGAAGTCCATGTATATGACATCTACAGCCCTTCCCTCATCTATCAATTTTGTCACTTCCTCAAAGAATTCTATCAAGTTGGTAAGACATGACCTTCCCTGCACAAAACCATGCTGCCTATCACTAATAAGCCCATTTTCTTCCAAATGTAAATAGATCCTATCCCTCAGTATCTTCTCCAGCAGCTTCCCCACCACTGACGTCAGGCTCACTGGTCTGTAATTACCTGGATTATCCTTGCTACCCTTCTTAAACAAGGGGACAAGATAGAAAGATACAGAGATAGAAACCAGCCTTCTAACCCACTGGAAGAGATCTGCCAAATTAGTTAAATGGCACAACTTTGAAATCATTGGTTTACCTATTTAGTATTGAGAAGTCTCTGTAATGTTCCTGCAGGCTAACATTCATGGGTTCGTAAGGGTGAGTGCTTTAACAGTTTTCCTTTCCGCTGACTGTAGATGTGACAGAGTGGACATGATCTCATGAGGGAACTGTGATATCCAGGAGATCAAGTCGTAAATCAAAACTTTTAATGGGACTGAGGCAAACTATTGCTGTCAGTATTACAGAATCTACCTGTAATGTCAACAGGAAATATTAGACAAAAGCAGCAATTTAGGCTACTACAAGACTGGATAGTATTTGTGTAAACATGTTCAAATATAATTGCATTTGCCTTATTAGTACATTATAGGTCGAAGTCACATTAAATGGGTACAATGAGGTCAAACAACATTCATTTTGTTGTTTGAAAAGGTCAAACAACCTTTCCTTGGGTTCATATTGTTTGAAAGACTGCAGCCAAAAAGAAACTTTACAGTGCTAATTCTGGTTGTATTACATGGTACAAGCTACCAGAATTATCACTGCAGCTGGGAAGCAGCAAGTTGGTATGAGTAATTGATTGGCATTCAGCTGGCAGGGCGGCTCAGTGCATGCATCAGATCATTACCTTCTGGTGAGACTTGTGACAGCTTTCAGTGTGAACAGTTAATTATTTCCTTTGGGTCGATTGCTACCAATGAAAAATCTATTCGACTGTGATGGTGTGAAATTATAATCAGGACTCTAAGGGAAAATGACTTGCATTTGTGTAGCATCTATTGTGACTTTGGGATACCCTTGACTGTCAATGATGCCCTTTTGCAGTACAGTCACTGTGGTAATGTAAGTGTCATGACAGCCAATTTCTACACAGCAATGTACAAGTGAGCAGTTTCAGTTATATTGGTTGAAAACTGAATGTGACACAAGGCACTGGCCTTGATCATTCATATCCATCTGAGGAAGCAGGAAAAAAGGATCTCATCTGAATAAGGGAGAAACGTTTGGCCTGCTGTGTTCATCCAGCTCTACACCTTGTTAGCTCAGATTCTCCAGCATCTACAGTTCCTACTATCACCTGAATAAGGCACTTCCAACAGATCTCCCTAACTTGATTGAGTTTTTTGAAGAAGTAACAAAGAGGATTGAGGGCAGAGCTGTGGACGTGATCTATATGGACTTCATTTAGGTGTTCGACAAGGTTCCTATGATAGACTGGTTAGCAAGGTTAGATCACATGGAATACAGGGAGAACTAGCCATTTTGGATACAGAACTAGCTTAAAGACAGAAGACAGAGGGTGGTGGTGGAGGGTTGCTTTTCAGACTGGAGGCCTGTGACCAGTGGTGTGCCACAAGGATCGCTGCTGGGTATACTGCTTTTCATCATTTATAGAAATGGTTTGGAAGTGAACATAGCAGGTATGGTTAGTAAGTTTGCAGATGACACCAAAATAGTGGACAGTGACAAAGATTATCTCAGAATACAACTGGGACCTTGATCAAATGGGCCAATGGGCTGAGGAGTGACAAATGAAGTTTAATTTAGATAAATGTGAGGTGTTGCATTTGGAAAGGCAAATCAGGACAGGACTTATACACATAATAGTAAGGTTCTGGGCAGTGTTGCTGAACAAAGAGACCTTCAAGTGCAGATTCACAGTTCCTTAAATGTGGAGCTGCAGATAGCATAGTGAAGAAGGTGTTTGGTATGATTGCCTCTCTTGGTCAGTGCATTGAGTATAGGAGTTGGGAGGGCATGTTGCAGCTGTACAGGACATTGGTTAGGCCGTTTTTGGAATACTGCATTCAATCCTGGTCTCCCTGCTATGGGAAGAATGTTGCGAAACTTGAAAGGGTTCAGAAAAGATTTTCAAGGATGTTGTCAGGCTTGGAGGGTTTGAGCTATAGGGAGTGGCAGAATAGGCTGGGGCCATTTTCCCTGGAGTGTTAGAGGCTGAGCGGTGACCTTATAGAGGTTTATAAAATCATGAGTGGAAATGGATAGGGTGAATAGACGAGGTCTTTTCCCTGGGGTAGTGGATTCCAAAACTAGAGGACATAGGTTTAAGATGAGAGGGGAAAGATTTAAAAGGGTCCTAATGGGCAACTTTTTCATGCAGCGGGTGGTGGGTGTATGGAATAAGCTGTCAGAGGAAGTGGTGGAGGCTGGTACAATTACAACATTTAAAAAACATCTGGATGGGTATATGTATATGAAGTGTTTATAGGGCTATCAAATGCTGGCAAAAGTGACTAGATTAATTTAGGGTATCTGAATGGCATGGACAAGTTGAACTGAAGGGTCTGTTTCCAGGCAGTACAGCTCTATGACTATGACTACTGCCCTGAAATGTCAGTCTCCATCTCGAGTTCAACTCTCTGGAGGGGAGCTTGACAGCACAATATTTCCAACTTGGAGGCAAGAGTACTTCCCAACTAAGCCAAAGCTAACACCTTGAGCTATGAGGATGTGAAGGGAGTTGTAGCATTGTGCCATCTGGCATCCCAGTTGGATTTACTGAGCATTGTATTCAGATATTCAAATTAATTGGTTGTCCATGATGCTTAGTCCATGTTCGTTGTCTTATGCTGACTCTGATTCCTCAGGTGAAATTTTACATTCTATACAAGGATCAGTTATCTGGCTAATAACCAAGGTATGCATACTTTGTCATTGTATGTTTTTAGTAGCAGTGTTGCATAATAATGTGTGTTTATGTCTGTCTAGAATCTGTGGCATCTGCTTAAAGAAGCTGACAAAATAGTCATTAAAAACCAATAACGTAAATTTAATTCTTTATAATCATCTATCAATTAACACTTCAACTATCTTTCCTCATATGTGTACACTTAATGTGCTGTAGCACCAAAAGCATTATTTTTCGTTCAAATGTAAGTTGTAGAATTTCAATCTAAACTGTGACCAGGAAGCAACAGTCTTAAAGAGGTGTCTGTGAAAGTTCACTTTTTTTGCAATCCTAGTTTTCAATATGAACAGTAGTATACTGAATTGCTCATTGGTAACTGAACCTAACTTTGCATTATTGCTTTCTGAGATCTATAACAGCAACATTAGGTTCTTATGGCTTCTGAAAGTCATTTCATTTCCAGTAATGCTGATACATTGATCAGAGTTCTGCTGAACAAATAGAATTATATTCTCTTCAATTCTATAAGACAATTAATAATCACCATTTAATATTTTCCTTCCAACAGTGGCTTTTCACAGTCCCACACTGAAGATTAAAAAGGAGCCACAGAGTCCCATTTCTAACCCGAACTTGTCCTGCCGCCACAAGCAATCATTCCAGTACAACAATGCGGAACAATGCCTTTATGCCAGGTTAGTATTATAGGTAGTTACTGTAATAGTGTGGCAGAAAGAGTTAATGTTTCATGCACATTCTACTGTTCCTAAAGGGTTATAAAGTACTGATCTTCATCCTTTATTGAGCAGAGGCTGAAAGAATAAGGGAAAGAACAGTTTTTGTATCTTAGTGAAAATTATGTTGCTGGCTTCCATGCCAGAACTTAATTAGGGATCAAAGGGTATGGGGCAAAAGTAAGAACAGAGTACTGAATAGGATGATCAGCCATGATCATATTGAATGGAGGAGCAGGCTTAAAGGGCTGAATGGCCTATTCCTGTTCCTATTTTCTATGTTTGTATGATTACAAGTGTGGATAGCTCTGATGTTTTGATTTTATTCCTAATTACTCCCAAATTCAAATCCTCTTGTTTCTTTGAGAAAACTCTCATAAATGACTTCATTTCCCTATTGCCATTACATGTTGTAATTTTTATAAGATTCATTCATTAAAGTTATGCCATTGCTATTATTTTCTTCCTGTGGTTAGATCTAAGTATAACGCCAAAGACTGTAGTTTGAGACAGAGCAGGAAGAGTGACATAGAAGGTGAGGTAAACAGTAGTATGAGGGCTATTTCTGTTTCTTTTTGCTTCATCTCCCTACATTTGGTTCTATAAAAAATACATAGGCAGGCTGTGTGGAAATTTGGACTTAATAAAGGAAATTAAAAGACAATAGGTGACCTTAGAACAAGCTCTCAATGTAAAATTAATTTGCACATCCGCACATGCATAATTTTAAACATTTCCTAGGAATTCAGTTCCAACATTTGTAGCTATTCTGATATTAATAGGATTGTTTTTTCCCAAGGAAGTGGAACATGTGGATAATTCTGTTTTTTTTTAAACTTAGTGGCAATTTCAACTTCATCCTGCTGGAGATAGCTAGCAATTAATACATCAGCATTTTTATTCACATTAATCTGCAAACACTTTTATGAAATGAGTCAGGGTATGCCTGCATAATAAAAGTATATAGTTATTGGCATTCTGTCATGGCTGGTATTTAATGCAAAGCCTTAATCTACAAAAGTGGTCTGGTAGCTTTGCGAGTGATGTTCCGATTGGACTAGGAGACTCCAGATTCACTCAGAGATAGTAAGAGCTGCAGATGCTGGAGTCAGAGATAACACAGTATGGAGCTGGAGGAACACAGCAGGCCAGGCAGCTTCAGAGGAGCAGGAAAGTTGATGTTTTGGGTCGGGATCCTTCTTCAGAAATGGGGGAGGGGGAAGGGAGCTCAGAAATAGATAGAGAGAAGAGGCGTGAGGCTGGGGAAGGTAGGTGGGATGGTGACAGGTGAGTGCAGGTAGGGTGTGGTGGTGATTGGTTAGTGAGGTGGGAGGAGCGGATAGGTGGGAGAGAAGACGGACAGGTTGTCTCAGGTCGAGGAGGCGGGGATGAGAGGGCGGGTTTGTCATGGGATGAGGCCGGGGTGGGGAGATTTTGAAACTAATAAAGTCCACATTGAGACCATTGGGTTGTAGGCTCCCAAGGCAGAATATGAGATGCTGCTCCTCCAGTTTCCGGGGGCGTCATTGTGACACTGAAGGAGGCCCAGGATGGACATGTCACACAGGGAGTGGGAGTGGGAGTTGAAATGGTTCACGACTGGAAGGTGTTGTCGTTTGTCGCGAACAGAGCGTAGCTGCTCTACAAAGCGGCCTCCGAGCCTCCGCTTGGTCTCACTGATGTAGAGGGGTCCACATCGGGAGCAGCAGATATAATAGCCCACATTAGCAGATGTGCAGGTGAACCTCTGCCCGATGTGAAAGTTTTGTTTGGTTTCTTGGATGGAGGTGAGGTGGGGAGATGTAGGGGCAGGTGTAGCACTTCCTGTGGTTGCAGGGAAAGGTGCCAGGGGTGGTTGGGTTAGTGGGGAGTGTGGAGCAGATGAGGGGGTCATGGAGAGAGCGGTCCCTATGGAAGGCAGATAGGGCTGGGGAGGGAAATATATCTTTGGTTGTGGGGTCGAATTGCAGGTGGTGGAAGTGGCAGAGAATGATACGTTGAATCTGGAGGTTAGTGGTGTGATACGTGAGAACAAGGGGATTCTGTCTTTGTTTTTGCTGGGGAGAGGGGATGAGAGGGCAGAAGTGTGGGAAATGCAAGAGATGGGGTCGAGAGCATTTTCGACCACCGCAGGAGGGGCGTAGCAGTCCTTGAAGGAAGAGGACATCTGGGATCTCTGGTGACCGCCTTGAAACCAACATTTATTTCAAGCCTACCTACTACCACAGCTAGTTCACATATCACCATATTTCCCTCCCCACCCCTTTCTGCCTTCCGTAGGGACTGCTCTCTCCGCGCCTCTCTCATCTGCTCCACACTCCCCACTAACCACAACCCCGGCACCTTTCCCTGCAACCGCAGGAAGTGCTACACCTGCCGCTACCCCTCCCCCCTCACCTCCATCCAAGGCCCAAAACAAACCTTTCAGTTCAGGCAGAGGTTCACGGGCACATCTGTCAGTGTAAGATAACAAGTATAGAGCTGGATGAACACAGCAGGCCAAGCAGCATCAGAGGATCAGGAAGGCTGACGTTTTGGGCCTAGACCCTTCTTCAGAAATGGGGGAGGGGAAGGGGGTTCTGAAATAAATAGGGAGAGAGGGGGAGGCGGATAGAAGATGGATAGAGGAGAAGATAGGTGGAGAGGAGACAGACAGGTCAAAGAGGCGGGGATGGAGCCAGTAAAGGTGAGTGTAGGTGGGGAGTTAGGGAGGAGACAGGTCAGTCCAGGGACGACGGACAGGTCAAGAGGGGCGGGATGAGGTTAGTAAGTAGGAGATGGGGGTGTGGCTTGAGGTGGGAGGAGGGAATAGGTGGGAGGAAGGACTGGTTCGGGGGGTGGGGACGAGCTGGGCTGGTTTTGGGATGCAGTAGGGGGAGGGGAGATTTTGAAGCTTGTGAAGTCCACATTGATACCATTGGGCTGTAGGGTTCACAAGCAGAATATGAGGTGCTGTTCCTGCAACCTTTGGGTGGCATCGTTGTGGCACTGCAGGAGGCCCAAGATGGACATGTCATCTGAGGAATGGGAGGGGGAGTTGAAATGGTTCACGACTGGGACATGCAGTTGTTTAGTGCAAACCGAGCGTAGGTGCTCTGCAAAGCAGTCCACAAGCCTCCGCTTGGTTTCCCCGATGTAGAGGAGGCCACAACGGGAACAGCGGATGCAGTATACCACATTAGCAGATGTGCAAGTGAACATCTGCTTGATGTGGAAAGTCTTCTTGGGGCCTGGGATGGGGGTGAGGGGGGAGGTGTAGGGGCAAGTGTAGCAATTCCTGCAGTTGCAGGGAAAAGTGTCGGGTGTGGTGGGGTTGGAGGGGAGTGTGGATCGGACAAGGGAGTCACGGAGAGAGTTGTCCCTCCGGAAAGCAGATAAGTGCGGGGAGGGAAAAACGTCTTTGGTGGTGGGGTCAGATTGCAGATGGCGGAAATGTCGGAGGATGATGCTTTGGATCTGGAGGTTGGTGGGGTGGTATATGAGGACGAGGGGGATTCTGTTTTGGTTGTTATTGCGTGGAGGGGGTGTGAGGGATGAGTTGCGGGAAATGCGGGAGACACGGTCGAGGCCATTCTCGACCACTTGAGGGGAGTAAGTTGCAGTCCTTGAAAAACGAGGACATCTGAGATGTACGGGAGTGGAATGCCTCATCGTGGGATCAGATGCAGCGGAGGCGAAGGAATTGGGAATAGGGGATGGCATTTTTGCAGGAAGGTGGGTGGGAGGATGTGTATTCTAGGTAGCTGTGGGAGTCAGTGGGCTTGAAATAGATATTGGTTTCCAGGTGGTTGCCAGAGATGGAAACAGAGAGGTCCAGGAAGGAGAGAGAGGTATCAGAGATAGTCCAGGTGAACATAAGGTTGGGATGGAAGGTGTTGGTGAAGTGGATGAACTGTTCAAGCTCCTCATGGGAGCATGAGGCGGCACCAATACAGTCATCAATGTAACGGAGGAAGAGGTGGGGTTTAGGGCCAGTGTAGCTACGGAAGAGGGATTGTTCCACGTAACCTACAAAGAGGCAGGCATAGCTTGGGCCTATGCAGGTACCCATGGCAACCCCCTTTGTCTGTAGGAAGTGGGAGGAATTGAAAGAGAAATTTTTGAGGGTGAGGGCGAGTTCGGCTAAGCAGACGAGGGTGTCAGTGGAGGGGTACTGGTTGGGCCTGTGGGACAGGAAGAAGCGGGGGGTCTTTAGCCTATCTGCATGGGGAATGCAAATGTATGGGGACTGGACGTCCTGGACGACCACGTCCGTCAATGTGGTCTATTGCATCTGCTGTTTCCAATGTGGCGTCCTCTACATCGGTGAGATCAAGCAGAGGCTTTGTAGAGCACCTACGCTCTGTTCGTGAGAAACGACAACACCTTCCAGTCGTCAAACACTTCAACTCCCCCTCCTATTCCCTGGGTGACATGTCCATCCTGGGCCTTCTCCTGTGTGACAATGACACCACCCGGAAACTGGAGGAGCAGCACCTCATATTCCGCCTTGGGAGCCTACAACCCAATGGTCTCAATGTGGACTTTACTAGTTTCAAAATCTCCCCACCCTCGGCCTCATCCCATGACAAACTCTCCCTCTCATCCCCGCCTCCTCGACCTGACACAACCTGTCCATCTTCTCTCCCACCTATCCGTTCCTCCCACCTCACTGACCAATCCCCACCACTCCCTACCTGCACTCACCTGTCACCATCCCACCTACCATCCCCAACCCCACCCCTTCTCTTTCTATTTATTTCAGAGTTCCCTTCCCCCTCCCCCATTTCTGAAGAAGGGTCCCGACCTAAAACATCAACTTTCCTGCTCCTCTGATGCTGCCTGGCCTGCTGTGCTCTTCCAGACCCCAGATTCAGTCTTTTTGTCTCAACTAACTTTTGTACCATAGGCCTCCCAATGTCTACAGTTTTCCAACTTCATTTGAGGTAGGGAGCCAGCTCAATTCAACCTGCTTCCTCACAGGTTGACCACAGAATAGCATTGACCAGACTTGTGGAGATACCTGGGGCCAAAAATATTTTTTTCCACACCAGCAATGGTGGAATAGATGATGGGCAAGAGGGAAAAGGTATCTGTGAAAACTGACAGAAGGAAAGCTATGAAATATAAAGTTAAATTCGCCACAGTCTTATCAGACATTAGAGATGATCCTGTATTAGAGAGAGATGACTGGTTCAACTTGAGCGTCACCATGCTTCAGTTGAAGGGAGAGGTTGAGAAAGAAAATCCTTCATGGTAACCTCAGCTAGTGATTCAACCAAGCTGTTGGTGTCATTCTGCATTGCAAACCAGCTGTCCAGCCACCTGAGCTAACCAACCCCTGATTATACAACTTCACTCAAAGCGTAGATTGGGATCCAGCATCATGTTTCAGATGCTGTGCATCACATTCCTCATCAAGCAGTGTTTTAAACATTAAATGGTGAAACTACATTACAAAATAACACTTTGACTTGGACTAGCATTCAGGCTTCTGTGTAAAATGTACAGATATTTGAGCAATGCATCAAGTCAAATTCTTCTTACCATTTTAAAGCTGAATTCAGCCAAAGTTCATGCCACAAACTATCTATATCATTGAAACCTTCCTGAGCCACAGAAACTGGTTCTTTTTGTCCTAACTACTTTTGAATATTCAGGCAGAATGCATTGCGATCCTTGCTGTTTTATTCATGGCTCTGATAGAAATAGAGAAGACAGCGATACATAGGTTGGTATTCCTTCGCTATTTCCTGTATGTTGATTGTATCTTTACTTCTAGTCAAATTTGTTTTGCATTTACTAGTACTCTCAATGCCGGAAGTCATTGCCGACAGACCTTCCATGTGAATATGATTCAATCCACTACAGGATACATTAGTAATGGATGAATGAGGAATTTTTCATGCATATTATAACCCGTTATTAAAGCAAGCTAAAAATTTTGCGTTTAGCTCAATAATTTCCTCTTGAAGGCGAAACTGGCATTGCATAGTCCCAGTTTTGTATGTGGATGTTGGCTGAAATTACTATTATTAATAGTAATGGGATGTGCCTGGTGACTTGTTGCAGTTACATGAAGCAACAACACCTACAAAATAATCTCAAAGGCAAGGCTCACTAAGCTTGCTTCTATACACAGCACAACTGAAGGACCCTGTATCAAGATTGTTTATGTTATATGTTTATAAATTAAAATGAGGATTTTGATGTGACACTTCTATTTCAGCAGCCATTATGCAAACCAGCAGTGATCAATGTTTTAACAACACATACTACACTTGTATGCTAGATGTGGAAAGTAAATTGAGATACTCTGTGATGCTGGCTTCGATGTTGGTATTTCAAATGCAGCAATCTAACAGTAAAAGTTGTAGTATTGAACTAAATTTTGGTGCCTGGACCCACAGCATCTTAAATAACAGTATCCATTTCTATTTATATAAATTATTTGGATGTGAATATTGGAAGCACGGTTAGTAAATTTGCAGATGACACCAAAATAGGTGTTGTAGTGGGCAGTGAAGAAAATTAACTTGAGTACAACGGGACCTTGATCAGATGGGCGAATGGGCCGAGGAGTGGCAGATGGAGTTTAATTTCAATAAATGTGAGGTGTTGCATTTTGGTAAGGCAAACCAGGGCAGCACTTACACAGTTAAAGGTAGGGTCCTGGGAGAGTATTGCCGAACAAAGAGACCTTGGAGTGCAGGTGCATCGTTCCTCGACAGTGGAGTTGCAGATAGACACGGTGGTGAAGAAGGCATTTGGCATGCTTGCCTTCATTGGTCAGAGCATTGAGTATAGGAGTTGGGCCGTCATGTTGTGGCTGTACAGGACATTGGTGAGGCCACTTTTAGAATACAGTGCACAATTCTGGTCACGTTACTGAAGGAAAGTTATTGTTAAACCTGAGAGGGTGCTGAAAAGATTTACAAAGATGTTGCCAGGACTGGAGGGTTTGAGCTGTAGGGAGAGGCTGAATAGACTGGGTTGTTTTTTTCCCTGGAGTGTTGGAGGCTGAGGGGTGACCTTGTAGAGGTTTATAACATCATGAGGGGCATGGATAGAGTGAGTATCCAATGTCTTTTCCCCAGGGTGGTGGAGTCCAAAACTAGAGGGCATAGGTTTAAGGTGAGAGGGGAAAGATTTAACAAGAGAGGTAAGCTATTCACAGAGGGTGGTGCATGTATGGAACGAGCTGCCAGAGGAAGTGGTGGAGGTGGGTATAATTATAACATTTAAAAGGCATCTGGATGGGTCTGTGAATAGAAAGGGTTTAGAAGGATTGGGGCCAAACGTTGGCAAATGGGACTAGCTCAGATTGGAATGTCTGGTCAGCACGGACGAGTTGGATCAAAGAGTCTGTTTTCCATGCTGTATAACTCTGACTCTATCACAGTCCACTCACCTCTCATTTATACAGGATTGAGAGGAAAAGAAAAATCAGAAGGAGAGAACATAGAAAAGTTAGGCCAAATGGACTGCATGATCCAAAAAGTTTCCTGGAGATTTTAGCAAAGAAAAGATTGACAAGAATCTGGGGAGAAGGTTCCAAAGAACAAGGTTTCAGTAATTCATTGTGCTGAGGCATAAAGAATAGAGAAACCGTGAGGAGCAGATGTGTAACAAGGATCTATGACTGAAGGATATTGCCAAAGTAAGGAGTCAGTGCCACAAAAGGATTAAAAAAAACACTGGTCCTAACATCAACTTGTCTGGAGTAGGAAATCGAATGGCAGAGTCAGTGGAATGAGGCAGTGATGGAGTTGATGTCAATAGACGAGCTGAGGCTGAGTTATAATATCTCTTCAAGGGTATCTGGCTGTGAGACTGTCTAAGTTAAATCTCAAGGTGTAAAAGAAATATGACTTACCACCAGAGATGATAGGCTGAAGGTCAATGATACAGCAGAGGTGGAGAAAGTGAATTTGTGATCTGAAGTAAGTCGAATGCAAGAAGCACATGCTTGGAATTGGCATGCGTTGGCAGCAAGGGAGCCTGTTGAAATCCGTGCTAGAAGCATGTGTTTGATAACTAGAATATAGACTTGGCCACCATTCAGCTGGATACAATTGCAGCTCCTCTCAGTCTTCCTACTAGGCACATGATTTAGAAAGTATACATACAGCTTTGAGACTGATAGTTGGGAGTGCGGAGAGATGGAATTGATCCTCGTTTGTGTCTATGTAAATGCCGGATTTATGCTTAATGATGTAGTTGAGATATACATTTAAATGATGAAGAAGGAGTCAAAATGGAATCTTTGAGATGACTTTGGAAAGAAATCATTTGATGAGGTATGATATCCTTTTCATGGCATGCTGAAGGAATGTCTAAAACATAAAAATGTGCTTCCTTTAATTGCAAAATAGATATAATCAACCATTACTAAGATATTAAAGGAAACATTTGGCTGATCTAGTCATTTTTTTCATTTTATGCAGTGCCTATGAGAAAAAGCCGCATGTTGGTCTCAACTCCCCACCTCCAGGGACCCCTTCAAATACTCCGTTACAACAAGCCTGCAATAAGTCTACGGTGAATCCCAGACGGGACCACAGCTTTGTGAATCTCCATACACCCACACAGTCCATAGCCAATGGCCGATTCCCAATGGAGCACAGGTACAGATTTGAAGATATCCTATTGTCTTTGTATTTCATAGATTTGATTCAAAAAGCAATAAAATCATTTGAATGTTTTTATGATGAAATTTCTCTTCCTCCTATGATTGGTTAATGGTGATAACAATTGGAGTTTCTTTACCATGCCTCTGTTGGTCTTGTAGTTAGCCTAACATAATTTTATGTAACATAATAAAATTTATCTGAAACATTTTGTTTTGAATCCAGAAGCAATTACTAGAAGGAGTACTACTTGAGTTAAGTTTGGAAATTTCCAACCTTAAAAAAGTCTCATGCTATCATTTTTGCAGCATTTGTCTCTGAGCGTTTGTTTTGAGCTGAGGAAGATTTGTATTTGGTTGAATTTGAGAGTGCCTGGAATATGTTAGCTTAATATGGAACACTTCTGATCGCAGTATAACTGCTTGGTTTTCAGTAGAAATTCCTGGGAGTCCTGATTTGAGGCAAACTTAACATTTCTCTGTTAGGTCAGAAGTAGCAATGTTGCTGAAATGCTGACACGTGCTGGCTTTGATGTGGCAGCAGTTCCAAGTTGGGTAGCTGAACAGTAAATTGAAACAGAACTTAAAACTTCATCAATAAAATCCTATAAGATCACAATGGGCATATCAGAAAATCATAACATTTTAAAAGAGGGCCTGAGAAACATTTTCTGCTGATTATATATCCTGAGTTGATGCAAAAGGTTTATTTTTATCTGCTGTGCAGTTCTAGTTATATTGAAATTATGACCTGATTCCATACTCTGGAGTGTGCAAAGGCTACACTGCATTACGATAGTAAGGAACATGTTCAGTACATCAACCGGTCTTTCTTATTTTCACAGTGTTTGATATTTTTTGGGTAAATTATGAAAAAGGTGTTCCTTTAATGTAGCAATATGAAGACATTCGGCCCATTTGACCTGTTGAACTATTCAATTAGAACATGGCTAGCTGATAACTTGACTCCAAATAGTATCTTGTTTCTATGACCCTGAATCCCTCTGCATAACCAAAATCAAAAAAAAAACAAAAGACAAGATTGAGAAGGTGTTGGAGCAGGACCGTCTATGAAGGCATACTCCTGTGAACTCTGGGCGGAGTAGGCTTGGCAGGTTGAATGGCCTTTCCTTACTCTGGGGTTTACATTTTTGCAGCATTTCTAGATTCTTGCTTACATCAAGGTAATGAATTAAGCAAATACATGTACTGCATTTAAAAGACAAACTTGGGGGCAGTTAGAGCAAAGAATAAAGAATAAAGGCGTGTCACCTGAAGAGATTGTTAATTGAAGGTGGGTTGAGTCTATGGAAGTGATTTGAAAGCAACAAAAAGGATGCTAAAGTCATTTCATTGGGGTGGTATGGGTAAAGGGTCACAAGTCTCAAATGGGTCACTGTGCTTTCTTAATAATCAATCTGTTTTGTGTCCCCAGCTCACAGTTTCAACAACAGCCTTTGGAGCTCTGTCATCGCTTCCCTTCCTCCCAGGGCATGAACAGAGAAGCACCTTTGCCATACCAGCGGCAAATGTCTGAGCCCTGTGTTCCATACCCACAGCAAAGTTACAAGCAGGAGTATCACGACCCAATGTACGAGCAGGGAAACCCAATCAGCAGTGGCAGCATGCACCGTTTCTCACACTCCATGATCATCAAGCAGGAACCTCCGGATTATGCATATGACCCCGGTAAGGCTATGACTTCTATAGATTTGTGCTGTAGTGACCTGGGAGAGAGATGTTTTGACAAAATTATGATGTGGAGATGTTGGTGTTGGACTGGGTTGGACAAAATCAGAAGTCACACAACACCAGGTTATATTCCAACAGGTTTATTTGAAATCACAAGCTTTTGGAGCACTGCCCCTTTGTCAGGTGACGAAGGAAAAGTGCTCCGAAAGCTTATGATTTCACATTGATTTTCATCATAGGTGGAGCTGAAGAAGCAAGGCAGCAAGGGGTAATCACAGACACGATGAGCTGAATGTTGTTTCGCACTGAATATAGAAATATTTCTTGTGCCAGTGAAAAGCAACAAATTCCCCCAAATCAAATTGATTGTTTCATGACTTCCTACGTTACAACAGTGACACTTAAAAGTGTTTCATCGACCGTAAAGTACTTTGCAACATTGTGAAGCTGTGAAAGGTGCGATATAAATGCAAGTCTTTTTCTCAGTAAGTTGAGGTCTTCTCAAATGAATTTTTGTTTTTACAAAATGTTGAGGGTTGGCAAATTGGCAGAAGTGAAGATGGTGAGGGAAGCTGTCAGTATACTTGCCCTTAATTAAGGGATAACATCATTCTCTGCCCAGTTATACCAGAATCCATCTTAACCAGTGCTGCTGGGGAATCAAACGGAGTCCCATCTACCTCTGCTTGAAGCTTCTTGCAGTGTGCAGAAACCCAGTATTATAACCTTACAGACAGTCTCTTAACATTTGTTCCAACACCATTTAAACAGTCTGAAAGGGATATTTCCACACTTTTTTTTGTCCCACACTTGTTTTGCGTCTAATGGTCAATATTTGTACAAGTGCTGTTTATTTAGAATCCATCTTGCAGAAATGCTGTTGTATGCATTACAAGCAGAATGGAGACAATTTGGCATTTAGTTTGTTGTTCAATTACATTGGTACAAATTCAATTACTTTGGCATGAAAGCACCTCCAAGTGATCAGTTTGAAAACACCACCACCAGTGATTTTGGTGGTTAATAGTGCAATGCGGTATCTCATAAAGTATTTAGCAATTGCAAATCCCTGAAGCTAAGAAACCACCACCTTATTCACTGAGTTTGAGGCAATTTATTCTGCCACTTAGTTTGGAGAGGAGTTATTCCTTGGTAATGTGAAGCAATGTTTGTTTCTCCACAAGCACACAAGTGGTTTGTACTGGGACCCCACTGATGGAGGTTGCTCTGTAAGGGGAGTTGCTTGTACTAAGCCCTTTAGAAAGGACCACTCTCATTGTGCTCATTCGAAGTTTTCAATTCAACAGATGGAGTTTGTCATAAGGTGCTTGTTAATGACTTCTCGTGTTTCCTATTCCTCAATCCAGAGGATGCTGGTAAATCCTGCTTGGGAAGGAACTAAAGAGAATGCTCTTTGAATATTCAGTCTGTTTTTCAATGTATAAAATAACCTCCTTGATATCCAAGGAACTTTCTTCACTAATGTTATCCTTCCTTCTCTTCAATGTTTCAACTCCCTCAGGATGATTGTTCCCAGTGATGCCCACCACTACTACGGCCTACTGAATCATATTCAGCCTGGGAACCCTGCAGCCCAATGGCATCAATGTGGATTTCACAAGCTTCAAAATCTCCCCTCCCCCAACCGCATCCCAAAACCAGCCCAGCTCATCTCCGCCTCCCTAACCTGTTTTTCCTCTCACCTCAAGCCACACCCCCATCTCCTATCTACTAACATCATCCCGCCCCCTTGACCTGTCCGTCCTCCCTGGACTGACCTATCTCCTCCCTACCCCCCTACCTACACTCACCTTTACTGGCTCCATCCCCGCCTCTTCTACTTGTCTGCCTCCTCTCCACCTATCCTCTCCTCTATCCATCTTCTATCCACCTCCCCCTCTCTCCCTATTTATTTCAGAACCCTCTTCCCCTCCCCCATTTCTGATGAAGGGTTTAGGCCTGAAACGTCAAGTTTTCCTGCTCCTATGATGCTGCTTGACCTGCTGTGTTCATCCAGCCCCATGCTTGTTATCTCGGATTCTCCAGCATCTGCAGTACCTTTTATCTCCACTACTACACTTTAGTCAACTTTTATGTATAGCATTCAGTAGTGGGTGAATACACTTTATCTGATTATCCTGACAGATTATTTAAGAGTCAACCACAATTCTATAGGTTTGGAGTCACAAGGAGGCCAGAGCAGGTGAAGATTTCTTTAGTGAAAGGACATTAGTGAACCAGATAGGTTTTTATATCAATCAATGTTTCATGTTCACCAAAACTGCACCTAGGTTTCAATTCCAGATTTATGGATGGAGTTTAAGATCCAATCAGCTGTCATGGTGGAAATTGAACCCATTTCCACAGAGCATTAACATCTGGATTACTGTTCCAATGGCATTACCAGCATGGTACCATCTCTTGCCTGTCATCTCAAACAAGAGTTTCACAAGTTTGATCACTTGAATGCAGTGTTTGGCTGCCTTTTAGTGATGGTGGGGAGTGCACTATAGCTGGCTTCCATGCCTTCAGAATGTAAGAATTCCATCCTTCATCTATTATCCAGTGGCTCTGTTGGAAATTCTGCACATGTGGATATTTGTGCTCTGACAGCATCTGATCTACCGTGTATTTGGGATTCTTCCCTAATGTTGGTTGAGGCCTTGATTAGAGATGAGAACCATTTTTTTAAAAAGGAAAAGGACTGCAATACAAACTCAGCTCATTTGAGGAAACCGCTTTGGAGAAAATTGTACTCTGTGTTTATTTGCAAAATGTAAATGCAACTGAAGGGTGCGGGGCCTGACTTCCTAATAGGGCTCTGTCAATAAGTGTCATTGTTGGAGCTGAGCCTGTTGTTGCCTGAAGGTATTTTTATAACTTGTGCATTTCCTGAGGCTCTAACCTTTGGGATTTGGGGAATGAAAGCAGGAAATGACAAACAACAGGATTATTACAATTGAAAGTAAGTATGAAATTGGAGAGGTTGCGTAGAAAAATAACTCTAGATAAATTTACTTCTAAGGGAAGTTTTTTTTATTTTAAGCAACGTGAACAGTTCGGGGTGCAGTGGTGAAGGTGCTGTTACTGAGCCAAGGTCAATGGCTGGAGCAACCTCAAAATTCTGGTTATGCCACTAGAAATGAGAGAGGGGTTTACATCTAGGCCAGTGCTGAATGTAACCCAAGTCATTGGGATGCACGGTCATTAAAGGTCAGATACCTACGTACTGCTATCATCCAGCCATCATGACAATGGGGAGGGCAGGGTCTTGGTGCACTCAGGTTTATCTGAACAGAACATTGTGTATGTGTAGAAACAAAGCATCTTGTTGCCACGGCAGCTCTAATTCTGCCAGTATGTAATCCTGGAAAACACATACGGAGATGGCACATGGAGGAAGTTTGGGGCTAGTAGTTTTCCGAGTATCTGTTGAAGATGCTGTGTCACAACATAAGATCCAAATGTAGCTGACTTCCAATGATACATCACTCCATTAGCAAGTGTGTCATACACTGTCTTCAACAGTGCCTCATGCTCTGATATGCTTGGTCTGTTTTGTTTACACAGTAGCAAACTGCAGGGCAATACTGTAATCTGAGGGTTTTGCTGACAGAAAGCATTTAAACTGAATGGTGAATTACCCTGGGCCTGCTGAATTGCTGTTTGTAATATCCTCTTGCCAGCCAGATATTACTCTATATCTCAGCTTTTTAGACTGTAATTCTGTTTAAAATTTAGCATTAACTTTTATTGAAGAATATGATTCTGAGTGTGAAGTGGTCGTCTTCAAATCTGTTGATAGTTCATAGCAAACCTCCCAAGTTTAGGTTTAAGCATATCTCACTTTATGGTTGTTGACAGGTTATGGCTTTATTTCTTGTTCCTTTTATATTCTTTTGCTTTTTTAAGGGTGTGTACAGCACTGTTTTCTGCAAAATTAGCGAGCCCACTTTAACTAGAAAGCCCCTAACAGACAGCATGACTGCCTGTTTGTTGTTACCTTCAGGTAACGGAAGTTTGCGGCACTTATTCACTCCACTGAGCTCTTTTGTTACACTACCCTCAATGACTGCCCCTCCTCTGGGAACAGTCAGTAAGGACTTGTTTTTCTGTGAATGGAGTTAGCAGCATTTCATTCATAAAATGGAGGGCTGAAAGACTAGAATTCCCAGCTGGAATTTCTGTGGTGTAGTATTTCACCAGACGCTTCCTCTATAAGGGCACATGACTTCACCAGAGTTAAATGAGCATGCCCAGTGAAACTGGAGACAGTGCTAAACATCTCAGCTCCTAAAAGACTTGGCCAGATGTTAGTTTGGCGACAGTCTGGTGGAGTGCATTTGCTGTGATTTTTTAAAAAAGGTTTTTTAAATGACTTTTTTTTAAAAACAACTTGCTCCTATTCTCTCCCGAGGGTGTTTGCTTTTGCTGGGACACATTCCAGAGATGCCAGTCTGCCTCAGGCACTATATGCAAATGACCATTCGATGTGCATGAGTCTAGACGGCGGGTGGCTAAAGGCTAATCATTCTCAGGACGCATTGTAGCTGAACTCGAGTTAAATTTTATGTGCCATCCAGTGAATCCTGCAGTTAGGATGGAAACCCCACCTTAATTTTTCCTCCTTTGTTTAGAGAAGTTTGAAGCCAAATTTTGTATCCCTTGGCAATCATCATTTAAAGGGTTTGGAGGGGAACTTGGCTGGGGATGAAAGGAGCAGATAATTCAAACAGATGAAGAATTCCTCTCCTTTCTTAATCCGTGTTGATACAACTGGTGCCATGAGCAACAGTTTGGATTTTGTAACTACCAGCTAAATCTCAGGGCTGAAGACTGATTGGTCATCGTCCAGTGGTGTCAATGCTGATTTAGCCAGTGGCCTTGGCTGCACTGATCATCCGTGGTACGGAGTACTAATAAGATCCGGGCAGGTAGCAGGGCATCCTGTAGGCCAGAGTCTGATGATGCTCACTAACCTATTCACTTGTATGCTTTCACATTTGGCTTTTATTTGATCATTCAATGTAGGCATTTATTGCACATCCCTAATGGACCTTGATAAGTTGGTGGTGACCTGTTGTCTTAAACTGTGTAATCCATCTGGTGTGGGCTCACACCATTGCTGAAAAAGTGTTTGTGTGAGCGTGCTCGCGCGTGTGTGTGTGTTTGGATAACCTTGGACCTCCCCTTGCCTGACTGTGTCAGATGCTGCAGTCTGTCCAACTATTAACTGTGTTGGATGTACATGTATGAATGCACCATTGCAAAATGTGCCACGTCATTGTCAGTGTTTGGTGGGTAGTGATGGTGAGGAACCTTGTCTGTACGTCAATTTCGGCCATCTAATGTGGTGGCCTGGCAAATGAGCGTGTATCCAGGATAAACCTGGACTCGCAAGCTTTGTTGAATGCATCTGCAAAATTGTTTCATATTTTTAAAAGTAGAAATGCTTTAAACAGTCATCTTTCCCACTCCCTCCTGTGTTCCCAAGATAGAAACAGTCATAAGAGTTTTTACCTTCCTGAGTCATGGGGTAATGTGACCAGTACTGGGACCCTTGCTGTGATCAAATGAGAGAATTGTGCAAATGGAACACTCCCCAGACTTGTATATGAAAGAAACTGGTGGTCTAGTTGTGTGATGACTAAGCTGCAATGTTCTACAATTATATCTCAGTATCCATTATTTATTGTAATGATCTACAAATTCTCTCTGCAATCCAGCACAGGGTATTTTTTTTTTGTTTGATTTGTGGTCAGTGTTGTGCCTTCAGTGGAAAAAAAATCATGATGAATGGTGAGCTATTTGTGGGGAATTTCCTATTGTGTGACCTTTTGCATTGAATAGATTCCCTTTTATGGCCTGGGTTGATTGATACATAAACTGTTTGTACACTTGATTTAGCCAGAGACTGACTTTATTTTCACAGCTTTATTAACCTTTTAACGACTGCAAGGATTTATTTTGTTGATCACTGTGTACTCCAATTCCTCAAATGGAAAGTATGAGCACCAGTGGTAACTGTGTCTCTAGACTGTTACGATCTGAGGTTTGATCGCTACTTAGAAAGCTGATGTCAATCAGGAATAGCAGGGTGATGCACATTATCTGTCTGCATTACTTAAATTCATTAGCTATGTCACGTTTAAGTATGAGTTCATTAAGAAGGCCATTGGAGAGAGTGTGTGCGTGTGTGTGTGTATATGAGTCAATCTAAGGTTTTACTGTGCTGCCCTTGCCTAGCCAGCTCGAATGGTCCATCACCATTCACATTTTCATGCTGCAATCTACAGGTCACTACCAGGACAATGATACCAATTCATTAACAAATTAGCCATACCCAAACATACCCCAAAAGTACCTTCCAGGTGAAGCAACACTTCACCTGCACTTCCCAGAATCTGGTCTACTGCATTTGCTGCTCACAATGTGGTCTTCTCTACACTGGGGAAACTAAGCATAGACTTGGCGACCACTTCGCAGAACATCTATGTTCTGCTTGCAAAAAAGACCCTGAACTACCTGTTGCCTGCCACTTGAATGCACTACCCAGTTCCCTGGCTAACTTCTCCATCTCTGGCTTGCTGCAGTGTTCCAATGAAGCCCAGTGCAAGCTGGAGGAACACCACCTCATTTTCGACTTGGGGACTCTACAGCCCTCTGGCCTCAATGTCGAGTTTAATAAGTTTAGGGCCTAAACTCTCCCATGTCCCAGCCCCCCACCCCACACACCAGGCCTTGTTACCTCGTAGCCTGCCATTGCACACCCCCTGTTGTTAGTCACTAACAGTCCCCATTAACAACTATTCACCCTCCCAGCCTAATCGTTAACAACTCCTTTGTCTGTCCAACTGTCTTTCGCTCTCAGAGATAAAAGGTACTGCAGATGCTGGAGAATCCGAGATAACAAGCATGGGGCTGGATGAACACAGCAGGTCAAGCAGCATCATAGGAGCAGGAAAACTTGACGTTTCGGGCCTAAACCCTTCATCAGAAATGGGGGAGTGGAAGAGGGTTCTGAAATAAATAGGGAGAGAGGGGGAGGCGGATAGAGGAGAGGATAGAGGAGAGGATAGGTAGAGAGGAGGCAGACAAGTCAAAGAGGCGGGGATGGAGCCAGTAAAGGTGAGTGTAGGTAGGGGGGTAGGGAGGAGATAGGTCAGTCCAGGGAGGACGGACAGGTCAAGGGGGCAGGATGATGTTAGTAGATAGGAGATGGGGGTGTGGCTTGAGGTGAGAGGAAAAACAGGTTAGGGAGGTGGAGATGAGCTGGGCTGGTTTTGGGATGCGGTTGGGGGAGGGGAGATTTTGAAGCTTGTGAAATCCACATTGATACCATTGCGCTTCAGGGTTCCCAGGCTGAATATGATTTGCTGTTCCTGCAGCCTTCGGGTGGCATCACTGTGGCATTGCAGGAGGCCCAGGATGGACATGTCATCTTTTGGGCTCTATCCTATCGTTTACTTCCTACCCACCCAACTCCCTATTTTCTGCATATAAACTGACGTTTTCCCAGCCACCATCAGTTCTGAGGAAGGGTCATCGGACCCAAAACGTTAACTCTGTTTTTTCCTTCACAGATGCTGCCAGACCTGCTGAGCTTGTCCAGCAACTTTGTTTTTGTTCCTGATTTACAGCATCTGCAGGTCTTTTGGTTTTTATTCAATGACAAAGACAGAGATGTTTTTATTTGGTTTACTCAAGAAATACAAAATATTTTCGTAAGTAAAATATGTCAGCTGCTGAAAATTTGAAATAAAAACAAAAGTGCTGAAGAAATTCCATGGATCTGGCAGCACCAGTGGAGAGAGGAACAATTGATATTTTGAGCCTGTGACAATTTTTCAGAAAATGTGAGCCTCAAGAGCTATGTTAGACTCAACAGTAACTGTTTGTCTCTCATTCTCCTCCTGATAATTCCAGACCTGCTGAGTTTCTGCGGTACCTTTTTAATATGATTACACTGTCTCCCTTCTACCTAGTTTGTTTCTAGTAACATTTACGCACCTACCTCAGGGAGCTGTTGATTTTGTTGGGTTAGCGTTCTACAAGCCATTCATGCCAGGGCCCTTTTCAATTCATCACATGGGACTAGATATTGAGAGTGATTACAAGCTGCTCATTTTCATGGGGCATCACCACAAAGCCTGACATGATGTGTGCATGTATGGGCCACTGGCTAATAACTGGGCAAGTCTTGATTTAGATCTCCCATTCCCTAACCAAAGGACATTGAAATGCATTCTAAATACCCCGATTGCTGTAGCAAATGGAGATTGGTTCAAATGGAAAAACCTTTTTTTGGTCAGTACAGCTTGTACTTTTTGTCATAGCTAGCTGACTCAACAAATTAGATTCTGGTATGACTTTTACATAAATAAAGCATCATAAATAAGCAGGAAAGGTCAAATGTAAAACAAAAATGGTTTCGGAAGGTGTTAGTATCCAGGGAATGGAAAGAGGCTGTGGTTCCATTGGCCAGTTCGCACTAGGGTTGGGAGCGATTTTCTTCTTTTTCCAGAACATTCAAACTTTTGACTGATTTCTGACTGCAGCACAATCCCAATGTCAAGTTGCCCTGTGGTTGTGTAATATGGATGTGCCTATGGTTCCAAACCTGACAAGTTGTGGTATTGGTTAGATGGCTGTTGCTCTCCGCTATCAACAGGATAGAGGGTTGGGAATCAAGTGTGGCCTGCTTCCTTTTTACCTTAGTATGAGGATTTAAGTCCTTTGGTGAGTTTATACATGATTACACATGATTTGGCTTTGGAGCTGAGCTTGAGCATTTTGAATAGAGTCATAGAGTTGCACAGCAGGGAAACAGACCCTTCAGTCTAACTTGTCCATGCCAACCAGATATTCTAAATTAATCTAGTTCCATTTGCCAGTGTTGGCCCATATCCCTCTTAAACCCTCTCATTCATGTACCCATCCAGCTGCCTTTTAAATGTTATAATTGTACCTGCCTCCATCACTTCCTCTGGCAGCCTGTTCTATACACCCACCAACCTCTGCTTGAAAAGGTTACCCCTTATGTTCCTATATATTTTTCCCTACTCACCTTAAACCTGTGTCATATAGCTTCGGACATCCCCCACCCTGAGAAAGGAATAACCATGAGCACATTGCCTTTATTTGTCTCAAATTGGTTATCTTGTATCACACACCGTTATAGTAGGATGAAATTGTACATAGAATACAGTGCAATTTAGATCTCACATTTTTTACTACTTTTTAAATTTGCACTTTTTTAATAGTTAGATTATTCTTTTGATGCATGATGCTACATTTATTCTGTTTTTGGACTAATTTGAATGAAGTAGCTTCTATAGAGTCCTCTTAGAGATGCAACATATTGATCAATTTGTTAAACTAGATCTGTTTAAGGTTACTCGTACCTGTGATATACTTGTGGAAAGACAGGACTCCACTATATAACTGATAATGCACTTTTTCCCTTTCCCCTAGATATTCCTGGCTGTCCTTCGATGTACATGCCCAGTGAAGGTTATGCAACTCAGTCCAGCAACCTGGAAGGTAAGACATCTGTAAAATGCAAATTCTTTCAAGATATTAACTTCTCTGAATATAGAACACTGCTCTGTGAAATGACATTGTACCAGTCTGTAAATTGTGCTCAATGTCCAGTGTGTGTGTCTTGTACTCATAAATACGTATGTGCTGGAATCAGCCAGATGGACTGCAAAGAACTTTACAAGCCCTGTACATTCCCATTTACTGGTGCAATGTTTACATATTTTCTTATAACATTTTAAGACAGTGGATTGTTAAAGTAAGTAGTTTAAATATACAATTGAATAAGGATGTTGCTAATTATGTTTGTGTAACATTTGAGATGAATTTTCTGATTAGCTTTCAATTCACTCATGAATTTTCTTTTCACTGCTTTTTCTTCCTGAAAAGTTTGCAGTCAATTTCTTTGGTTAAACAAGTACAATAGTTTCTGTAACAAGTTGAGTGCAAAAAATGAGATTTTCCAATCTCTTTCCCTCCTGTTTTGAAGGAGTTCCCGAGTGTCTTTAACAGCCAGACTATTCTTCTAGCACCAATTTGCAAGTGATTTTTCTAAATTCATTGGATGATGGCATCACTGGCCAGGCAGCGTTTATTGCCCATCCCTAATTGCCCAGAGGGCAGTAGTTAAGAGGCAGCCACATTGCTATGGGTCTGGAGTCACAAGTAGGCCAGACCAGGTAAGAATGGCAGTTTCCTTCCCTAAAGAACATTAGTGAACCAGATGGATTTTTCCCAACAATTGACAATGGATTGATGGTCATCATTAAACTCTTAATTCCAGATACATATTGAATTCAAATTCCACCATCTGCCATGGCAGGATTTGAACTGGTCCCCAGAACATTATCTGGGTCTCTGGATTAACAGTCCAGCAATAATACGACTAGGCCATCGCCTCCACAGATTGTTGGCTGACTATATGATGAGGAGTGATTAAAAAGGCAAACTTGACTCCTCTCCTTGTCTGGCAAAGTCACAATCATCAGAAATTTGGAACAGAGACTGTTTCTTTACTAGATCTCCCCTGTGTCCCAGAGTCAATGTGAGCAGTAGTACCTCATAAACAGAGATCTGTTAACTCTGTACAGGTTGATGTGAATGCTGTATTTACTAACTGAACCTCAGGGAGGCATATAAAGGAGACCCTAAGGCCATTTTGCCCATCGTGTCTGCCCTCATGGCTGATCTCATAATCCTCAACTCCATTTTTCCTGCCTTATCCCCATAACCCTTGGCTCACTTAATGATTAAAAATGTCTGTCTGAACAAACTTAATGATACAGCCTTGGCAGCTTGTTGCGGTAAAGAATTCCACAGATTGACCACCCTTTTGAGGGAAGAGAATCCTCGTCACCTGTCTTAAAATATTAAATAGTAGGTTCAGTACACCTTTCATATCTCAGTTTTCCTCAACTTGCAGTTGAACTCTTCACTCAACACTCAGCTAACGCTTGACCATTTTATGACAGAGGATAGACTCTGTAAGCAGAATATCTAAGTCTCCTTGGAGAACTGCCATGTTGTGATGCTGGTGTTTTCTAGTCGGGGTTGGGGGGCACAGTTATAGCATTACGCATTACTATGTAAATGAGTCTGCCAAAAAACATGGTGCAGCATAGCTTGTGACAGGTTTATGAAGATGCCACTTGTCAAGACTGTCCTTAGTTTACGGGACTACCAAGTTATATAGTCCAAGCCGATCCACTTTTTAACAAATATCAGCCTACAGCAACCGCCGGCTTAAACAGTGGCCTTTTGCCACTGGAGTTCAGTGTTAAATCAAGCTGTCACTGTTGGAATAAAATTTAGGTTCTTCTTGAGTGGGCTCAGTGTTGTTCCTGCTAGTTAAACCACAGCAGAAAGCTACCCCAATGTGGTATCAATTGGAGCCATATCATCAAGCTTGCAGAATGTCAGTATGGGGTGTGTAAACTCTAACTGCTGCTGTGCAGGTAGTTGTTGCTAGCACTGAATAACAAAATACTTGAATAAAAGGGGGATCTTAATCACACTAAGCTCCCTTGGGGATTGGGCATGCCAGGAGCCTGTCTGTCCAGGAAACTGAGCTATCAGCAGTACCAGGCACCTCCAGACCCGATTGGGACTGTGTGTCTATAAGTTAGCCTGCCCACTTCACACCCTCTACACTTGATGTCATTCATGCATTTTTGTCAAAAGTCAATTTCCTGGCAAGGACAAAGCTTTAAGGTGAATAATTATGCACAAGCAACAAAGCATGACCATTTTAAACACTAACGCTGCAATTTTTCTATCAGCACCTGAGTATATGCAGCAGGGATTTGATGGAGACTATTACAGCAGAGCCTCCTGCCTCATGGTGTATGACTCTAATAGATAATATCAATCGTTGAATAATCAAAAATGGACAAGCTTTGCTCCCCAGTAGATCATTGGATGATTATTTGGGTAGAAGTGGTGTCTGGGGCTATGGGTAAAAGTCCTAGGTAACAGAACTGGCACAGGCATGATGGGCTGAATGGTCTCCTTCAGTGTCATGTCAATTCTGTGGTTCTGCAAACGGCGTAGCAGAAATCTAGGTTTATGAATGAAGTCACCTGGACTACAAATAAAATTGAGTTAATTTTTAATTTGAGATTCATTTGTCAGCGTATGTTATTGCTCACATGGCTCAGATTGGAAAAGTTGTGAATTGTAAAATTAAAAGCTAACAAATCGAGCTCTCACTGTGTACAAAGTTGTTTAAACATTGTTGCTTAGAGGTTTGCAATGATTTACCCAAACATGTTTTTGTTTCCAGATTTGATTAATAATGACCTGTACATTTGATTGATACCTGGGCATTCTTATATGTTTTGTTTTGAAGCAGTAGCCAGTTTTTTGTCAGAACTTTTTTTTTCAAATATTTGGGGAAATTAGGGAGGGTTACTTTTTTAAGATACCAGGATTGGCTACAGAAAATGTCAAGAAGCTTGTGACCTCAGAACTTGGCAGTGCTATGACTCTGGGCTTGTGGAAGTTCTTCTCTTAACTTCTGCAAATCTTGTTCCATCAACTACAGGATAAACCAAATGTTTAAAAACTAGTTGTAACACCACTGGGGAATTATTGAATTACTCCTCTTTAGGTTTTATTATATATTTCTAGCATGTGTATATAATGGTCACATTTGGACAAATTGGAAAAATTGCTGAACCTAACAGCACAAAAGAAAACGTTTTAAAAGGTTGACCATTTTGTCATTTACTTGTTAATTGTCTCACTGCATTGACAGCTTCCTGAACCTCCTGCCATCATTACAGTTTAAATAACTTCACAAAATGTTATAGACAATATGCCAGAAACAAAGAGCAATATTCTTTGCAGTTGCTTTGATCAAAGGTACTGCACCACCTTTTGGACAATTGAAGAAATGGCTGATGGTAGTGAGGCAGTGGGTAGCATCATCCAAGTCATTTCCAAATAGCTTTGTCTACGTGACCCTGAATGGCCTCACTGAGGATGCTGCTAGTACGCCAAGGGAGCAGTCAGTTTCCTGCCTCAGTCCGTAGCTACCATTTTTCCCCTCGTGCTGCTCTCCCTGAACTTCCACCTCTATGGCTGCCACTTCACGTCCTAAGAGGATTTCTGCTTCCCTTCCAAAGCTGACACTAACCTTCCTTAACCTGCAGTCATTTCTCACCTGCTCCCAAGCCACCTCACCCAGTTTCTTGCCCATTAAACAGCTCCTGAAATTTTTATCTTGTTACCTGAAATGTCTTTCTGCTATCTAAATGCAATGACTTCTTACTTGCATCAGTGGTGGGTTGCTATTCACCAGAAGATAATTGCAAATGCAAAGTGGAAGATAAGTTTGGTGGTTTTCTTTTGTAGAACCAATTGACGTTCAAGGTCCTCTGTCAATTAACTGGCTTGTCTACAATTTTACTGAGAACTAGTACAGCCAGTTTCTTGATCACGTCCCAATATAGTGGACTTTTAATATTCAGCACTGTTGTTCTCATCATATTCTTGGGGTTTTGTTTGGTAATTGATTACACTTAAATGATTAATATTATATAACTGCAAGTTGCTAATTTTGTTGTAGTGACTGAGCTCCTGAAGTAACCGCCTTGTTTATTAATAGCAGTTTATAATTGCAGTGGAAAATGTTTCTTTGGTGTATTTTCCGAACCTATTAATCTTGACTGATTTGTTTATTTTATATGGCAAGCAGCACTGTCTTCTGAATGAGAAGCTAAACCTGTCTGTTCAACAGTATGTTTTAAACAAAAAGTCTGACACTAATACAAGAGAAGTTCTCTCAATCAGTGGAAACCGAATATTCAATCCTTGCTATTTGAGAGACCTTTATGTAGTTAAACTGCTATATTGATCTAGATAACACCAGTGACTGGGGATTTTGCAGCAAAGGATATACTCAAATTTGAATTAGACCTTTATCGGGAGGAAAGTCAGAAAGCATTTCTTCACACAAAAAGTGTAGTGTCAATCAAGATGACTTTAGAAAAAGTGATGTTGGTGTTAACTGAAATTTTCAAGGTTGAGATCAATGTGTTTCACATATCGAGAAATATGGAACAAGGATAAACAGGGTTGAGGTGCAGATCACCAATGATCTGACAGTGGCTGTATGGTAAGTTCAAAAGAAATCAGAAAATGAGGAAACAAATCATAAGTGTAAGGTCCTCTAATTATTAAATAATTATAAAGGATATAGTTTCCAAAGTCAACATCTGTACTTGACGTATGTATAATATATTTTGAAGTACACACTAAACAGTTATGGCGTTAACAATGGACATCAGGAGACAGAGAGAGAGAGAGAGTGAGAGTACAAATCGGATCTGAACCAAGATAAAGACGATTTACAACTTCCATTCAGCAATCCAGGCTCTTGTCTTAAAGAACTGTTTGCCCTTTAGTCAAGTTGCTCTCCCTTGAAAATGTAAACATACCAAGAGGAACATCACTAACATTCTGAGAACTACTTCATAAAGTCCATCTATTTCCATGCCTGGGAATGTTTTGAACACAGCAAGTAGTTAGTTATCAAAGTTAAGAGTTGCATTTTCTTACAAAATAATTATGGGACAATTGAATCCTGCTGTATGATAATGTAACTCATGAACTCAAATGTTAATATTGTCACAAGGGCGTGGCAGCTCATTACACTGGCATTTGCTATTCATGATGAAGATAGTTGTTATCATCCTCTTTAAGTGTAGGAAACTAAGGCTTGCTTGACCTAGCATGGTGGAGGAAACCACTTCCTGGTTCAGGTGGAAGAGTTTCTTACAAATAAGATATAGTCTGTTGTAAAGTAGCAAGTAGTCAGAGGTTACGTCAGTGAAAGACACTGTTGCAGATATGTTGAGGACTGCCTATTGTTAGGTCTTGCTCCTTTGAGATTCTAAGCTGTTGTGCCACATGACATCATAGTGGATGGTGCTAAGGCACTTGTTGCTCCTTTCAAACCCTGAGACAACAAACATAACTCCTCCATTGTAATACCTTGAATCTATCCTCACGACATTGCTTCCAACATCAGTCAGTCCCTGGGGTTGATTATCTCCTATCACCTTTTAATATTAAAATGATTAACAAGGCATTGGATTGAGGCAGGCAGTAATAAAATTGCTAATGTGCTTCTGTACATTCCAGGCTTTTCATATGAGAAACAGCTGAGACCTTACAGTGACGATGCATCTGTGGTTCCTGACAAACTTGAAGGTTAGGACTTTCAACTGTATCACAGTGGGTGAATGGTGCATCAATTTTTCAATAAACTGAAAATCAAAAACTCTGGTTTATGGTGTGAAATGCATAAGTTTTTACAAATTCCATTTGCAGTTGCATTTCTTTAACTTTCTAAATGCAATATTTGTTTTATATATGCAGAATGTGAAGAAGCAAAGCAACTCGCTTGATTGCTAAAATTCAACTGGGGTCTTTGGATGAGGTGTACTGTTTTCACGGTCAATGGATGTTGAATTCTTCCTCATCAATATTTTTGACTGTTGGCTTCTAATCCTCCAAGTGTCGGGTTAGACACCATTGTCTGATTTTAACATGGTTCCATTTCCACTGCTCCATTAGTTTTCATCCCTTCAGTTACTACAGCCATAAGGCTCCAGAATTTCCTTACTAAACCTCTCTACTTCTGTCTGCTACTTTTTGAGGCAACCCTTAAAATCCACCTCTTGCCAAACATTTGTTCATCCATTTTTTTGGACAAATATTTTGACTTGCTTAAGTATGTCTTGCCCAACCTATTAAGTAGCTGGATGCCAAATTTTGTTTGTTAATCACACCCAGAAAGCACCTTACAAAAATGTACTAAATTAATACAAGTTGTTTTCAGTTTTTTTTTAATTCATTCACGGGATGAGGACGTCACTAGCTAGGCAGCATTTATTGCCCATTCCTATTTGCCCAGGGGGCAGTTAAAAGTCAGCCACATTGCTGTGGGTCTGGAGTCACATGTAGGCCAGACCAGCTGAGGGTGGCAGTTTCCTTCCCTAAAGGACATTAGTGAACCAGATGGTTTTTCTGACAATCAACAATGGATTCATGGTCATCAGTAGATTCTTAATTCCAGTTATTTATTGAATTCAGATTCCACCATCTGCCACAGTGAGATTCGAACCTGGGTCAACCAGAATGTTATCTGGATCTCTGGATTAACAGGCCAGCGATAATATCACTAGGCCATCGCAACATAATTTTAACCTTCCCACACTCACTGTTTTCCACTCGGCGTAAATCACACATAATTTAAATGTGTGCAGAGCTCAACTCACTGGCCTTGGGTCACAGAAAATTCCCTTTGAAGATGATTTTAAACTACTACCTGGATTCTGTTTAATTTCGATCTTCATTTAAAGAAATTCCTTGACACCCTGTGCAGTTATACTGTGACACTGATGTAATACAAGTATCCTTTTCTTTTTGGAAGTGGTCTTGCACCTAATTCAGAACTCATGCTATCCTGATTGAAACCAATGTTCTCTTGTGAGAATGCAGAATGTGCAGAGTAACTGCACTATAAGCAGGGTCAGGCAGCCTGCTAGCTCCGTTGATTAGAGTGAACACTGGGTTCTATCCCCCAGACAGGTGAGGTAGTTCTTGGCTGCCTCTTGCTGTGCTCCATAATGATGTCATGGCGTTAAGCCATGATTAGCAACCCTACATGACAGGGGAAAGATGAGCAGCGCCAAGTTTCCTTTTTCATTACTGTGCTTTCTGGGATGGCTTTTTGGAAATCACAGCATTTTTGTCCATTCCTCTCAAACCCATAAACCAGGCATTAACTATAAAGTATTTGCATGCAATTTCCTCTACTGATATGAATATGAAGTCCATAAGAGTTATAGAATGGGAATAAGTTTGGATCTGATTGAGACTGTGGAGTAATTGAAACCAGTGAGCCATATAACTGAGTGGAATGGCATTTCTTGGTATCATGATAGTATCATTGGGCTGATAGGCAGAGACCCAGGCTGATGCTCTGTGTTCAAATCCTACCATGGCAACTGATGGAATTTAAAACTTCAATCAATTAATTTGGAATTGAAAACTACTGTCAGTAGTGGTAACCATAGTAACATAATTATCAAAACTCATCTGGTTAACTAAGAAAAGGATTTGCTGTTCTTGCCTGGTTTGTCCTACATGTAACTCCTGGCCCACACCAAGTGGTTGACTCCCCATTACCCTCTGAAACAGCTGGGCTAGTCACTCCATTCAGAGGCAATTAGGAATGGATGACAAATACTGCCTTTAAGCACATCTGAGGTAAGATAATTCAGTAAATAGTTTGATTTTAATAAGGGGCAGTAAACTTCATTTCCAATGAAGGTAAATGAGTGCCTCCAATAACTACTTGTCTATATGCCGAATATTCAACAGTTTTTTTTTAAACTTGTTGATTCCAGTTCAATTACAGGAAATGTTTCTGTTTTTGTGTGTACTTTACCATGCGATATCAAACATCCATTTCCATCTGTTCAGTTCAATGCCAAATCAAAAGCAGTATTGGGGCATTCTGCAGTTTTATTTCTCTGATCCTATTGGCATGGTCTCTTTTGAAAGGGAGAAGGTGGAGATTTACAAAGAACTGAAAATGGAGAAAAGCATCCCCATGCAATAAGTTGACTTTTAGAATTTCGTAAACTTTTTTTGGACAAATATTTTGACTTGCCTAATTATGTCTTGCCCCACTGACTTAGCAGGCACTGATGATTTACCAGTCAGGGTCCTCCCAACTGATGTGTTTGGAAGAGGAGGCTTCTTGTCTCCCAATTATCTGCAAAGCAAGCTGCAATGGCCTCCTGTTGGTCAATGCCATTGTTAATGAAGGCTGAGCTTCCCAAAGAATCTGAAATGGCAGATAGCTCACATTTATGAGATGTGAATGCTTATCTTACCTGAATATTCTTCAGAAAAACCCTGGCTACACCATCTATTGTGCTGCTTGGTGGAAGACCAAGAACTAGGATTACTGCTGCTTTGGTTGTTGGTGTGACAGCAAACATCTGTAATTTATTAGCATTTCTTTTAACTGTGAATGTGGTTAACAATATGATAATGGGCGAATCGTGTTTTGGAATTTGAGAAATGGTTGTCGGGCTGGGGATTAACTCCTTTAAATAGTGTCATGAGATCTTTTGCATCCTCATGAACTGGGAGAAGGGGCCTCTTTTTAATCCCACATCTAAAAGTCAGCATCTCTGCTGTTTCAGTGATCCCTCTATCATTGGAGACTGGAGTGGGATTAGAACTGGAGACCTTTGTGGATCAGGGGTACAGAGTGCTTACCAGTTGAGCCACAGCAGACCTGATTCAGTAGCCTCACCAGCCAGTGCTTTCAGATCCTGGCACAATTATCTGAGAGGAAGCTGATGAGTTGGTCCTGGTTTAGGATCCGGGATTGCATGCAAGGGTGCACAAAGTGTGAGACCACTCCAAAAACTTTGCAGCATAGAACTCAGTTACACAAACTACAACAGTCAATGTGGCGTAAATACTGGATTGAACCAACCCTGTTTGCAGATACGCTGCAAAGCTGACTTCTGAAACTGGGATCAGATCCTGAGGGTGCTCCATGAAAAATTTTGCCTCCTCCTGGGGTTCTCTTTCTTTTGGTTTTAATCTGTTCCTTCAGCACGGCTTTAAGGGCAGAGACAGCTCCCCACCACCTGCTTTTCCATGGGGAGACTTTCCTTTGATTGTCTTGTGCATTTAGTTCACACACAATTCTCATTTTGCTCTTTTGGGTAATTCTCTTTTTTACGGATAGTAGACTGGCGGAAATGCAGAAACCCCAGCACACATTATTAAAGGGCAGGTGATTCACTTGCCACTTCATCATCCGAAGCCAAAATTGACAGTACCTTCCCCACACGTCTGCTAGATCAATTGAATTTGCACCATCATTTGTGAATTATTATCTAAATGAGTATAGATTACAGAATCAGTTGCCATTTGTCCCTGACTTTTCAGGCAGGTTCATTCCCTATTTTAAACCCCCCAAAAAGGAGTGACTCGCAATGGTTTTCAACAATGACCCAAGAAGAGGGAATAACATTAACATCAACAATGCCAATAATTTCCCTCCTTCCTTGTCTGAGATGGAACATCCCACAGGGAACTGGAGTAATAGAACCCTGAGGACGATAGTATGAAACTTGCATCACTTCCACAAGCGACAGAGATTACAAGGATTTTCCACTTTCTCCAGAATGCTCTGCAATAAAGTGTTCCACGTGTACACTGAACTTTGAAACATCAAATATAATTTGTGGGGATGAATGAATGGCCCAAAGTAGTGATTTCATCCAGTTCAAACAATGCAAAGTCAGCCAAAGCAATCAAACCCTTTAGTTGGCTCAGTGTAAGCATCCTGTCCATCCTAATCTCAAATGTGAGTTGCCATGATATTTTAGTTCATGCCATTGTGAAACGGGGAGAGTAGGCAAGAGATGCACAACAATATAAACATTAAATAACTTGGCTCAATTACAACATATGATCATTTTTTGTAAAAGAAAGGAATGAAAGTTGTGAATTGACTTTCACATTGAAGCGTTCATGCCAAGAGTTTGTGAGTGATCCAAGTAATTTTGTTAATACAGCTCTTTCACAAACCAAACTGTGCCTAGTTATTACTGGCTGGGCACATTTCCTTTCAATGTACCCAAGTGCATTTTCCAATGGAAATAGTGGCTCAGCCTGACTCCGGTGGGGATGAAGTTTATTACCACTTGCTGAATGCAGTCCAGCACAGGAGCTCACAATGAAGTGTGAACATCGTTATTGTGTTGTGTAATCTTCAGCTAGGATCCCGCAACACTACATTTTATGCTAACTTTTATTTAACAAATGCAATTCCCTGAAGTCAAGCAATAACCTTCCCAAACCCGGCAAATTAAAGATAACAAGCATGGGGCTGGATGAACACAGCAGGTCAAG
>JAHRHZ010000055.1:8052021-8091581 GCA_024137785.1 Ginglymostoma cirratum | reverse complement strand
AGCAGGAACTTGACCTGCTGTGTTCATCCAGCCCCATGCTTGTTATCTCGGATTCTCCAGCATCTGCAGTACCTTTTATCTTTGATACAGTTTTAACCCCGGCAAATTAAAAGGCTATTAGTCTGTTGAGAGCACACTCTAAGTGAAGAATAAAGGAACTGCCTGTTCCTCCAGGCTTCTATTGGTCAGTTTATTGGATTAGACCGCCAATGTGTGTTCTGATTTTCGACTGTTTCATAGTCTCTGAGACATTAATATTAAAAGCAAAATGTTTAAAATCCAAATATTTTAATTTATACTTTACTTAGCCTCCATCTGCTAATATTAACAGGTAGTTAGTTTACTTTGGCATTGAATAGTTGGTACATTCTTCAAATTTCTGAACACTCACTAATCTATATATTCTCAAAACACCAAAATGAAGAAAGGCCACACCTTCAATGCTACTGTTTTTTACAAAAGATGATAATCATTTAATTAAAATGAACTTACCATCACCTAAGCCCTACATTTTGATTGATTGAGTTCTATGTCCTTTTATCTTTCATGAAACATATCCTGTCTGACGGCAGTATTTTTGTAATGTGTCCTTCTTGCCTGTCCTGCCTCTGCTGTTGCCTAACTCCTTAGGACTGCCCTTCTGAGGCTCCTTGCTGCCGTTTCCAATGCAGCTAGCCATATCTCTAGCAACGGTGCCTCTTTCCATGCCTACAAATGCCTCAAGAGGTGTGTTTCCATATCTGCAACTTTTTTCAACTGAACATTGGGAAAATGAAACTGGTTCTCATCCCCTTCAGCTAATGCCGCCTCCTGCCTGGGTTACTGACTCGGGCAAACCTGAAGGCTCATTTTCAGTCTTGAACTGAGCTGAACCCCACGTCCTCTCCATGAATCTGCAGTGGTTGGCCATTACCCTCTGCAATGTGGCTGACCAACAAATTCTATCCCTTTTATTATCTATGAAAGCATTGGAAGGATTTGCAGTTTGGTAATCGAACTGTTGACCACTTTATAAATGCATCTCACCTGGCCATCAAATCCTGGAATGAGAATTGAACTTGGAACTCAGAAGCAGTGATGCTACCCATTAAGCCATATGACATCCCTTATTCTGCAGGGTATATTTTTAAACAATCTTGATGTTACATAATCAAAATACTCAATTCATTTTGTATTTTCCACAGTCTGTCCTACCCCATGGGCCTTAACTTTTCCCTAGGCTTTTCAGTAGGGAAAATGTACAACCAAGCTCTGTACATTTTGGAAAATATGACTGCTTGTATATCATTGCTTATAATCTAGATCAATTTCTTTCATGGTTTCACTCAGCTAGGTGCGATTAATTTTTTGTTTTCATTTGGCAGGTGACATCAAGCAGGAGATCAGTACATATCGTGAGGGCCCTTTATATCAGCGTCGGGGCTCCCTCCAGCTGTGGCAGTTCCTGGTTGCACTCCTGGACGACCCATCCAACTCTAACTTTATTGCTTGGACAGGTCGAGGGATGGAATTCAAACTGGTTGAACCAGAAGAGGTGAGAAAATAGTTTACCACTTCTTTTTGTAAAACAGTTTTTCATATTTACATAACTATTGCAAATAAGCTAAAGAATGAATGGCTGGAAACTGTTGAGAGGGAGCATCTGAGACGGTCTGGGAATTGCACAGTAACATGAGAACAGGGAACGGTTAAGGAGATACGGTTTGGAATGGAGGGGAATCAGTTTCTATTTTGAGGGGTACTTCTTCATTCTCATGAGCTCATTATTAACTGATAGTCAGTTGGTAACAATGCCTTTCGCATTTAGGTTGACACATGGGTTATTTTGACTCACACAGAAACAAAATTAGAAGAAGTCATTAACATCTTTGATAATCAATCGTAGCTCATTGCCATTTCCTCTCATTTAATTTATGGTAGTAGTTTTTCTCTGACTATTCACCCATGAGTAGATTTTCTGAGGTGATATAGGGCCATCCAGGGATAGAGTTGCCCACTGCCCCTGTGTATTTCAAGTGTTGGTCTGGGATAAGCAGCAAGTAAGAGTTCACCCAATGATACTTTGGGAATTCTAGAAAAACAGAGGGTAGTAGTGGAATGCTTAAAGAAGAAGGGTCAGTAAGTGTAGCTGGTGCTGAAGTTAGCAACCGGGTCCCTGAGATCTTCAGAGAAGTTAGGGCTTACTTCTTTCTTTTCATTTGTTTGCTGCACAGAAAACCAGCAATTTGTCTTTAAAGTCTAAAAAGTGCTTCTCTAAAGTTTAATTTTAAAAATGGTTGTTGAACCAAAGGAGGAGATGTTGGGGCTGTTTAATAGTTGATCTGAATGTTTGCACCTCTGACAGTGCAGCACTTTCCAAGCTACACTGGAGTGTTAGTCTTGAATTATGTACTCCAGGGGGACTTGAACCCACAACCTTGAGCTTCAGAAGTAAAGGTACTACTAACTGAGCCACATTAGGAATGGAACAGCTGTCTGGGTAAAGCAGCCACACAAGTCTTTGAAGGTGGGAGGAGACCTTGATGAATTGGCAAAGCTATTGGCAATGTAGGCACGTAGAAATGAGCCCAGAATATGTTAGTATCAAGATGGTAGAGGAGTGGTTCGGCTGCCAGAAAAACAACATTAGAATTCTTATCAGGAGTGCATCAAATATTAGGAGCTGGGAGGCAATATTATTCAGAAAAGTTTGAAAATAGTGGGTCTGTTCAAAAGAATTTGGGGTTTGAAAGATTTGAGTGTTTAAGTTTGTTTTGGGGCGTGTGGGACAGTATTATTGGTGCAGACAGGATTTCTTTTCTCTTGGATGAGGTAATGATAAAGTTGCCATCGTCCTACCAGACCATAGGCTACTCTGTCATTAGAAAGAAGCGACTGGTGACAGTTTAACCTGAGGGTCGTCATGCCTCTGGCAAGAGAAAGGTTGAAAAGGAGAGTTCTTCATGGCAACCTCAGCCAGTGTAGGAACTGAACCTACACTGTTGGCATCACTGCATCACAAAGGAGCAATCCAGCCAACTGAGCTAGCAAACACCCAGAACATGGGTGAAACTATGACTCGAACCACATGATAAGGTGGAAACCTTTGAAATAGTCCCTTCTTCCTCCACCCATACTGCTTTTCCAGCACCACATCCCTCTCTTGCTTTGATCAGAATCTGCTTAGTCTTGACTGGACCTTGATCCTCAACCTCAAGCTTAAAAGCATAAGCCATTCACATAAAAACCTGATGAAGCTACATTCTTGGCTGTTGCTAGGAACAGGTTTAAAATTGTTTGCATTTTCAGTGCCTTTAAACAAGTATTGATAACGCCCCTTTTAGTGTCTGGATGGAATCCTCATTCCTTGAGGCTGGGTTTGATGTTTACAGAAACTGTATTGATAAGAAAGAGCAGAGTCTTTTAGAGAGGTTTAAATATGATTGAAAATGTGGAAGAGACAAGATGGGAAAAATTGACAGCGGTAGATGCGTCAGGCACAGTTACAGGAGGTATGTATGACACAGGAAATGTGTACATTGGCAAAACTTTAAATAAAGTAGACTAAGTTTGAAAAGGAAATACACATTTGAAAGAAATAATAAAAATACCTGTTATAATTGGCCTGACTGAGCTCGCTTGCCCAGTGCCTGTCACAGCTTTTCTATACATGAGCAGTTAAAGGAGTCATAATACATCAACTACATTGATAATATTTTGATGCACAGTCAGATCATTTTAAGAACAGTCTGTGGTGAATAGTGTTAGGCTACAATGCGGTTTAGTTAAGGAAGGTGCTGTTGAAGAAGGGTACAATCACAAGAGCAATACAGTTCAGGAAGACAGTTCAGCCTTTCATTGTTGATCAATCTGTTAATGCTCTAACTGTGTTTCCCTTCTCATCTCATCCCAGCCAGCTGTTTCTTAAATTACTCCAGTTTTTAATCTCCTGTAACCTACTTAGAATCCGTTTCAAGTGGTGATCTTCTTTGGACAAGGAAATATCTCCATCACCCTCTTGGAAGTTTGAATTCCAGAGATGTTAATTTTCAAGTTTGTTTTAAAACAAACTGATTTTGTTTTTTGCTGTTATGATGCCACCCATGTAGGAGCCAAAGCCAATTTGAGGAGGGAGCCATTACATTTCTAACCAGCCTAACACAGGAAAAATGGACCAATTACACTATCAGCTGAAATAGCAACTGAGCTAATATGACAATGTCAAAATCTGGCATTTATCACTGGACTGAATCTTTAGCACAATCCTAACTACTTAGGAGTAAGACGTAAAACTAAATATCATTTAAAATGTATGAAATTACACTTTTACATGAAAAGACTTGTTGGGATTCAAATTCTAAATCATTGATTACTCTTGTGCTGCCTTTGGATATGTAGCCAACCCTTTTTCCCACAATGACCTCATACCTCTCCCCACCTCCTCAAATCATTGCCTGATTTCACCCCTGCCTCAGTCCATCAGCTGAAGAAACTCATTCGTTGTCACATCTGAATGTGACTGTTTTAATGTACTTTTGGCCAGCACCCAAATTCTTTTCTCTCTCTGTAAACTTGAGCTCATCCAAAACTCTGCTGCCTGTGTCCTAATTTACACTAAGCTCCATTCATCAATCACTCTGTGCTGTCAGTTATGCAATGTCTTTAAATTCTTAGCCTTGTTTTAAAACCTCACTGTGGCCTTACCCCTCTCTATCTCTATAATCTTCTCCAGCACCAAGTAATCTTGCACTTCTCTGCAACACCTACAATTTCAACTGCTCTACCACTGATGGTTGTGCCTTCGGTTGTGAGACCCAAACTTTCTAAATCCCTCTACCTCTCATCTCCTTCCTTTCTTCACAACACTCCTTCAAACCTCCCTCTTTGACCAACTTTTTTGGTCTTTTCGTGGCTCAGTGTCAAATTTTAGTTTATAATGTTCCTGTGCAGCATCTTGGAACACTTTTTATTGCATTTAAAGCTGGTAAACTATTGTTGGTGGTCTTGTGACCCTTCACACGATTAGATCCAAAATCAATCGGAATCCACCCCCAAATGCTTTGTATAAACATCTTGAAGGGAAATTTTACAAAATGGCACTTAGTAGGAACAGATCTTAGCAATTTCACTACACATTCGCCAAATGAGCTGAGTGACAGGAAACAGAGAAATTAACGGTCAATGGATATTTTTTGAGCTGGAGGAATGTTTGTAGTGAAATTCCCCAAGAGGTGATATTGGGACCGTTGTACCCCTGAAATATGCTAATGATCTAGATCTTGGTGTACAGGGAACAATTTCACAGTTTGCAGTGTACAAATGCATGGAATAATTGTAAACTGAGAGGACAGCGTACAACTCCAGAGGACATAGACAAGTTGGTGAAGTGGCGAGATAGGTGGCAGATGAGTTTCAGAGCAGAGAAGTGTGAAATGATGCATTTTGTTAGAAGGAACATTGACAGGCAATATAAAATCAGGGGTATAATTCTAAGGCAAGTGCAGGAGCTGAGCAACTTGGGTGTATGTATGCATCGATCACTAAAAGTGGCAGGATAGCTGGAGAGCAGTACATAAAGCATACAGTATCCTTGGCATTATTAATAGGACCATAGTGTACAAGAGCAAGGAGGTGATCTTGAACTTGTACAAGACACTTGTTAGACCTCCATTGGTGTATTCTGTACAGTATGGCTGCCACACTATATAAAAGATGTGAGTGCATTGGAGAGAGCATGAAAGCAGTTTATAAAAATGGTTTCAGTGATAGGAAACTTCAGTATGAGGAAAGATTGAAGAAATTGGGACTGTTCTCCTTTAAAAGAAGGCTGAGTGGCAATTTGATAAAGTTTTCAAAATCATGAACAGCCTGGGTAGGGTAGATTGGGAGAAGCTGCTCCTGCTTGAAAAAGGAACAAGAACAAGAGGGCTTAAATTTAGTGATCTCCAAAAGAAGCAAGGGTGAAGTTAGTGAAAACATTTTCAGTCAGCAGCAAGTTAGGATCTGAAATGCACTGCATAAAGGTATGGTGGAAGCAGGTTCAATTGAAGCATTCAAGAGGGCGTTGGATAGTTATTTGGAGAGAAATAGCGTGTGAGGTTATGCAGAAAAACACTAAGTAATGGTGCTCATTTAACAAGCTGGTGCAAGCATGATGGGCTGAATGACCTCCTTCTGTGATTTATGCCTGAATTCTCAATTTGCATTTCCAGTAATCAAGGAAGAGAAATTACAGCTTTCTAAACATGAATGCTTCTATTTACATTGTAAGAATTTTCTAATCAATCTGTTCAAGGATATTACAACACACCCCTGGACCAAGTGGGACTTGAACTTGGGCCTCCTGACTCAGAGATAGGGACACTACCATTGCACCACTATTTCTGTTGCAAACAGAGAACTTTACATAGAGACTGTTGATTCTTCATATTTCCTTTGCTGTCCTTCAATCAACTTCTGGTTGATTTCAGAAAACTTGGAGTGGAAATCTTTTTGCTTTGGTGAACCTTTATGTGCCACTTTCACGAATGCATGATTAAGTTAACGCTCACTTCTGTGCATCTTGGAGCTCACATGCTCAGAGTAGAATGCAGGGGGCACTTTATCGATTGATTCTTTAATGGAATTTACTACCATAGAAAGTCATTGAGGACAAAAAATTGTGTTTTCAAGATGGAGGTAGATACAGCTCTATAAAAACGGAAAGCACCGCGGATGCTGTAAATCAGGAACAAAAACAAAGTTGCTGGAAAAGCTCAGCAGGTCTGGCAGCATCTGTGAAGGAAAAAACAGAGTTAACGTTTTGTGTCCAGTGACACTTCCTCTGTAGATACAGCTCCCGTGGCTGAAGGGATATTGGGGGAGGACATTTGTAACATTCCATCTGCCAGTGTTTCTGGTGGGTGGGTGGACTGGGAGAAGTCAGATCAGCTGATGGATTAACTATTGCAGCACTGTCAGATTTTTGCTGGCTAGACTGAAGCCGAATGCCAGTGATGGAGCGCAGAACCTGGTGCTTGGGAACATGTGAAAAATTCAGCCAGGGCAGGAATCAGCAGTGCAATTTGGAGACTTAATAATCTGCCAGTTTCCATTAGGAACTGACAATGCAACTGGTTTTGCCATCTTGCAATTTGTGTGCAGTAGTGCCCATTTTCCCAGCAGTGCTGTTTAATACATGGGTGTACTGATTAAAACCCTGCAATTGAACACTACTCTTACAAAGTTTCATTAGGGAAGATAGACTTGCCAAGACATTCAATTTGTTAAGCTAGCATTTGACTTGATTTGTAATACTCATTATAATGTAATATTTCAAATTTCTTCACAACAAAGCGACAACATTTGAGTGATATCTAAATGGTTATCTGCAGATGTAAGTTTGAGTTATGGAGCAGGAACTTTCAGACCATGAAATAAAATCCATGTATCAATTCTGATAAATGGTTCCACTTAAGTAGTTTATTCAGATATGTTCTGCTCACATTAGTATCCCCTAAGATCCTAGGGGTGTATGAAGTCTGTTAATTAGTCACAATTCACCTAAACCTGCCATTTTCAGCTTTCTCTCCAATCACTCTCTATTTGGTGTGTAGTTCCACAGATATTTAAAGTTTTCCAATATATCACTCATATGTAGCCATTTAAGACATAAAACATGAGTATTAGTATGATTTTCTGTTTCTTTCTGGTTACAATCTTAGTCCATTTTTATTTGGGTGCTCCTCAGTAAATTATACTCAAGGAAACAGAATTTTCTAATTGTCTATAACTCAAGAATTTGCAGCACTTACTAGGGGCAGGAATAATTGAGAATTCTCAGTCCTAATTATTACCGAGTGATCTCTTTGCAGTCAAACACAGGTACATAGACATTAGCCGACATCATGTTTGAGAGGCACTCATAGGTTTGGGTTTTTTATAGGTTTGGGTTTTGTTTTTGAAAGAATGGATATGACGTTTGCTGGAAGAACAGCTATTCAACAGCTGACAACTTCTCCCAAGGACCCTGCTCAAGCTGCTGAAAAACATAAAGGAGAGGTTTCATGATCATAGAATCCCTACAGTGTGGAAACAGGCCCTTTGGCCCAACAAGTCCACACTGACCCTTGGAGCATCCCACCCAGACCCATCCCCCTATAACCCACACACCCCTAAACATTAGGGGCAATTTAGCATGGCCAATCCACCTAGCCTACACATCTTTGACTGTGGGAGGAAACTGGAGCACCTGGAGGAAACCCACACAGACATAGAGAGAATGTGCAAACTCCACACAGACAGTCACCTGAGGCTGGAATTGAACCCAGGTCCCTGGCACTGTGAGGCTGTAGTGCGAGCCACTGAGCCACCGTGCCACCCCAATGTTCCTTTTGATTGGCTTCTCCTGTTTTTCTATGGGGTTGTGTTCAGTCCCCACTCTGCCAGAACGCCCAAGTTGGAATACGGCAACTCTGCAGAGCAGAAGATTTTACCTGCACCACACTGCTCAGTGACAATGACATTAATATTGTTTGGCATGTTAGCACTTGCGTGATTTACAGGTTACACCTCCGGAAGGTATTGGCTCATCCAATACCACACCAAGATGACCATTGTGTGAACATAGACTATGGGCATTGACAGGCTATTAATCTGTGTGTACATCATAAACTCACCTCGACTGTTTATGTACATTGTGGCACTATGCAATGGATACCAGTGAGAAATGGAGTTTTTTTTTCTCACTGGTCCAAGTTCTTCTCTCATAAGCCCAAATCTACTGAGATGAACTATCTTTGGTGATTGGACCATGTTCCCTGCGGAATGGTTTGGCACAGTACCACCCCTATGCACTAAGCCGATACAGTAGCACCCACAATTTGTTAACATTGCAAGGTCTGCCTCGATACCTACAACCTGGGACTCACGCATCATCCACAATGAGCTATAGCTTTCTGCTGGGCCATGTATCATTTTGATTTGCTGACATAGAAATGGCGTCATTCTCTGCCCAGGTCTAGGTGCTGACAGTTAAAAAAATCAGCATTTACAGCAAAGCAATAAACCGAGGAGATCAGTGACATGCCCATTAGTGTCAGTGGTGATTGATGACTCCATTTAACAAAGTTACTCTCCCTTGGTGCGCCGAACTTCCAGAAAGCATTGTACATTTGAGGGCACATTGTTAAACGAAGACCTGTTGGTTAATGAAGTTCAATGGTTTAACCCTTAGGACGTCTACCTTTAGAGTGTACTTTCAAAGGGAAAAATCATAATTAGTTTACTTTGTCTATAATGCTGCACACTGAGGTGAATGGAAATTCTGATCTCTGCTTCGCTAACATTACTCACCAGAGGTTGTCACAAACCCCCACAGGCTGTACACCTATAATGTGACCTACCACATTACGATATGTACATAGCGGCCATAGTCGTCAAATCACTTTCATTGTCCAAAGTTCCACCTGGAGAACGAGCCTGTGGCTGAGCTGTTGATGACTGTGAGAATCCATCAATGTTCTCCAAGTGATGCCTTGAAGGTGGGATGACAACTTTGGAAAAACATGGAAGAAAGTTAAGCTTGCAGACAAAGACCCAATTCTTTGATGAGAGTAAACACAATTGCTTTCCCTGACTAGCCATTTCTTAGAAGTAGCATTAAATTCTAGTTTCTGTCAGTGACTATTGAGAAATTGTGCAGTCTCTTCTGTTGTAACATTCTTTTCTATGATGGTATTTTCTCTTGCTTCTAAGGCTCTTTGGGCTTCTGCTTCCACAGCTACTCATTACTAGCCAGTAGCTTATCCAAGTGCCTACTCTTTCTTCCATTGGTGAGACTTCCTACTCAGCTGAATCCACAGACCCATTCCAATTGGTACCTTCTGGGCATTGATAGGAGTGCTGCCTGTTGGGGGTGCCATCTAGACATGAGATGTTAAAGGCCTGTATGCCCCTTCATAAGGATCTAACGATGACCACAAAACCATTGTCGATTGTCAGAAAGATCCATCTGTGCTCACCAATGTCCTTCATGGAAGGAAACTGCCCTCCCTGCCTCGTATGACCTACTTGTGATTCCAGACCCACAATAATATGATGACTCTTAACTGTCCTCTGAGCAATTAAGAATGGACAATAAATGTTGGCCTGGCCAGTGCACATATCCTGTAAATGAATAAAAAAAAATTAAATGAGCAATGATCTTATTGAATGACAGAGCAAGTCCAGGGGGCAAAATGCTTCCTCTAATTCTTGTATTTGCATGTTACACCAAGAATATTCATCTCTGCCATGTCGAAAATGTTTTAAAAGTAAATGAGTCTATGGTCATCTGGAAAGGTTGTATCAGCTACACACCAAGCAGATACTTCTTCGAAGTAACAGCTGTGTATTACTGTGCTTACATCGAGAAAATGAGGGCTACAATTTTGGCAAAAGTGAAACAAAACTCAATAGTATCAAGTGAATCTTTTAAGAATAATTTAAATATGGGAAATTTGAAAGGAAATAAGAAGTACTGGAAAAGCACAGAAGCTTTGTCAACATCTGTAAGAAAAACTTACATTTCAATTTGTACTCAGAGCAAATACAAAAAGGTATTCATCCGAACTGTTAACTTACCAAATGAGTGCACTCTGAGACTTTTATTCTGATGACTAGTTTCTGGCCCCCAGATGATCTGCTGTATTGTCTTATTCAATGATAACACTTTAATGTTGCTGATTAAATCCATGTAGACTTCTGAACTCACAAAGTTGTACCGTGAGGGGACTGTTGTGAAATATTAAATCCATTTTCTGCATCACATTAGGAAAACTCTGCTACTCTTCATAATTTTTTTTTAGTTGTTTTTGGGATGTGAATATTGCTGACACAGACTACGATAATTGCCCAACACGAAGATCCCTCAAGAAGGTAGCTGTGAATGAGGACAGAAATCACAGATCTCTGTGGTGTTCTGGCCCTGGGGTTCTGTTATTGGGCCCTGATATACCCCTCTCCTGGGCCGTAGTTACAGCCCACCTTCTTGAGATGGTGCAATCCCTGAAGTGTTGATACGTCTACAGTACATTTTTATGTAGCAGTTTAATTGACGTTCCTATATCATTTCAGAGACCGGTTAAGAGTCAGCAACATTACTCGTTAAAAATGGTGATATCCTTCTCTGCAAGATGGAAAAGATCAGAATCATTCATTTTTTTTTTGCACATGTTGAACAAATGATTTTCCTTCTGTAGGTGGCAAGACTGTGGGGAATGCAAAAGAACCGACCAGCCATGAACTATGATAAACTTAGCCGTTCACTTCGCTACTATTATGAGAAGGGGATCATGCAAAAGGTAAGTTCAATGTAATTATTAAAGTGAGCATTTTATAGCTAGCACCTGCATCAAATCAGACAATTGTATAGGTTAAAACTTAGCCCCACAATTGCCCCGTCCACCAAACCCTTCTATAAATTGCATAGCCAGCTTCTCCTCTCCCTGCCAGTCAGCTAACCCTCTACCTGTGGACATCTCCTGATACCAGTCCTCATTTAAGACTTTAACACACTTCCTTTTGCACACCATTGGATAAGACTGCAACTTCCAAAAGACATGTCACAGACACAATCCAGTCCAGACAGGACTGGGTCATGACTTTCAGTTTCAGTTCTACAGTTGAATCTTATAGAATCCCTACAGTGTGGAAAGAGGCCATTTGGCTCATCAAGTCTACACCGACCCTCTGAAGAGCATCCCATTCCTACACTACCTCCCTACCCTGTCCCTGTAACCCTGCATTTCCCATGACTAAACCATCTAACCTACACATCCCTGGACACTACTGGGCAATTTAGCATGGCCAATCCAGTTAGTCTGCACATCATTGGACTGTGACAGGAAACAAGAGCAAGTGGTGAAATCGCATGCAGACGCTGGGAGAACATGCAAACTCCATATAGACAGTCACCCAAGGCTAGAATTGAAATCTGGTGCCTGGCACTGTGAGGTAGCAGTGCTAACCACTGAGACACTGTGCTGCCTGAAACCAACTCCCCAAACCATATGAAGTAACATTCAGCATGGGTCATCTGAGATTGTGATAGGGGTGCAGCGGTATTGCCAATTGATCCATCTTGTCAAGATGGAATGGGATGGGAGAGAGCAAAACAGACAAGGGAGCAGTCAGACTAAATGCGTCCAGGAGAGAGCAAGCATACACCATTCTGCCCCACGAGCCTGCTCCGTATTGTAGTAACATCATGGCTGATTTGATGATGGCTTCAACTCTGCTTCATTGTCTGCCTCCCACAACCCTTAAGTCACCTATTGATCAAAAATCTTATCTAAATCAACTTTAAAATTATTTAATGACCAAGCCTTCACTGCTCTCTGAAGAAGGAAATTTGACAATTAATTGCCCCTTGGAAGGGGTGAGGAAATATCTCCTGAGTCTTAAATGGGAGACCGGCAAACTATATCACCCTATTCTCAAATCTTGTGTTTCAGTAAAATCGCCTTTCAAATTTCTAAACTCCAATGCGTATAAACCCAACCTGATCGACCTTTCCAAAAATGACCCGCAACTTTAGTTGTAATCTTTAAAGGAGAAAACATGTTTCCACTCTCTTTCTTTCTCCTTCCCATTCCCATTAAAGTCCAGACTTAAGAGATCTTTGTATTATGGAGCCAGAATGGTACGCAACCTAAATATGGTTAAACTGTAGACTCCCTTGCAGTTTTATTTCCTGTCATTTAGGAATTCTTTGCCAAACAGTTTACAAAACGATTAGCTGACTAAGTTCGGAAAAGAAAGTGGCAGCAATAGGTGAAATAATAGTGGTGAAATAAGTGTGGAAAATTGGTAGTATGATGGAAAGTCTTTATTTTCTGTTTACTATGCAGTCTATCCTACCGGACTGAAACTACGTCCTACCTTTATATTTTTTTTTTGATGGGGAAAGAACACAGTCACATGTTTTCCACACAGTTTTCTGGCCTGGGAACTGATCAGGTGCCAAAAAATTGCAATCTATTGTGGAGGTACTTGGCACTTTTAGGCTTGCTTTAAGTCTTGCCTTCCAGTAAGTGATCTGGTGTGGCATCGAGCTATATTAGATCCTTGCTGTGTGCGGTTTTCTAATCCCATCTGAGTCACAGTAATTGGCCTTTACTTCTCTGTGCTAGAGAAAAGTAATTAGCCGGACTTGCACTTCTGTTCACAGAGCACTGATATGCTCAGCAAGTGCATGGATGTGCGGGAATCAGGAAGACAGGAGAGGGTTTTCTGTGATGCCCTCCATGGTCAAATGGCCTGCCAAGATTCATGTCAAAGCTTGCACATGAGAAAAAAAAAGTTTCTGGCAATCATGGAAAATCAATTTCTTCATGAACTGTCAAGGGAGGAGAGGAGAGAACTTGAAAAGAAGTCTGACGCAAGCTCTGAAGTGAACCATTGTTATCCTCCGCATATAGAGCAGCTGGGTGCCCTCTGGTGTACTCCAATGACTGTTGCTGTTTGCAGGTGGCTGGCGAGCGATACGTGTATAAATTCGTCTGCGAACCTGAAGCGCTCTTCTCTTTGGCATTCCCTGACAATCAGCGGCCACTGCTGAAGTCTGAATTCGACCGGCACGTGAATGAAGAAGACACTGTACCCCTGTCTCATCTGGACGAGAACACCGCCTACATGCCAGATGCGGGCTGCATCAATTCACAGCACTATAACAAAGGATACATGTATTGATCAACAACAAGGCGAATGTTGGGTTTTTAATCTCTCTAATTGCACTGCAACAACTATTAGAAACTGGTAGAAATTATGTTAGAATCTGTTGCTTTAAACATACGTATATCAAATAACTGGGGATATAAAGTCATTGTGTATATGATTTTTAGAGGATTGGTTTGTTTGTTTCTTTTCTTGCATATGTCTCACCCAATACATATAAACATTGTGCAAGGCTCTTTTGTAGTTTGAGGCAGGGCTTTTTAAAAAAAATCTCATTATTCCCCAATAAGCATCAAATTGATCAAGCCCCAACATATATTTTATTTGTTCTCAACTTTTTTTTGTAAACTGCTATTTTGTGCTTTTTGAATTGAGTTTCATTACAAGAGTTTTCTTGTAAAATCTGCCAGAACATTTTCAGAAATATACCCAACATTCAAAGGCTCATGCCTGCTGAATGAACAGATATTCCTTGTTTGCTGACTTTAGTCTGTTTCTCTCCCCCTCTGCAGTTGGGACATCTTTGCTTTCTTGCCTCTTTAACTTCTAAGTTTTGTGTTTAATCAGCATTGGTTAATGCCATTTGGGGTCTCCTACTGTAGACTGTGTTTCTGTTTAGCAGAGACTTGGCTGGGAAACAGATACCACAGTTCCCCAAAAATCTAAGATTTTGGACTCACACCAGAAGAGTTAGATTTTAAAGAGGAATACTTTAATTCTCTAATTGTTCAAAGGGGAGGGAAGATCTGCTTTGAAGATCCTCATAACAGTAAGACGGTTATTGCAGTAAACAAAAAAATCGTAAAAATTGTAATTTGGATGTGAATTAAGCAAAATAGAAAATGAGTAAAACGAAAATTAAATAATCTGAATTAAGCAAAATTGAAAAGAGGAGTAATGGCAAAGAAGTCCAGAAAATTTGGAAGTGGAATTGCAAAACCCAATATTTACTTGTAAAACAAGCATGATATTTTGTTCCACAACACGCTAAGCATAAAATGCATTAAATCACTTCCTTTCAGATACAATTCCATATTCAAACCTAATCTTAAATCGAGTCCATGCTCTGACTAATCAGCTGACTGGTGGTTAGTTTTCTTCACTGCACACAGAAAAGGTGAATTGAACCTTTGTCACGAAAGCACCTTTTTAAAGTGGGGGAGAAGAGTTCTCTTTGAAATGGGATAATGCTGCTTCAGAATCCAGCAGCGTACAGTGTAAATATCAGGCATTTGTAATAGCAGTGTACAATCCACATCAAATCTATGGAGAGAGCATGGATTGTAACTTTGTCACTTCTATTAGGGATTATCATATAGCTGTACATTTAGACATTTTACTATCACTCAAGTATGAGTTTGGGATATGCAAGTAAATGATCCGAGTGACAAATTACTGAAAGTTACATTTCAGATTAATCGGTTGGGGAAATAAATTCTCATTCCAGGAGTTAGTGGAATCCAAACAAAAACCTAAACTTTGCTATCTATATTCTGACTGAACCATTTCTAAAATATGTGCATTCTGTATCTAGTTCCCAGTGAGCACGTGATCGCAACACAAAACCAACAAAACTTTGCACCAGCGAACAATCTCTGAGAGCTGACTGGATTAGAAATGACAACGATGACATTTCCCTGTAATTAGAATTAGCCCCCCTGTGATTGATGGTGGTAATTTTTCTCAAGTATGCAATGACCCAGCACTGGGTTTGGAATATACCCCTCCCAATGAATGCAGGGGAACTGGTGGGAGGAGCAGATAATTGAGCGGCATCGAAGAGATGCCTGCTCCTTTCCTCCCACCAGAGAAATTACATTTTGGTCAACCTTCATGCCTCAGCACTCAATGAGGCACTTAGGCAATTAATCAATGACCACTCGAGCATTTCATCTGGCATAGGCTGCCATTACTTAGCTGCATTTGGAATGTGAAGGGGTCAGCCTATCAGAAAGGTAAATCTCTGTCTGTCAGTTTGTTTGGGAGGGGGTGGTTTGTGTTAATTTGTGCAAGACCTAAGGTAGGACATTGACCTCCAGGAGGCTCTCTCAAGCAGCCCCTAACTTTGAGTGGTGATCCTGCATTTGCCTGTCTAGCTGGTGGGCCGAGATCTCTAGCTCTGGGTTTGTAATTCAATGATTATCAGTGAACTTCCCAATCAGGCATGCATTCTATCCAAGGTCAGCCAGGGACGTCTCTCCAGGAAAATTGTCCACTTTTGAGCTTTGACTGTAAATGGGAAAATTCTACCTCGGGTGTTGGAAACAGACAATGTTTCATTCCTCTTAAACCCTTTTACCTTGATCAGCATTCAATCCAATACATTCCTGGATGTGATCATTGCTATCTTGCCAGCTCAGGTTGTGCTTTTGTTTGGCTTAAACCCGAATCAGTTTGTCCACCTGCCTGTGCCTGCAGGTTTTGGGAGGTACAACTCATTAAAGAGTTACTCACAGATTATTTATATCACACTCCCTGTATCATAGCCTTGTATTTCCAGCATGTGCCCCATGGTAGAAATAAACTAAACATGAAATTGAGAAGTACAAATGGATCATTTACAGGACCCCTGATGCAATTAGTTGATATTTGTGTAACCAACAAAATTATGAGGAATAAAACTCCGCCAGCCATGTATTATTAAGTGAAAATAAGGAATAAATGCCTTGCCAGCCAGTTTAGAGTCTGTACCAGGACTTGTTTAAGTCTTTTATTTACTCACAGGTATTAAGGCTCATCATGTTAATACGGAGGTGGCATAATCTCAGTGAAGTGATGATTAAATTGAATGTGGAGTACTAGGTGCCTCTGTGGCAGAGGAACAGTTAAAGCTACCTCTCATGTTGACCAATTGCTATACCGATATGTAAAATATTCATGATGTATTTTAGGTTCACTACTTAAGGTGTAGAAATGTGCTAATCGCTTTTGGCCTGTCCCACAATGGCCACATTAGTTGAAGCTAAGCTGGTCAATTGTTGCTTTTGTCCTGTTTCCTTAAGACGCTCAGCTGGTCTGAAGGAAAAATGGCCTAGTGTGGTCAAACGCTTTTAAGGGTAGTCATGAGCCATAACTTTTGCTGATATTTGTAGGAATAAGAACTTTGCAAGGAAGCATGGTATTTATAATGCATGGTTAAAAGAATCATATTATCCAACAGAAGTTGCCATTTTGGGCAAGTTCTAAGCATGTTGCACCTGAAATATACAAGTTTGGGACAATCAATAATTTCAAAATTTCCTTTAAAAATACATTTATAAAATTAATGTTTGAACCAATTGTCATTTGTGTTGAGGTCCAGATTGAGATCATTTACTTTGCTGTCATCCTGTAAACAGCAAGGTGAGCAAGTAGGTTGCACATTGCCATTACAAATGCAATATCATTGTATTCTGTGCAATGGGTGTTTTATTTTACTTTAAGCTTTTATAAGTTACTGTAATCTTCGCTGACAGATGTGTCTGTTAGATGATGCTGTCTGGTAGTTTATCCTGGATGTGCTGGCTGAAGGTTGATACCAAGGAGTGGATGCACATCACGAAATTCTTGAACAAAACAGGAAAGCGAGGATCAAGTTTAAAACACATGGGTTTCTAGCCTTGATTTTGATCTCCCACTGAAAGCATCGATTGCCTGGGTACAGTGCTATGATACTAGACCCAGATTGGCATATCTTCATGTATACATTTAGGCAATGAGTGTGGGCAGTCCATTTGATTTTGAGGGTACATTACTGTCCAGAATAGCCATGTCCATCTCCAGCTCCCTGCTGGTTTGGGTCACTACTCTAGGATACTGTTGTAAATGTAGAAAATAGAACAAGAGTAGGCCATTCAGCCCATACAGCATGCTCTACCGTTCAATGTGATCATAGTTGATTCTCTAACTCAATGCCATATTCCCAATTTCTCCCCATACCCTTTGCTTCCTATAAAATCTAAAAGGAATCTGTATCTTTCTTGAATATTAGTGACTTGGCCTCCACAATGTTGTGTGGTAGAGAATTCTACAGGTTCACTACCCTTTGAGTGAAGAAATGTTTCCCAATCTCAGTCCTAAATGGTCTACCTGACACTGTGACCACTCGTTCAAGACTTGCCAACCAAGGAAAACATCCTCCCCACATCTAGCCACTCCAGCCATGTTGGAATTTTGTGTTTCAGTCAGATGCCCTCTCATCTTTCTAAATGCATGTGAGCGCAGGCCTGGTAGAACCAATCTTTCCTTATAGGACAACCTGCTATCCCTGGTATCAGCCTAGTAAACTCCACTCCACTCCTCCTATGGCACGTATATCCTTTCTTAGGTAGGGAGACCAAAATGCAAACACTCTACAAACTGAAATTCAAAGTTTCTAGCATCTTGTGTTGCCTCGGTTCAGTTATATTCTGTTTTTGCCAACTCTGGCATTGGGAAAGCTATCTCCAGCTTCCTGGACAGCCAGATAAATGACAGTACAGAGTATTAATGAAAAACAAACCACCAGTAACCTCCAACTGTAGCACCCACAGTGAGTGTGCAGATGCACCGAATGATGTGGTTTCTTCTTCAATAACTAACTATTCAAAGCGTCTTTATCCAGCATGTAGTGAATGCTTTATATAGAATCTGACAGTAGGTCCAACAGGGACTTGAGAGAAATAAGTGGGCAGCACTGGGATATAAAACCAAAGTTACCAGGATCTGGCGGCTGAACACTCAACTCACTGCTTGGATCAAATTTTGTCCAGGGAACACAGTTGTCAATTGTAAAACTCACAAGCAGCCGAACAGTTGGCCACATACAACTGAGAAGTCCATAAATAGCTATCAATTTCTTTTACCCCAATCCTACCCTTTCCCAATACCACCCTAGCTGCATTTATTGCTGATGTATTTTTCAGAAAATTCCCACGATGGCTCAGTGGGTCCATGATAAAGTAGCTGAGCCACTTGCATTGGGTTTTTACCCCTGAGTTGTGTTGGATTAGCTAATCTCATCCAGAACGTGTGTAGCAAAGTACACAAACTTCTTCACAGGATTAAGAGGCAGGGAAAGTGGAGGGAAGATCCAGAGTTTTCTCCCTCTGCTTATTATCCAGTGGCTCTTGCTGGATATGCCTGTGCGAGTATTGGATGTATGTCTCCCCTCTACAGTTCAATATCTTGCAACTCTTGGTCAAAGCTCACACACACAAATAAGGACCTGTGGAACAGTGCCTCAGCAATAAATCCATATACCTTCAGGAAGAGAGATGAGGAATTTGGTCAGCAAAATAACATTAGTTTATGTTGAGCAAGAATCATTTTCTGGCACTACTTAAGGAAAATGGCATCAATTATCACAGCAGTCAGTGATTATGTAGCATTGTACATATTGCACATGTTGATCTCAATTGTCACAGTTTGTACAGTTGTTATGGGAAATGGGGCTTTTTTCTAGAAAAAAATGTCTTTTCAAGGGAATGATTGGTGCTGGGGGTGAGAGCTATCTTTTGGTTTCTGACATCTAAGCCGTCCTTTTACTTGCACCCAGGATCCAACTGCATTCCAGGATAGGTTCAAAGCCTCTCTGTTCACTTGTGTACAAAACGAGCTTCAATCTTTCTGTCAATCAGCAGAGTTCACAAGTTAGCAATTTTACTCGCAGGAACTATTATGTTGTCCAAAGTGGGCACAATTAATATAGTGGAGTGCAGTGAGAGTTACCATTCTGAGGTTGAAGCTAGTAGGAGCTTGGAACCACATCTCTCTGTGTAGTATCCTCATCCAGAGTGCTTTTAACTGCCATTTAAGTTCAGGCAGGAAAGTGGCTGTACTCCAGTGCTGTTATCCCCATCCCGACTCAACTAATCTACAATTTTCAATTGATGTATTTTAACGATAGGATGAGCCTAAGATTTACTGTACTATTGTTATTTCTATTATTGAGTAGCTTGACAAAATAAAGTGATCGTGCATTTGTAAATAATGTAATCTGTTTTTCAAGGATTTTTGCATAAAATAGTTGAATAATGAATTAGCTACGAATGTCGTAGTTGCAATTCATTTGTAAATGAACATTAATCAATAAATTGAAACCATTGTACACTCTGTCATTACCAGTTTAACTAGCCTTTTTTAAAGGCATTCTTCAAGCATCTAATTTCTGGTTTATCAATCAGATAGTTTGGGGTTTATATTCATTGAATGTCAAATATTTGACAGCAATTCGTAGACATAACTTCATTTGAAATGTGTAGCATTTTATCATGTAAATAAAGTCTTCCAAAAACAGACAGCTAAGCAAAATACAAATTACTTTGGAGAAAATAATCCCCATAATATGGGGGAGCATTTCCAGCTCCTCAAATAATGACAACCAATCTGAATCATCATCGGAATAGTCAGAAAGGCCTTCTCTCTGAAATCAAGAACCTCTAAATATCCTCCAATATTTGTGGGTATAACTGAATTCTAGACAAAAATGTCGATTTTGTATGCTTTACATATATTCATTCCCAGGATATGGGGCATCACTGGTTATACCAGTGTTCATTGACTTCCTATTGGACTGACTGGTTTACTAGAAAAGCCATTCAAGAGATCAGCCAAGAGCCAACCAGGTTGCTGTGGGTTAGGAGTCCTCTCAACTCGGTAAGAATGGCAGATTTCATCCCTGAAGTACATTAGTGAGCTAGGTAGGTTTTACCAATTTTCCAATTGTTTCACAGTCGCTATTACTGAAAGGAGATTTTTATCCCAGAGTTATTTATTTCACTAAATTTATCTCCTCCAACTGTTTTGGCCAGATTTGGCAAACACATATGTCTGGATCAGTAGTCCAGGCCTCTTAATTACTACTCCAGGAACATCCGCTCTGCTACTGTATCCTAGAGTCTAATATCGGCTATTTTTCTCAAGTGGGCATTTTTCATCTAGTAAGTTTTTTTTTGTTAGGATATTTTTTCCATTTATCACTTCCCTTCTATCTTATTTTATATCCTTTTCAAGTTTCTCACGTTGTCCTTTGCTGCTGTTCTCTTCCCCTTCCCATCTCCTGATGCCTTCCATGTTATATCTGTTGACTCAAACAAGTTCACATATGCCAGCTGTGTTATACAACCATCATTCACACTCAACCTACACAGTAAGTATTAGCAAGCTATTTGATATGAAGCCCACCTTAGTTGATTGTTCCAAGGCTGTCCCAGCAAGTTTCCAATCTCCCACCTTTGAGAAACTTGAACTTATTCAAAACTCTGCTGTTCATATCCTAATATGCACCAAATCCTGTTTACTTGTCACCCCAGTGCTCACTGATGTACATTGCCTACTACTCTGGCAACACCTCATTTTTAACACCTCAATTCCAATGCCTTTGTGGCCTCACCTCTCTTATGATATGGTTTGATGCCACATTATGAGTTTGAGTTCAAGACAGACAGGTCGAAGGGAAATCAAAGCAAAGAACTGCTTTCAGGCTTAGACTTAAAAAAGACAATTATTAATTAATACTAAATGATGCCATACGTGGTAATTATAGATAAACCAGGTTCTGACTTATAGAGATAACAAGCATGGGGCTGGATGAACACAGCAGGTCAAGCAGCATCATAGGAGCAGGAAAACTTTCTGATGAAGGGTTTAGGCCCGAAACGTCAAGTTTTCCTGCTCCTATGATGCTGCTTGACCTGCTGTGTTCATCCAGCCCCATGCTTGTTATCTCAGATTCTCCAGCATCTGCAGTACCTTTTATTTCTGACTTATAGATTTGTCTTTAACTGATATAAGTATCTTCTTTGATCATATATTCTTAATACATTCTTATCCTTGAGTGTTCTAACACCACTCATACTGAGCTATTTTTATGCTAGGATTTGCTGTTTTGTGATATCATCACAAGCTTGTTCCAGGGACCCGAAGCCCTGACATAGCAGCCCCATCTCTATCTGTGAATCTCTTTCAGGCCTACACAGACAGCTTTCTGGTCTCTTCCAATTCTAGCCTGCTCTAGATCCTCATTATTTCCAGAAAGCATTTGGTAAAATGCTATATCATAGGTTATTGCAGAAAATAAAAGCCCATGTGGCAGAGAGTAGCACCTAGATAGAAAATTGGCTCACTAACAGGAAGCAGAGAGCAGGAATAGACAGTGCTAGGACTTCAACTGTTTCAAATTTCAATAAATGACTGATGAAGTGATGAAAGATTTGAATGCCAAATTTCTCGATGACACGACAATTGATAGGAAAATAAGTAGCTAAAAGGACATAAGGAGTCTATAAAAAGATATTGATAAGCTACATGCATGGGAAAGTTCTGGCAAATGGAATATGATGTGGAAAATGTGAAATTGTCCAACCTGGCTGGGAGAATTAAAAAAGCGTTTTATCTAAAGGGTGAGATTGCAGAGCTCTGAGATGGAGGGATTTGGGTGTTCTACTGAATGAATCAGAAAACGTTGTAATGCAGGTGCAGCAAGTAATTAGGAAAGCTGACTGAATGGTATCATTTATTAGAAGGGGAATTGGAAACAAAAGTAGACAGGTTATGCTTCAGTTTTACAGGACACTGGTGAGACCACATCTGAAGTACTGTGCATGGTACAGGTCATCTTATTTAAGGAAGGTTACATCTGCAGACGTGCAGAGAAGATTTACCTAACCAGTACCTGGAGGAGGCAGAGATAACAAGGTGTAGAGCTGGATGAACACAGCAGGCCAAACAGCATCAGTGGAGCAGAAAGGCTGATGTTTTGGGTCTGGACCCTTCTTCAGAAATTTCTGATGCTGTCTGGCCTGCTGGGTTCATCCAGCTCTACACCTTGTTATCTCAGATTCTCCAGCATCAGCAGTTCCCAATATCCCTGGAGGAGGCAGGTTGTCTTATGAGGAAAGACTGAATAGGGTCCACTTGTATCTGCTTAATTTCACAAGAGTAGGAAGTTATTTCTTAGAAACATAAGATTCTGAGGGATCTTGACATCGTAGATGTGGAGAGGATGCTTCTTCTTGAGGGTCTACTGCTTGAAAATCAGTGATAGCCCATTTAAAACAGATGAGAAAAAGAAAAGTGTCCCTCTTTGGAACTCTTTACCCGAAAAGGTAGTAGAAGCAGAGTCCTTGGGTATTTTTATGGTGGAGGTTGTTAGATTCTCGTTGAGTAAGGGGGTGGAAGTTATCAGTGAGAGGTGCAGATACAGATTTAAGGTCACAATCAAAGTTGTGATTGCTGACACTGATGTCTCTGTACCCTGTGCCACTTTGAATCACATGTGCACAGATCTTGGTGGGATGCAGCCAGAGTTAGTGAGTGGGTTGGGGGGAGATCAGGAGGACCAGGGGAAGGGGGAGTAGCGGGGAAATCAGAGATTCTGGGACAGAACCAGGGGAAGGTTTGAGGAGAGGTAAGGGAGAGATGGGGTGAGAAGGAGAGATCAGGAGTTGGGGAGAGCACAAAGGGGGAGACAGACAAGTAGAGGGCCTTGCTGCCCCTGAGCTCTCCTTGTCGATACACCATCCCTAGCTGCTGGGCTCTTCTTCTCACAATGGGAATTCCCCACCACCTCCCTCCCATATCCAGCATCCCTCTCCCCACCACTGAAGCCCACTTCAAAATTGGGTGCCCTTCCCTGTGCATGCACAGTAATGCATTTGCAGATGATGACACAAGTAATGACATTCCCCAGTGAGCACACACGTGCACTGTTGTCTACAGTTGCCAATGTCAGCAATCACCCCCTACAATCCAATCAGCCATAACCTCAATAGTCAATGGCCCATTCCTACTCCTTGTTCATGTGTTTCTATGATTATGATCACTCTGGCAGACATATTGTTAGCCGCCTATACTCTAAAATCTGAAACTTTGCTTCTCTAAACACCTCTACCTCTCTCATTCTTATTCATTGTCGTGTAAATCTGTGTCAAATTCTGCTTAATAATACTTCTGTGAAGTGCCTTGGGCCAGTGCTATATTAAAGATGCACATTAATGTCTTTAATCCCCCCTCTACAAACAAAAGTGCAAAGGCCATAGAAGCACGACGGTGAGGGGGAAGGACCATAATCCTTTCCCTTCCTAGGAAGGTAGGCTTGTCATAGAGCCCATACATAGCCCTAGGTGATATCAGCTAATTCAGCAGAACCCAGTAATCGAGCCTTCTCTGAAAGGTATAAACTCGCACCAGCCATCATATCTATACTAGGACACTGGAATTAATGTAAATCATTGTCTAACAACACTTCCACTCTAAAAAGAGTTTTTGCGTAACCTTTTTTCTCCAAATATATTGGAAGCAATTCCATGGTCCCAGCCACAGCAGTGACCTCAGGTAGTCCACACCCTTGATTTCCCACAACGCAAACCTTCTGAGAGTGAAGGTGTGAAATCAGAAATGAAAATAGGAAAAATAAACAGTTAAGGCATCAGATATGTGGCCTTTCATGAGAAGTAAGAAAAGTTAGAAACATAAGAGGTTTCAATGTGAAAGGGTAGAGACTAAATGGCAAAATCTTCCGTGATTCAAAGCCAAAGGAAGTGAAAGATGTGTCTGGAGTTGATGTGAATGGCAGAATAACAGCAATCCAAATGCATAGAAACATAGAAAATAGGAGTAGGACAAGGCTAATCAGTCTTCGAGACTGCTTTGCCCTTTGGTATGATCATGGCTCATCATTCAACTCAGTACGCTGTTCCTGTTTTCTTCCCATGCCATTTGATTCTTTTAACCTAAAGGGCTACGGGCAGCATGGTGGCTCAGTGGTTAGCACTGCTGCCTCAAAGTGCTAGGGACCCTGGTTCAATTCCAGCCTCAGGCAGCTGTTTGCATTTTCTCCCCATGTCTGTGTGGATTTTTTCCCACAGTCAAAAGGTGTGCAGGTTAGGCGGACAGGTCTGAGTGGGATGCTCTTTGGAGGGTCTGTGTGGACTCAATGGCCTGCTTCCACACTGTAGGGATTCTATGATCTAACTCCTCCTGGGAAATATTCAGCTATTTTCTGTGGCAGAGAATTCTCTGGGTGAAGAAATTTCTTCTCTTCTCAGCCCTACCCCACATCCTTAAACTATGACCTCTGGTTCTGGAATCTCTTGTCATCAGGAGGATCCTTTTTTTGTGTTTACCCTGCCAAGTCCTGTTGGAATTTTATAGTTCTCTATGAGGTCCCCCTCTGTTCTTCTAAACTCTAGTGAATATAGTCCTAACCAATCCAACCTCTCATCATACACAAAATCCCCACTCTGTGGAAGCAGGCCATTTGGCCCATCAAGTCACTGACCTTCCAAGCAGCATCACACCCAGCCCCACCCTGCAACTCTGCATTTGCCATGGCTAATCCACTGAGCCTGCACTAGCCACTACAGGCAATTTTAGCAAGGCCAAGCCACCCAACCTGCACATCTTTGGACTGTGACTGGAAACCTACGGAGACACAGGGAGAATGCACAAACTCCATATAGGCAGTTGCCCAAGGCTGGAACCGAACCCAAGACCCTGGCTGGTGTGAGGCAGCAGTGCTAACCATTGAGCTGCTGTGCCACCCTGACACCTATCTTTCTATCCCGGGAATCAGTCTGGTAAATCCTTGTTACACTCCCTCCACAGCCAGAAGATCCTTCGTCAGATAAAAATACCAAAGGTGCACGCAGTACTTCAGGTGTGGTCTCACCAAGGCCCTGTACAGCTGCAGAATGACATCCCTGCCCCCTCCATTTGCCTACATTACCACTGGCTTCACCTGCATGCTCAATTTCAAGGACTGGTGTTCACGGAAGCCCAGGTCTCGATGTACCTTTCTCCTTTACCAATCTATTGCCAGTCAGGTAATAATCAGCCTTCCTGTTAATCAACATTCCTGGAATGAGTATCAAAATAATGAAACAAAAAACACAATAAAATGGAGTTGAGGTCATGATTTAAAATTGTTGAACTCCTTACTGAGCCCAGAGACATAAGTCCTCCATTGAAAGATGAAGACCTGTTCTTTGAGCTAATGAGGATCTTCATTGAAACATTGCAGTAGGACCCAATCAGAGAGATCAGTGTAAGATTAAGATAGTCAAAATAAAATCAGTCCTGTTAACATTGTCTTTTGGTACCTCAACATAATTGCTTTTTCTTCATGAATAAAGCCAAGTAAATTATCAAAAGAAAACTAAGCATGTCTAAGTAAAGAAACAGTTAACTTACTGCGTTAATAAAAAACTGACAATGAAGTGAAAAAAATCTTCATTTTCCCAAAGAACAATTGTCAATTTAATTTATATGATATGTGGGTATAGTTAACATCCCACATTGTGACACATTGACGTAATACACACTCACTGCTCTCTATCGCTATAGAAATGATAAGATCATTTAGAAAAGGAGCAGGATAAGCCATTCAACCCATCAACCATGCCCCCATTCAATAAGATCATGAATGATCTGATTGTGCCCTGAATGCTACTTGCCTGCCTACAACCTCCTCTGCCACACCCTCTTGCCATGACCACCCCCATTCTTGACTCAGTTACAGATCAAAAATTTGTCTAAATCAACCTTGAATAGATCATGAGCCAACCTTCACTGGTTTCTGTGGAAAAAGAATAACTGCCTGAATCCTTATCCACATAATAATAGGTTTTCAGTCAATTTTCAGTAATTTGTTGCAGATTATATTACTGTCTTGCGTGAGTTGGAAAGAGTTCAGATTCCAATTTTAAAGGGCTAGTGTTCACATCTGTGGTGCTCGACATGTCTAAATTGGCCTGCACATTTTTATATGGACCAAATCAAATGAGTTTCAGTGCAATCCGCATGGCTGGTTTTCAGGATAAACTGAAGTAAATTGATTTCTCTTTGTAGACTGGAAGAAGCTCAGATATTTTTGCTTGGCAGCCAGCATTAAACCGAGTCTCTCCACTCCAATCTTTATAGTTGCGCATTTTAAACTTTGAGAAGCGCTTTTTTTAAGCTGCAGGTAGAAATTCAATAATTTAGTTTCATGACTGTGTAACATCCAATTAGATTATTGTCTTGGAGAGTACCATCAACCAGGCCAGAATATTCACCAAGGCCTTTTTTTACACACCCCATTGTTGCCTGCTGTTATTTGGTTTTCGACATTTTAGAGTTGAGTATACAACTTTGATTATATTTCTCTTCCTCTGAGAAAGAGCCGAATCACACAGAGTTTCCATTGTCTTTTGGTACCTCAACATAATTGCTTTTTCTTCATGAATAAAGCCAAGTGGATTGCCAAATGCTTGGAGTAAAAAAGATTAAAGGAAGATTTGAGAGGGATGCACAAGACAATAACAGATGGACCGAATACAACTCTTCATGTGAAAAAATGGCACAAGGTTAAGGGAATATCAATGTAAAGTTTTGGGCAAGAGATGGAATGGTGACATGGGGAATGTTTTTACACAGTAGGTGGTAATGTGCTGAAATTCGCTGCCGTGGTGAATGATCAATCATTTCAAAAGGAAATTAGATGGAAACTCGGCTACAGGGATGAAACAGCGAACAGACTGACTGGATTAGCATACAGAGAGCTAGCAGAGGTTTACTGAATTAAATGGGTGCCTCCTGTGCAGCCAATGGCTCTATGACTCTCTGATGCACCACTCAAAAAAATTAGTCAAAAATGAATCTAGCAGATACGTCCCTTTCCCAAGCCCCAGAAACTGTGAAACTGAGTGTCGTAACATCCCAGCTACAGCATCCAGCAAGGCTCATTGAGCAGTTTTTGGAGTTGAATTTGGGATTTTGAATGTGAATTATATTTACTTACGAAAATTATAGAACAGCCATCTAGCCCAATTACCTCTAGACTCTTGTGATATATCCTGGCTAGTCTCCCACATCTGCCTTCTGTCAATGTGAGGCATTGGAAACTCTGGTTCCTGAGCCTCAACATGCAACAAATCCCTTTCATGAATTGCCTCTCTGCCTCCTGACTTACATTGGCTGCCAACTAATCGATGCTTCAGTATTAAAAATTTCCATCCTCATTTTTGAATTCCTCTACACCTTTTATCCATAACTTCCTTCAGCCACACAACCTTCAAGATATCTGTGTTCCTATAATTCTGACTTCTGAACATTCCCAGTTTGAATCATTCCACAGTTGATGACTATGCCTGGGCCCTAAACCTGGAATTCTCTCCCTGACCCTCACTGCCTCTCTACTTCACTTTCCTCCCTTAACAAGCCACTCAACTCTTTGTGCAAGCTCTTTGTTATTTGCTCAAGTATCTCCTCCTTTGGCTTACTGTCACATTTTTCTTTATTATGGCCTTGTGATGTGTCTTGCTGCTAAAGATCCTGGGTGAGTACAATAGTTATGACCATAGAAAGGACGTTGGGGCTGCCATGTTGGAAACCCACACCTTAACTTCAAGTAGTCTTCTTCCGGAGTTATCTGCCAAAGACCAGTCCCAGTATGACATCCACTCACCTCACCACTACATTCCTCCAGATCCTCAAATATCCCTTCTTCTCCTCGGAAACAAAGAATCTTATCTCCCTCTACCTTAAAAATACTTAAAGGTTCTGCATCCACTGTTTTTTGAGGAAGGGAATTCCAAAGTCTCACAAACGTCTTGAGAGAAAAAATGTTTCCTCATCTCTGCTTTCCTGCTTCTTGATCCTTCTACTGTGGGGAAAAGCCTCTTCCTGTTTACCTTATCTTCAGGATCGTGTATACCTCAATCAGTTTCCACCTCAGCTACCTCTGCATCAAGGAAAACAGGATCTCGAGTCTCTCTTCATCACTGAAACATCCTGGTCATAGTCATAATCATAGAGTTATACAGCATGGAGACTCTTCGGTCCATCTTGTCCGTGCCGACCAAGTTTCCCAAACTAAACTAGTTCCATTTGCCTGTGTTGTACCCATATCCCTCTAAACCTTTCCTATTCATGTACTTATCTAAATTTTCTTGACGTATAATAAATGACTCTGATTGGGTCAAGATAGAGATGAAATATATTTACAGATTTTAAAAAGTATATATTTTTGAACTTTTGACCATAATGCCAGAAGAAGTGGTAGATGCTGGTACAATTACAACATTTAAAAGACATTGTGAATCTTCTCCACACTGTTGCTAGAGCAATCACATTCTTCTTATAGCATACTAACAGAACTGCACACAATACTCCAGCTGTCACCTAACTAACATCTTACACAAATCCACTGTTACCTCCCTGCCCTTGTATTCAATAAAGGCAAATACCCCATGTGCTTTCTTAACCACCTTATCCACTTGAGCTATTGCCCTAATTTTATCAACAATCTGCTCTAGTGAACACATCTTTTTCAATAATACTTCAGAATTTACCTTTCCAAATTTCTCCCAGGGCTGCAGCCTTTTTGCTGCTGTCCTCTTCTAGTGATGCACATAATAGTTTTCTTGTTCAAGGGCCACCTTCAGATCAGCCCAAATAACCCTGTACGCTCACATGTACGCTCTCCTACATCAGTCATTGGATTAAAAAGAGGTACTCCAAGTCCTGACTATTTTATCCCTCCCTTAGCCTGTCATTATTGAGGCTATTTGTGCCACTTCCAACAGTTGCTTCTGCTGAGATCCACTAATTCAGTATCAAATGAGGACAATGACCCAGCATCTACCAATCTGTTGGGCTGAGTGTTAGTATTACAATATGGTTGCTTTTCTACACCACAGTGAGGATATCCGGCATATTGGGAAGAACACTAAAACTCAGATTTGAGACACACTTCTTTCCTCTGCACAATTTGAGCCTTGCTGAAAAAAGAAACATGCTGTCAAAAATAAGATAACAAGGTGTGGAGCTGGAGGAACACAGCAGGCCAGGCAGCAGCAGAGGAGCAGGAAAGCTAACGTTTCAGGTCAGGACCCTGTCGGGAACTGTCAAACAATTTTTGCCTTGCACTCACCATTAGTACAGACACAAGAATATCACATTTCAAAGGGAGCAACAATTTATACTGCATTCGAAACAGGATGTTGATGTATTGTGTAACACACCACTTACTTTGAAAGAAATTGACTCTTCCACAGCCTCTGCAAGAAGAACAAGACCAGGAATAGTAGGGGGACATCAATATCTCCAAGCCTCACCAGATCCTGACTAGAATATCTATCAATTTCTTCATTTTTACTGAATCATAGTACTCCAGGGGTGGTGTTATCAAAGCCCTATACAATGAAGACTATAAGATCATAAGGAATAGGAACAGGAGTAGGCTATCTGGCCTCTTGAGCCTGCTTTGCCATTCAATAGGATCCTGGTTGATCCAACACTCCTCACTTCCACTTTCCTGCCATTTCCCCATTGCGCTTAATTCCCTGACTGATAAGAATCTCTCTACCTCAGCCTTAAATAATCTCAAGGACTCTGCCCCCACAGGCCTCTGTGGAAAGAAATTCCAAAGACTCTCACCCTCTGACAGAAGAAATTTCTCTTCACCTCTGTTTTAAATTGACACCCCTTAATTCTGAGACCATGTCCTCTGGTCCTAGACTGTCCCATGAGGGGCAACATCTTCTCAGTATTTACACTGCCAAGCCACTTAAGAATCTAGTTATTTCAATGAGATCACTTCCCATTTTTCTAAGTTCCAGTGAGTAGAATCCCAACCTGTTTAGCATTTGCTCATAAGACAATCCTTCACACTGGGGATCATCCTAGTGAAACTTCAATGAAATGACATATTTCCTTAAATAAGGGGACCAAAACTGCTCACAGTACTCCAGACGTGGTCTCATCATCACCTTGTGATATAGCAGTAAGATTTCCCTACTCTTATACTCCAAACCCCTTGAAAAAAGGGCCCAAATTCAATTTCTGCAGTTTTTCTCCATTTTAATAATATTACGTTCTTATGTTCTCCTTTCCAAAATGAACAATTTCACATTTTCTCACATTATACTCCACTTGCCAACTTTTTGCCCATTTACTTAATTTATCAATATGTCTTCGTAAATGGTTTGTATCTCTCCCACAACCTGACTTTCCACCTTTTATTATGTCATCTGCAAATTTGTGTATAGTATATTCACTTCCTTCCTCCAAGTCATTAATATATGTTGTAAACAGTCGTGGTCCCAGAACCAATCCCTGTGGAAGCCTACTGTTCACAGGTCGCCAAGCTGAAAAAAGAAACCTTTATCTCTATTTGCTGTTACCTCCCCTTTAGAAAATTCTCTATCCATGCCAATATACTACCTCAATCATCGTGGGCTCTTATCTTATGACTTAACCTTTTGTGAGGCACCTTGTTGAACACCTTCTGAAAGTCTAAATACAACGCACCAACTAAGAGCTGCCCCTCTATCCACACTGGTTGACACTTGTCTTTCATGAATTTTATCAAGATTTTTCTGTTTTTGTACTTCAGCCTCTTTAAATTAAGGCCAACATGCCATCTGCCTTCCCAATTGGTTATTATACCTGGTGCTATGTTCCTTGTGTGAATGCTGCTGAATCTCTGTGGACAATAACATTTAAAAGTTTCCTGCCTTTTAAAAAATATTCTACTTTTCTATTCTGATCACTGAACTGAATAATCTCACACCTCTCAGACTATACTTCACCTGTTATGTCTATTATGTGTAGCCTCTTTACATCCGCCTCACAATCTACATTTCCAACTAGTTCTGTGTTGATAAAAAAATTTAAATACATTATTCTCAGTCTCTTCATCTGAACAGTTAAGATAAATTGTAAGTAGCTGAGGCCCTAATGCTGACCCTTGTGGCTGTCCATTAGTTACAGCCCACCAACTTGAAAAGGCCCAGTTTATCCCAACTCTGTTTTCTCAGTGGAAAAACATATTATGTCCAACTATATAAGTCAAAATTTTATGCACCTTTTGTGTGAACTTTAGCAAATGTCTTTTGGAAATCCACAGCACTACAGCTACTGTAGGGCTTTCCTTTCCATTACAGTATTTTGCATGGTTAAGGAGAATATGCTGAGTTACAGCCATTATGGTGGCTTTGTCAAGTTGATTTGTACATCCAGCCTATTATAGGTACAAAAATGAAGCACTAAATCCAAACTGACTTCTAAAATCACTGCCTGTATAAGTTCCCTAGTCTTCACAAAACTAGGTTGCACCCTATCTATTTCTAACTCCTAATTTTATTCCAGGTCCTTATTGTTCCCAGGTCTCCGTCTCCATCATAGTTTGCCTGGCCCTTTGTTTAGAGCGTAAAAGAAAAAGGATATTAAAAATTAGCAGCAACTGTGGGAAACAATAGAGACATAATATTATACATAGGGACCGAGAATGAACAAATCTGGTGAAAGAGATAAGAAAGTCAGGGCAGAAAGTGATTGAACAGAGATGACAGTGAACAGCGAGTTATAAATTAAATAAATATCAGAAAAGAAAACAGCTGAGAAAAAAGGGAGCAGTTCTGTATCTGGTTTGACTCTTAAATTTAAGGAGCAACAACATTTATAGCCTTCAAAAAAAAATTATATGAAAGGGTTACGCCTGACGTAAGTGCAAATATCTAAAGACAACAACCAAAATCAAAGGATATTAAACCTCACTTAATCAGTGATGAAAAAACATTGCTAGAATTTTAGAAAACCATCCAGCATATTTTAAGCAATACTGTTTAATCCTCCCGGTTTCCATTTGTTGTTTGGTCCAACTCCAAATCTGCATATTTGGAAACGTTCAGAGTTCAAAAAATTCAAATTCCGAGTGGAGTGTCACTTTGAAAAAAATGACAGGTCCAAGCTCTTTATGTTGTTTTTCTTTCATGCATGTTACTCCTCCAACTTCCAAAAGATCCATTGACACCACCAGGCCAGAGGGCTTATATTTCTCACCCAAAGCTCCTCAATGGTTTTTGTCAGAGTTTTGTTTTGACAAAGTATTTTTATTTCTGATTTAAAAACAAATGACTGTAATCCTTTACATTAACTGGGATTTTGATTTCTCCGCATGAGTATGAGATGGCAGAAAGCATGAGACTTAGTAGAGAAATCATTTCTAAGCAAGATAATTTTATTTCCAATGTTGAAAGTGGAGATTTGGACATTTTGCATTTCATGAGGTAAGAAAATGTTGGAGAATTTAACATTTTTAAAATTATTCAGTCATGTTTGGGCAACATAGTACCACAGGATTTTAAAACATCAAAAATTCTTCTTGAAGCTTCACGGAACTGAGTCAGCAGTAGTTTGCTTCTGATAATATCATGCTAGTTATTAGCAAAAAGCAATGTTAACATCAAGTAACCATACCAGAAACTGACTATTAAATGTCCAGGGGGTTAAATGGAAACAGCTTACTTTTGTAGCTGGCTTTTAATTTGGGAATGAAAAGCATCATCAAGTTTAATGTTTATATAAAGAATATCACACAATGTTAATCAAACAAAACCAAAGTTCCTGTCAAATGAGGCATGATGCAAAGTTCCTGCAATCTACCACTCCCCTGAGTTGATCAGCTGAACACTGTAAGTAGAGACAGGAGAGATGAAAATGAAAGGAAGAGTTCTTGGGAGAAGTTTGCTGTCCACTTATAGCTTACGCACTGATCAGGATATCCTGAATAAGGAGGTGGAGAAATTGAGTTAAAAATGAAACAATTTACTCTGATTGGGATTATCTTGCTCTAAAAATCGAATGTGCAAAGTGCCAATGAGACATATTTTTAACTCTTCATTCTCAAGATAAATCTCACAATGAGAACTAGCTGTGGCTTTGCTTATTGCTATATGTATTTCCCAACAATGCATGGAATAAAATCAGGAGTTCAGTCCTGTCCTAGAGGAATAATAATTGCAAGAAGCATCCACCAATTAATCAGGACAGTTCAGGAGAAATTCCTTGCTGTTCCACATTGGTAAACTCTTCTTCTGGTTTCCAATTGCTCAGATTACAGTCTCTCGTTTTTACAGAAAACAATGGCAGTTTCAAATCAGATATTCTGTGTTAATGAGATCAATCTGTAAATGTCTTCAATTGTTGTAAGCATTAATGTCTGCGTGTATACACGCTCTGACAAAAACCATATGTATACATATTTAAAAGCATGTAGATCTAGCAATGTAGTACCAGATAGTTTGGCCTTTGCTTCGGGTGCTAAAATGATTAAGCTCAACAATTTATTACATCATAATTAATCCTTTGCTATAATATCATTATCATAACCTGCGGGAGTCCATTTACACCAGCCAGCAGTATTTAGAAATGAAAGGGCGACCGGAAGTGTCTGCCAGATATAAATCATACATATGGCAGACTTATGGTGTGCTAGCTGCTGTGGTCAGACATTTCCTCATAAATCAGTTCGGATCATTTCAAGCAAAGCACAGGTCTTTGTCTGAAGGGACTCACTGAGTAAATAAGCTGTCTGTCATCAGTTCATTATTCTCTTGGCAAATGGCATTTCCTCTATTCAGCTTTCCACGCAAAGTATATGCTACAATTTAAAGATGCATTGCCCTTCAAATTAATAACAAGTCTATCAAAAATAAAAAAAAGACCTGAAATGTAATCCGTCGACGTTTGACTTTTTGGAGTGAAAGCCTAAATTCTGCAAAGTACAATTTACAAAAGCCACATCAAGGTCAGCTCCAGACCACCAGATCAAGGCTCTGGGAGAGGCCTGCATGTTCTGAGCACAACACAGGCCCGTGTCCTTCATTGAGAAAAAATCAGACGCAGGATATCAGTCCCTATGATGTAAATGCACCATTGTCCTAAATGAATTACATTTTGAATGCAAACCACAGGCAAATAATACAAACCTACAAAATCATGTCATTAATTTTCAGGAATCGCCACTTGAAACAACAAAGTTACATTCAATACCTTGAACAGAAACTTATAGCAGCCTGAATGACATGGGCTCGGGCAAGAAATATGGCAGAATCGCTCAATAAGTGTGGCAACACCTTCTTGATGTTGGAAGAAACTCATTGCAGTTTTTAATTAAGTATGAGGCAATGAGGAAAGGTTCTCACTAGGTAGTGGTGAGTTGTCTATTAAGGGAGATTAGTACTTGTTAATGACCTTATGAGCTGTACATTTTGCCTTAATATTTTACAGCTAATTCTCAACTTGGAAGTCAGAGCGGGTACATAGGGACTTCAGCTCACCACTGGCTCAAAAGGAACTCGAAGGAGATGGCATCTTGGGACACAATCCACAAACATTAGGCGAATGCACCCCTCACCCGTAGACATTGGTATCTGAAATTAGCCAGTCCCTTGCAATCCTGGCATGTCCCCAGTTCACTTACAGGACACTCGGGAAGCAGAGATCTGCATTGCAGGGCACACTAGCAACTAGCATTGAAAGGCTGCTGCAAGGGCACTTTGTGACACAGACAGGCATCCAGCTCACAGACTGGGCCAGGCTAGCATCTTGGGGCTGCTTTCTCACTCACGTAGCAGCTACGTACATTGTAAAAGCATCCATGCCTTTCCTTTCCCTCCCTATTCATGCAGCCAAACGGCCAGGCAGTTTATCTTGCTGCTCAGTAGTTCTCAGTCAAAGGGACATCTATCCTGTTGTACGGCAATGTGTAACATCAATCTCACACCTGCACCGTGTGCCAGCAGCGTACAAGGTAAACACAACTGGAATAATGCAGTCAAGCACATATACAGGCATCAGTCAGGGGACTGGGAATTAGTCGGGGGACTGGGAATCAGTCAGGGGACTGGGAATCAGTCAGGGGACTGGGAATTAGTCGGGGGCTGGGAATCAGTAAGGGACTGGGAATTAGTCACGGGACTGGGAATCAGTCAGGGGACTGGGCACTTCTTGACCGTCCAGTCAGGTCATTCAAGTGGCTGGGCCATGGTCAGTTCATCAGGTCTGCCTAACTAAGCTAAAAGGAAAATGGGCAAGGGTGCAAGGAGTGCGGTAGAGGCAGTTACCATGGAAAGACTATTTGCGGGAATTGGGAACTACCAGCTAGGGGAAAAGGGGGATAAATTGTTAAAGCAGACAACTGTATTCATAAAGGTGGGGATACAGTGAATCATGGATGGGAATGGGGTAATGAATGAAAGGTTTTATCTACGGTCAGGAGCACCCTGCCATCAAGGAGGTGACCTCAATGAATAGTTTCTTCCTACGCCAGGAGCTGGATGGGGGCAAGATGGTCAGGTGCAAGCACATATAGACAGGTTCAGCCAAGACCTGGGGAGCTGTGAAGTCTAGGCTTTCAGGAAGAGGATTTACCTGTTCAAAGTCTCACCAACACAAAGAGGATTTTGGAAACCACAACCAGAAAATCATTCACTGTCACCTTCCACTCGCTGGAAATCCTCTTTGGCGCTGCCAAGAGATTCCAAAGAGATGTCATCTCAGGCTCAAAATGTTAACTATGTTCCCCTCTCCACAGATCCTGCTTGACCTACCAAATTCCTCCAGCATTTTTTGTTTTTACTTCAGATCTGCAGCATTCACAATATATTGCTTTTATTTGTGTGTTTAATCCACTGCCACTTCCTTTCCAGGAATGCCCACTTTGAAGAAGGTTTGCTCGTCTCTCTAAAAGGATTTCTGTTTTAATCTTTTGGCTTATTCACTTTCAGTGCTTTTTATTTCGCTTCTAGTGTTTGATAAGGCTAGTTTCAAAGAAGAGTTGCATCAGATTCAAAATATTAACTCTGTTTTTCTCTCCATAGATGCAGCCGGATCTCCCAAATTTTACCAGTACTTTCTGTTTTTATTTCAGTTTTACAGCACTGCAATAATTTGCTTTTGAGAATCTATATTCACTTTAAACTTGACCAGCTCAAAGGATTTTTTTTTTGCCATAATTCTGGATGTGGAGGATTATATTCACTTATACAAAACATGGCGTTGCTATCCCGAAGGAGCCCAGGTTTTTGCAAATTTTGGTAGGTTACGTAGCAGGTCAAACTATCGTAAATCTTGATTGTCTTTTTGTTCAGTATGGGAACCATGAATTGAAGCAAAAGTCAATTGTTTAACATCAATATTTTGTAAATACACTAACTGGATCAAACTCACAGCTTTCTGGAATCCACTTTCATGATGACTACTATCGTTTTTTGACTGTGCTTTTTCAAGTGTTTGATCGATGTCAAATCGTCACCAAGGAAGCAAAGTACGTTCCCCTGGTACACTACTGGATTTTGCAGATCACAGCAGTAACATGGGCATCAATGCCAACAGTCTTGTTCTATTGTCATGGAACAAGGCTAATTGTAAAATCTAATAGGTAATATGTGACAGTCAGGTAAGGAACCCTTGAAGAAAGCAAGACTTGGATTTGTTGTCACACACTAGCAATGTCTTAAAAACATGTACAGTCAATTTGAGATGCAGTGACTTTTGTCATGTAACAAATGTAGCAGCATTTCATGCACACCAAAGGCCCACAAATCGAAAAAGTCAAGTTAATTCAAAGGCATTGTTTGAAGAAAGAGTGTTACACAGTTCAACGGGAGGTTCCTCATCTCTTATTCATGGAATGCCAAGGGATTGTTAACATCATCTGAAGCAATGGAACACAAAGCTGAAGCCTCTGTTTAATGCCTCACTACTCCAGCACTAAATAGCATAGATTATGAACTCAAGCTCCTGCAGGAAGATCAAATCTTCTGACTCAGAGGCAGGAGAGTGTCATCAACTAAACAGAGCCAGGAGAAATTGGACGTAGCCAGGAGGAAAGCATTTTGGGAAATATTAGTTGTTTCATGTTTCCGTTAAAGTGAAGTAGTATGTCTGTAATACCTAATCATATTTGTTGTGACTGGGTGTGGAGGGGTGAATAAGCCTCCTACTCCTCAACCTCCCTAACTGGCTGTAACAAGGATTATTGTCTTTTTAGCACAAGGCTGTACCTCTGACCATGTAAAATGCCATTACATAGTTCACCAGAAGCTATACAGAGCCATTGCAAGGTTTTGTTTTGTTATCAGACCATATGATGGAGGAAAAGAAGTAGGCGGAGGAAAAGAAGTAGGCCATTCAGCCCATTGAGTTTGCTCTGCCTTTCAATGAAATTTTTGCTAATCTGATAATTCTCAGCTCCATCTTCCTGCCTTTCCCCTATAACCCCAGAATCCCTTACTGATTAAAAATCTGTCTATCTCAGCCTTTAATGACCCAACCTCAACTGCCCACTGTTGTAAATAATTCCACAGACTCACTACCCTCTGAGAGAAGAAATACTTCCTCATCTCTGTCTTAATTCTTGACTTCTTGTCCTGAGTTTACGCCCTCTGGTCTTAGACTCTCCCTGAAGGGGAAATTACTATTCCCCACCTTCCCTGTCAAGTCCCCTAAGGATATTGTATGTTTCAATCTGCTAACCCTGAGAAAAATAATAAAAATTTGTGTCAAACATACATGCATGCAGCTACAATGCTGAAAAGGGATAATGTCTAGTTCAAAAGGAGAATGACAGGAATGTACAGTTTAAAGTCCTTAGAGAGTACTTGAAGCATAAAGTTTCTTAGCTTGTTGAAATAGTGTCTTGCATCTTCAGCAGGAGCAAATATCTCAGTTGTCCTTTGAGTTCTTGATGATCTGATGTTTCTTTTGATCAGCTGTGTTGCTGGCCTCTTTCCCTTTGTGAGCAACTGAGAGAAACAGAACTTTTTCCAGTTGGTTCCAGTCACAATTCATCTTGTCTGCCCTGCCAAAAGCAGTTCCCTGAAATACAAGTTGGTTTGTGCATTCTAATGCCTGAATTCCCTTTTTTCAAGCTGGATAATTATAGGTGATGTCTTTCAACTCCAGTGTGCGAAACTTATCACACAGATGTATATCAAAATAAGATTTGAAGGTTTCCTCACACCTGGCCTGACTTGTTTCAGCATCTTTTGATAAGAATGCAATGACCATGCTCAGAGCATTTAGATTCTTCCTCAGTGGTTTCACAAAGCTTGGCTAACCTGTGTCATCAGCTGATTGCTATGGACATTTTAAGTTAGTGTTTTTTTCAGTTTTAAAAACCCTGTAAGTAATTGAAGGGTCCCACTATTAAAATCAGACAATGGAGTTTAAAAACTGATGATCTATATTTTACCACGATGACACAGTTTCAAAACAGTTACTTATGCACTACCTATTCCAGAACATCAGTCCACACCGATTACAGAGATCAAATCGATTGGTTAAGATGTTCTTTCAATTCAATGATGCAGTACATGTGAAAGTACATCATGTCAAAAAAAGGCCATGACACCATTTGTATCTGACATCTCAATAAAAAAAAGGGCTGGTGTGTTAGGTTTCTTTTGCTCTTTCCCCCATCTCTTCTTCAATGAGGTTTTATTTTAATGTATTGCTTCACTGGGTCAGCAATAAAGGTAAGGCCTGTTATCACTAATCCCTAGTTTCCCTGAAGAAAGTTGTCGTAAGCCACAGTAATGATTGTATGGTCAAGGTGCTCCATCTATGTAGTTAGGTAGAGAGTTCCATGATTTTAACCCAGTCATGTTAAGGCACAGTAATATATCTCCAAGGCAGAGTAGTATGTGGCTTCGAGAGAGACTTACAATGGTAGTGTTCTCGTGTGCCTGCTATCATGGTTCTTCTAGGTGGAGGTTGGAGATAGGCTGTGGAAAAAGCCTTGAAAGTTGCTACAGTACATCTTGTAATGGTACATTCTGTTGCCACTGTGCGTGTGCGGCAGAGGAAGTGAATGTTTAAGGCAGTGGATGGGGTGCAAACCAAGCAGGCTGCTTTGATTTGGTGAGCTTCTTGCATATTGTTGGAACTGCTATCATTCAAGCAAATGGCCAATATGCCATCACTATGTCCCAGTAAACAGTTTCAAATTGTAAGTATAAACATCCCCATCTGGACTGTAGCACGGTTATGGAAGAATGTGCTCTCATAACACTACCCTATCTCACCATTATAAGGCGTGGAGCTGGATGAACACAGCAGGCCAAGCAGCATTATAGGGCAGTGGATGGGGTGCAAACCAA
>JAHRHZ010000055.1:8014876-8047021 GCA_024137785.1 Ginglymostoma cirratum | reverse complement strand
CAGATTCTCCAGCATCGGCAGTTCCTACTATCTCTGTAAACATTTTAATCAAAGTTGCCTTTTATCTTTTGTTCCTTTCAATAAACTCATCTAACTCTTTATGTGAGGATGTTGGAGGGATGGAATAATAGTCCCTAATTATCATGCCTTTCTTGCTGAGAGATACTGTTCAGAGCAGAGGGACAGGATGATTTTGATTGTTACAGCAACTTTGGGTTCAAATTTGTGCACTTAAACCTAAAGCACAATCCTAATTACTAAAATAATGTTTAATTTTGATGTGATTTTTTTCAGTTTGTATGAGCCCTCTCTCTCTGAAATTGTAGTTTTACAGGTGTCCATTCACCATCTCAATAAAAGTCAGTGGGATATGTTGTTAGAATTTTCTGCCCTAGGCTTGATACTAGCATTTCTGTTTTTGAGCCTTGCTGTCACTTGTCTGTGTAAAACAATTAACTCCTTCATTACCTCAGGTCAATAGAACTAATCCCAGCCAAATCACTTGAGGAGGGCATCTTCAAGGAAGAACTCCAAATAAATTGATCGATATAAGAGCATGCTTTTAGAAGAATAAAAATGTTGTGTCAAGTAGCACTGGGCACACGGATATGCTTCTATCAGCATTTGATGTGATACCTTGATGTGGCAACACTGGCAATGGGATCTCTAGGCCAACCAATATTTCAAAAAGAGTTTCCAGGATCTGGAAGTAGTGGAAGACATGGTCTAGGAGCATCAGGGCAGATCCTGGATAAAATATTTTTTTTAAAACTACTATTCTCTGAACAAGAAATAACACAGTGTGGAGCTGGAGGAACACAGCAGGTCAGGCAGCATCAGAGGAGCCGGAAAGCTGACGTTTTGGATCAGGACCCTTCCTCAGAAATTCTCTGAATTCTCTAAACAATATTCTCTGAACAATCAGGAACAAAAACAAAGTTGCTGGAAAAGCTCAGCATCTGTGAAGGAGAAAACAGAGTTAACGTTTCGGGTCTGGTGACCCTTCCTCAGAACTGATAGTGGCTGGGAAAACGTCAGTTTATATGCAGAAAATAGGGAGGTGGGTGGGGTTGGGAGTAAACGATAGGATAGAGCCCAAAGAGAGAGAAAGAGAGCTGGACAGACAAAAGAGTTGCTAATGATTAGGCTGGGAGGGTGAGTAGTTGTTAATGGGGACTGTTCGTGACTAACAACAGGGGGTGTGTAGTGGCAGGCTATGTGGTAACAGGACCTGGTGTGTGGGGTGGGGGGCTGGGACATGGGAGAGTTTAGGCCCTAAAATTATTGAACTCAATATCGAGTTTGGAGGGCTGTAGGGTCCCCAAAAAGCTCAATGTCTTACTGAAGAAAGACAATGTCAGATAACAGCAGGCCATTAAGACACACAAAATCAGAAGTTATTGCTAACCTCCATGTGAAACAGCAATTTGGGTTCTACAAGCAATCTCATCACCTGTGGCCAATGAGAGAAAGAAAGTGTTTGTGCTTTGATATCCATAATTCCTTCAGGAAAAACATACTTATAAACAAATGAGAGCTCATCAGTGATTTCACAAAAATTAAACAAGCTGCCATCACACATTGGCAAAAAAGGTCACTTGTTCAACAGGCTGAAGGGTGCTTGAGCTGTGAAACCGCATCGTCAATGACACATGGAGAAGTTTGAAAAATAAAAATAAATAACGAGTTTGTTTTGAATAATTTGGCAATAACAGTGCCACAAATAATTTTTTAATGCCTCGCTATAACAGACACTCATTTGGCATCAGCTAGTGTATTGCATCCAGTTCTGGACCCACAGTTTAAGAAGACATTGGAGTGAGTGCAGAAGAGGTCTACAATACTCCAAGGTTAAGGAACATCAGTTACGGAGATAAATTGGAGACTGATTTTCCTTGGAGAAGAGAAAGTTGAGAAAGAATCTGATCGAAGTGTTCAAAACCTTGGAAGATCTGGACAGAGTGAGAGAAAGTATTCGCAACTGTGAAAGACTCAAGTAATTAGTAAAATAAGTCACACGAGTTTAGAAGATTGCGGGTGAGGAAGTGGGGTAGGATCTCACACACACCTATGAATCGCCAACAGGACTAGGCAGTAAATGCAGATAAACTCCCCCAAAATGACCAGGGAGTCTAGAACCAGGTGTCACAGTGTGAAGATACCGCGGAGGCGATTCATGACTGAGAGGAGGAGAAATGTCTTCACCCAGAGGGGAGGGGTGGTGGAGCCTGTGGAATTCTCTGCCACAGAAAGACCCCGAGGCCAGAAGATTGAATGTTTTCAAGAAGGCATTGGATAAAGTTCTGAGCTAAAATGGGATCACAGGGTATAGGGGAGAAAGCAGCAACAGGAGACGGTGGTCAAGAGTAGTCAAGAAGGCATACGGCATGCTTTCATTCATCGGATGGGGTATTCAATACAAGAGTTGGCAGGTCATGTTACAGTTGTATAGGACTTTGGTTCGACCACATTTGGAATACTGCATACAGTTCTGGTCGCCATAAAGCATGTGGATGCTTTGGAGAGGGTGCAGAAGAGGTTCACCAGGATGTTGCCTGGTATGGAGGGCGCTAGCTATGAACAGAGGTTGAGTAGATTAGGATTATTTACATTAGAAAGACGGAGGTTGAGGGGGGACCTGATTGAGGTCTACAAAATCATTAGAGGTATAGACAGGGTGGATAGCAAGAAGCTTCTCCCTCTTTCACCCCCCACCCTACCCCGAGTAGGGGACTCAATGACTAGGGGTCACGATTTCAAGGTGAGAGGGGAAAAGTTTAAGGGAGATATGCGTGGAAAGTTCTTTAAGCAGAGGATGGTGGGTGCCTGGAACGCGTTGCCAGCGGTGGTGGTAGAGGTGGGCATGATAGCGTCATCGAAGATGTATCCAGACAGATAGATGAATGGACAGGGAGCAGAGTGATACAGATCTTTGGAAAATAGATGACCGGTTTAGATAGAGGATCTGGATGGGCGCAGGCTTGGAGGGCCGAAAGGCCTGTTCCTGTGCTGTAATTTTCTTTGTTCTTTTCTTTCTTTGTTCTAAGCAAAAACATTATGAGGAAAGCATCTTCATGAGTCTTTGGGGCCTGGAATGCACTGATAGAGAGTGATGAAGGAAGGCTCAGTGGTAGCATTCAAATAGCTATAAACTGGAGCTCTGGAGCAGACACAATGGGCCAATTGGCTTCCTGCTGCATGGCAGTAATACTGTGAATTGCATATTTTCAGTGATCAATTAAGCTTTAAAATCCGATTGGAGAAAAATCAGCTCCCCAAGAATATTTAATTCAACTGCAGAAATCGTCTAATGTAACAAATATTGCGCAATTCTATGACACCACCTAAATTATGTGATTAAAACTTTATGCATTCATTTTATGATTGTATCTGAACTCTACAAGATTGTAGGTTACCAGTAAATTGCGATAAACATACACATACAATTCAAGTTAATACTGAGTTCAAAACATAGCTTATATGTCAGAAGGCAAAAGAAAACACTGGATTTAGAAATGATTTGCCACATTTATATCATTCATATCTGGACCTCTTTGTACTTGACAAAACTCTTTTTTCAAACCAAGTTTAGATTTCTAAATAATTGCATTAAACACCAAGATTTATTTTTGGCCAAAATTTCAACTAGCTGAATTTGAAACTGAAACTTTAGGAATGGGAAAGCTCTCCAACTCCAGCAGTAAAGAGTTAAAGATATTTTATAGTAACCAAATTAATTTGGGTGGAGTGTCCAAAACAAGGCTAAATAAAGAGAAAATCCTATATTTAGCGACCAAAGTGTGTACACATTGGGTAAACAGCAACAATAGCCAAAAGCTAGCCACCCACAAGCACATGATCTGCCAAATATTATGATTTCAGAAAATCTGGTAAAGAAACATGGATAGAAAGCCAGCTTATTCAATTAATTTTATAGATTTGATTAATAATAAATAAACTGGGCTTGACTGAAGCAACTTTGCCAATAAAAGTGGTACATATTCAAACAATTAGCCCTTAACAGATTTAGGGAAATGTAGAAAATCAAGCACTTTCCTACATATTTATAGCTTTGGTGCCTTTCATTAAATATTTACCTGTAGAAAATGTTTTCTTTTAACCTCAGGAGTGGGTCACAAGGTGCTCCATTTGTTTTGGTCATAACATAGCTGTTATTATAAGGAAGTGAGCTTGAAGCTTTTCTGCCTAGCACAGCAAAATCAGACAGACTGTCAACTTTCTCTGCTACTCGTAACACGTTAAGGCAAGAAAACCCAATCAAATGGTGGCACCTGGGGACCTCTTCCTGACATTGAAGGAGAAATTATTTTTACAAGGTACATGAAATTGGCTGTTTTAAAGACTTTTAAAGCAATCATAATGGGCCTTTATGTGAGGAATTCCACATTTCTACTCTACGTCCGTTGACAATCCAAGTACAGTCACAGGTTTTGGATCCTATGAAAAATTTTAGCTCATAAACTTCATAATTTCTCAAATAAATATATGGTGTGATGCAGATGAACCAATCAAGTATCAAAGAACCCAGGCGTTCTTTAAACCATTACTTCATATCCTGAAGTAAAAGCTTACGATAGCAGTTTATAATATTCATTTGATGGCAATGGATATAAGCCAAATTACTTCATCATTACAGGACAACAAGATGTTGATGGAGTTAAGAGAGAGTGCTCTTATGTTTTCGGTAATCAAGTTTGGACTTGTAGCTTTTTTTTATTTTAAAATTTTCACCAGGACCAATCATTTCATTTAAAATTACATTCCAGCCTCCGGTGATATTTAAAAATTACTTTTGGGCGATAATAGGTGCAGGTGTGGTGGGAAGAAGAATGTGAATTATCTATGAGAAAAATAGACTTGCATTTGTGTGGTGCCTTTCAAGACTTCAGCGCAAAGCACATTAAGACCAAAGAAATAGATATTCACATGTAGTCAATGTTGCAATGTAGAAACATAGCAGCCAATTTGTGAAAATCAAACTTCCTCAAGAAGCAACATGATAATGATCAGAAAATTAGTCCCTTGTCTTCAAATTTGTGAGATGTGATCCTTTACTTCCAACCAATGCTAGAAGTGGCCTCAATTTAACATTTTATTCAAAGATTGTCACTTCTGACAGTGCTGCATCCCATATATATTACATTATGATGTCATCCCAATTTTGTGTTCATGTTTCAGAGTGGAACCTGAACCCAGAGTCTCCAGACTTAGAGGCAAGTGTGCTACCAACTGAGTACATGTTGGCAGACATATAATTGAGGTTGTAAAATTTATAAAAACACTTGGTAAGGTTGAAGAGAAGAAGCTATTTCCACTTCTGGTTCCACCAGAACAAGGGGTCATAAATATCAGACTGTCACTAGTTAATCCAATAAGGTCTTCAGGAGAAATGTCTTTATTCAGAGAACGGTTAAAACATGAAACTGTTAATGAGACTAGCATTGATACAGTTAGGGGGAGCTTAAGAAGTCTAGGACAAGGAGGCAAGGCCTATATATCAGAGTTAGACCTTTCAAGCATCAAATCAGGAAAATCTTTTGCACACAATGGGTGCTAGAAATTTGGAAATCTCTTCCACAAATGACAATTAATGCCAGATCAATTGTTAATTTTAAAATCTAAAACTGATTTTTTTTTAATTGCACATAATAGGGGATTATGGGACAAAGCAGATATCTGGAGTTTGGATTGCAAATCAGTCACAATCTCGATGAATGGTAGCACAGGGTTAATGGGCTAAACGACCTACTGCTATGTAGCTCGAAAAACACAAGGGAGAAAGGAATGCAAGGATATGTTGATGGGCTTAAAAGAGGGAGGTTGGGTGGAGGACCTTGAGAAGCATAAACACTACCATTAATCTATTAGGCTGAATGATCTGCTTTTGTGCTGAAAATGCTCTGTGATAGTGTCTTAATTATTCTACTTTAAATAACTGAAGATAGAAAGGTCATGGCCTGAATTGCTGATCTAGCTCCCTATTCTTGGAAGTCTCTCATTTTAAAATTCTCATCCACTTAATTCCTTTCAGGGTCTCAACCATACCACTGCAAAATTCTCCAAGCCTAATACACCTCTTGCCAAAGCTCATTTCAGCATGTCTCCATTACTCTTTGATGCTTCATTGCTGCCAGCATCTTCTGCCACCTAAGCACCATCCCCTAAAATTTCCTCTCCAAAATCCTTCTCTGATCCATTTGTTAAGACCTTTCTTAAACCCCACTCCCCCACTTCTGATAAGACTTCTGTTCCACCACCTAACTCCCAATGGACAAATTGGTGTTCCAGAAGCTCTTAATGGAATGAATTTGAAGAGCCAAAGGCTTATTTCTTGTTCAAGACTTTATGTCTTGCACCCCGATTAGTGATGATAGCTATTTGGTGACTACATGTTGTTAAAGCCCTCGCTGATTTTCCATTATTTTTATTTTATTCTTTAATCAATTTTGGTTTGTAGCTGTGAATTGGGAATTGTGACTTTTGAACTGTGGATAACAGCTTATTGTTAAAGGGAAACCGATCAAACAAGCTTTTGTTTATTTGAGAGGCCAGGATTGGAAGTTAATTGCAGGTTGGTTCTTGATCAAAATGCTCTGCAGATGCTTCATTACTGGGGAGGAGCATTATATTTGAACAGATAGCAGAAGTTGGCTTTAATAAGGTCAGTATCTGGGAATCAGCTCCAGCAATTCTGGACAAGACCTTATGCTCAAGCAGATGGCAGATGTTGAATTCTAAACAAGACCTTGTGGAGGAGACATTCTGTCCAGGAGTGGTCAAAGTTTAAACAGGTTTTGGACTGTGTTTTCTAGGGAAAAATAATCTGGCTGTTGATGCTACATCATTGAGATTTGAAAGCTTCCTGCCTAACCTCCCAAGAGCAGCTCTTGGAAGCTTACAGAATAGAAAACAAAGTTGGAGGTATTATTGCCTTTATCTGAGTGAACTCTAAACGTGACCCTGATCAACATCTTCAGAAAATGAACAAAGAAACCACCATCTATGCCTATGGAACAACGCATTGTGAAAACCACTTAAGTAATCTAGCTAGTTTTGTCATTTTATTTATCCATTAATGGTGTATTTCTATGTCTTTTGTATGAATTGGGCTGAAAACAAAGTCTGTGAGGTTTAAAGCATACAACAGTTAGATTACTTGGTTGTTTAATTTTTGACTGCTGAAGTTAATAAATAGCTAGATCTTTTAAGATACAAACAGGTGTCTGGAAATGATTATTTGCAGAGTCTGGCATCGGTTTTTCAGCAGTCTGGTGAGGAATCATTGGAGTCAATTTTGAGGGTCTTTGAAGGTTTTAATTTTACTATGTTGCAAATACAGAGGTAGAAAGGCTGACTGTCTCCATGTTGTAACAAAGTACCCAGAAACTGTAGAAAGAGATGAGATTCCAGAACCGATTGCCATTCAAGATATTCCTCCCCTGGTTGCTGCTTTGTGTCATGGATCAGGACCTATGCCATCTTTGAAAGACAGACTGCAAAGTATGAACGAAAAGAGCATCATAGCAAGATCACCTCATAATTTGAGGACAACAAAGTGCAATTATCTGAAGTTGAATCTATGTAAAAGGTCCCAAGAATCCTAGATGAGAATGGTCAAGTTGTCATTGGTTAAAAGAACAATTTAGCTCGCGGAATAGCCAGTAAAGGATATAGAAAAGGTCGCACATTCCACACTCAATTCCTAACTGAGATGATCTACAGCATTTGGGGCCATACATTTTGGAATCAGGAAATTGGGTAAAGTAAAGAGTAAAACAAAATTAAAACATTATTTATTTCTGTGACTCTTTTCATTGACTCCCTTTCTTAAAGTGTTGATGCGTAGGAGCATTTCCTGGCAGTAATCATATATTGGCACACACACCAATAACAAACTAGTTGTGCGGTTCCTGGCAACATGTGAACCCACGGAGGAAATTATTACATCGTAAATTGTTCATGAAGGAATTGCTGGGTTGGTGCTAAAGGAGAGGAATAAAAACCATAGGTGCACATTACATACAAAATATACAGCCCAGATTTATTTAGATCCTTGAGAGGCTACATATTTAAAGAAATTTTTTTTACAGTATGTACATTAAATCCTAATATAAATATATTTCAATCACAGATGAAACTGACTCAAGTCTTCCAATAGAAAAAATTCCCTTGATTGCTCATTCTCAGCTGCTGCAACACCTGCCTGTGAAACCACCAGTTAGAACTGAATACTGTACATCAAAAATTGATAGTTTTTTGAAAGAACGGTATCTGCCAAGTCCTTTGAAATTAAGCGTTACTGTTTGAAAAAAATCTGCATTAACAGTTTATACCTTATACCTTATAATGCACTGGAAGAATTATTAAAGTCTTGAAGGTGGTAATAGCCAAAAGGCATGTTTTACACTGCAATGTTTAATCCATTTTCCAACAACAATTACACCTCTCGACAGTCATAAAAAAAACTGACATATTAAGAAGTTACTCGAATGTTCTGAGTAAAATGTATCTCGAAGATAAGGGACTGAAGAAGATTATTTAAAACAGATCGTTCAGCATGTCAAGGGAAGCAAAGAAATATCCAAATACAAAATGAATCTGGTTTCTCGTACTGAAATGCAGACTTCCAGAATTACGCTGCAGTTGTTGCATTTCTTGACTCGAGGTTTCAAATGCGTAATATTTCAGAATATTCAAACACATTCTCGATTATACTTTGTGCCTATTTCAAAACAATAGCTGTGGTTCAAAATGAAAATTGAAAAAGGGATGCAGCCTTTTTAAAGTAAGGAATTTCTGCCACATTCTATTTGATGCAATAAAAAAGTTTTTTTTGGGCTCAATTGCAATTGTACATTAGTAAATTCTGCACAGACAGATAAAACAGCAGCTCCTAACCAGGTATGTATAGAGCTGATTTGCATAATGGTGTAATTCAAGAATAAATCAGGACACAAAGTGTTTCCCTACATAGGAAACTTTTAAATGCTAAGAATACGTCGTACAGAGCAACACAAAAATAAGTCATCTTAAATACTGGAGGTGCTTTCAACATACAGATCCACTTTTCAGTCTTAATCCCTTTAGCATTTTGTCTTGCTTCCAGTCCCACTTCCTTCACCAAACAATTTTGACAACCAGCAATTTAACGTCGTCTGAACGCGCGCGAGATTCTCCAGGCGTTGGGCTCTTCATAGCGGTTGTACAGGGGCTCCAGCCTCTGTTGTTTCTTTTGCTTGCTGAGTTTAGTAGGGTCAGACACTTTGAAGAAAGCCGGTGCAAACTCTACTAGCCAGCGTGGGTCAATGGTGGTCACTTCCCGCATGTATTCCTTAGTAGTCAAGACAAGTTCATGATATACAACCCTGAAATAAATATATAAATATTTTATATGCTTGTCAAGCAAATTTTATTTTGTGAATTATAATTAAAAACAAAAGACTGCAGATGCTGGAAATCTGAAACAGACACAAAGTGCTGGAGAAACTCAGCAGGTCTGGCAGCATCTATGTAGACAGAAACAGAGTATATGGTCAAATCTGGCATGACTTGTCCAGAGCTGTGAATTGTAGCTTCTCACATTTGGGAAACAACTTGAGCTTTATCACACGTGGTTCAAAATAACAAACATAAATACAGCCGCATACACAATCTCCATTAAAACAAGCTGATTTTTAAAAAAATCTTCTGGCTAGTTACTAACAATGAATGTAACAATGCATTCAGGGGACAGAAAAAGAATGGAAAGAACTGTGAACCTTCTTCAGAACCTTAGTTTGAATCAACACATATTAATGGGCTGAAAGTTTCTTCTTTGTTGGCTGCAAATCATCTATAGTCTGACAAAACCTTAATACAACTCAAAAGATCTACATTTATATCAAGCTTTTCATGACCATGGGACATCACGAATACTTTACCAACAACAGATTCCTTTTGAAGTGTAGTCATTGTTTTAATGTAGAAAACACAGTAACTAATTTGCACATAGCAAGGTCCAACAAACAGTAATGACTGGATCTGTTTTTGTTTTCTAATGTTGATTGAGGAACAATTATTATCCTGGGCTCTTTCTTGAAGTACACCAACTAAGAAAGTAGGCAGGGCTTCCAATAAACGGCTCATCCATAAATTGGTACTTTTTGGCACGGGGCTTGAATCCACAACTTTCTAACTCTGAGACATGAGTGGTATCAACTGAGCTAATGATGGGACTTAACTCAGCACAAATTGTGAAGGGAATGAATATTGAAGATGGACACGGTGCTAAGTGGGTTGCTTTGATGTGAATGGCTTATGAGCAGACTAGCAGACAGTATTCCATCATATTCCTGACTTGTGCCTTGTAGTTGGTGGACATGCTTTCAGAAGTCAGTTACTCACAGCAAAATTCTCAGCTTTTGACCTCATCTTGTTACCACTGAATTTATCACTGATTTAGTTCAGTCTCCAGAGTTTGCAACACTTAGGGTATCGACAGCAAGGGGTTCAGCTACGATAATGCCCTTGAGTGTAAATGGGAGATGAATAACTTCTCTCTTTTTGGAGTTGGTCATTGGCATAGCAAAAGTGCCAGGCAATACTATTTGCCACTTATCAGCCGGAACCTGAATTTTGCTGTGTACGAATGTGGATTGCTTCAATAATTGAAGAGTCCCAAATGGAGCTGAAAATTTGTACAATCATCATCGAGCTTCTGACCTCATGATGGATGGAAGGTCATTGATGAAGCGTCTGAAAATGGTGGGGTCTAAGACCCTCCCCAAAAGAAATCTTGCAGAAATCTCCTGCGACTGAGATGAATGACCTCTAACAACCACAATCATCCTCCTTTCCATGAGCTTTGAAATCAACCAACTGAGAGTCTTACCCCTCGCCCCACCTCCATTCCCATTGACCCTAGATTTGGTTGGACTCCTTGATTGCATTTGACTGAGTGCGCAGCCTTGATATCAATAGTATGGGGTAAAAATCTTTCATCCCACAAACCGATTCCTTATTAAGCAGCATTTAGAACAGGGTGCACGGGGATCAAGCAGGCATTTTGGGCCATGTTGTGACCGTGCACTAGAGCTTAAGACAGGCCCATGCAACAAAGACGGCAACCACCAACATCCGAACGGTGGTTCACAAATATACTCATCATATATGTCACTCCCCAGTTTTTGAAGACATCTTTCAAGACTTGAAAGGGGATTTACACGCTGACAACAATACTATTTCATTTACCACACTTCTTTTTTTAAAAGCTGCAAGCAATGTGATTTGAAGATTTGGTCAAATAGAGTCTAAGAGAAAACTGTAAGCAGAGTGTTATATTGGCTTCAATGCAGCTCTGCAGAAGAAAACATCAGAAAAAAAAACCCATCTCAACTGATGAGATGATCTGTCTCATTTCCAACTCCACTCCAGGCACCAGAATAAGCCCAGTGACAGAGGCCTTGACAAGAACCAACTAGTGTAAAGTGTGGAGCCGCTCACTTGAAACAAAGCCTGGAATTAGCAAGGCTAAACCCGAAGGACAAGATGAAAAATAAATAAGTTCCCAAAGAAGCTTTGTGATGGTCAATTAAAACATGAGAAGAGGGAGCAAAAACACTTTTAGAAAATGAGCAACTAAAATAGACTATATGTATAAACATCTCACGCGCGCGCATGCGCGCACACACACACACAGACAGAGAAAAGAGGCAAAAATAAGAAATAGACGGAAGAAATTTAGTTATTTCTTCAAGTAAAACAAAGACTTGCAAACTGACATCTGCAAAAGGCTATTCATGCTATGCAGACAGAATGTCAATTCAGGCTGCCAAATGTAGAAAATCAATTAAATAAACGGGGGAAGTGACTCACTTAGCCCAAAGGGCTTACCATACCACAATTCACTGTGTAATATGGGCTGACAGTATTCACAAGCCAATCAGAAGACAATTCCTATACTGAAGTAATCCATCATGGAGTTTCTATCACTTTCATCCACTGAAACAGGGGGATTCCTGCTAGACAGTTCTAAGCACTTTATTCCTTTACCAATCTCACAAAAAGGCCAATCCTAAAACTTAAAGCTACTCTTTACCATTGTTTTCAAAAAATTTAAGATCTACTCTCTTCATCAACTTCATTGACAGTGTTCCACTGACTCCTGTGGAAACATTCAATATCTCCTTATAATAAAAGTATAATATTTTGGATGCTAGAAATCGGAAATAAACACAGGGAATGCTGAAGAAGCTCAGCAAGTCTGGCAGTATCTTTGGAGAAAGAAACAGAATTAAAATTTTGAGTCCAGTATGACTTCTTCAGAACTGAAGAACTATGCTCTGAAGGAGAATCACACCAGAGTCAAAACATGTGCTTGATTCACAATAACAGGCTTTTACACTCAAATTGCGCCAGTTGTCTCAGTGCTGACCCTATCTCAGATCCATGGAATGCAAATATTCATTTTAAAGCCAAAATGGGTACAAACATAGGATGAATGGATTAAAGCATGACCTATCATATTTGGTGTCGAGTTTTAAAATTAGTCCTGGCTAATAAGTTGACACCTTCTGTAGTTTAGCAAAATACAGACTGGTCAGTCTCATACTAATTTCCCAAGAAAACTCTGGTTAATGGTACAAAACTCAGAATTGAGCAGTTAATTGGATTTTTATATCCTGGATGTGCCTCTCATTACCAACTATTAAAAGAACCAAGATTATAAATTACTGGTCATAGGTGCAGACAATTCTCAGCACAACTATATTAACGGAGGCATTAAGTGGTTCATCTCACCATCCACTAACATCAAGAACATATTCGTAGTTCTACAGCCTTCCCTTGTGACTCCAAATGTTGTATCTTCTACAAAAGATACAAATACAAACTGAAGTACAGTGCCATTTTTAATAAAACATCCCAATGCCTTGCCCTAAGCTTTTCATGAGTGAGCTGCAGTGAATGTTAGCAAATTATTTAAAATAAATGTTGAACAGCCAAACCAGATTTGTTTATTGGCAATTGAATATCGAGCTTTTATTCTGGGGGGAGTACATGGTGGGTCAATGGTCAGCAGTCTTTCCCCTTCAAGCCATCAGGTATGGAACCCAGTTGTGCCCCATCTATCATAACCAGCTACTGCTGAACTCCAAGGTCTTACTGGTCTGTTTAGTACAACATCACACACAATGCTTTCATTCAGTAAGCCATCAAGAGAACGCGGCCATCCTTATAAATACCACAAATACGCATCATGTAAACTGTTTACGTGTACTACAGACACCGTAGTAAAATTTTACTGTCACACTCACTTTGGAAAATATCACGGCAGAAAAAAAAATCAGAATTTAAGCTGTGAAAAAGGACATGCTGTAAGAGAAATTATCTCAAATGTCCCACTTGGGAAATGTAACTTTATGGAATATTTGCAGAATATTTCAGCAATAACATGATAGCAGATAATGGAATCTCACTGGTGCCATTAAATAAATAGCAAGGTTCAGCTTGTCATTCAACATGAAGGATAAGTGTATGATTTGGGAAAGACCTAGCCACGAATTAATTGTTTGTTTTAAAAATATGGCAGATCATACAGTGGGAAATATTTAACCAGGGATAAGTAACGAAATACTTTTCTACTCTGGGTGAAAAAAAATTCATGAGTGAAGAGAAATTGTGGCAAATAATGTTTAAGATTCAAGTTGTAAAAACAGAGGAAAATAATATTAAGAAATAAAAAGAGCCAGAAAGAAAACAGCGATCTAGGCAGATAAAAGTGAATTTGAGATAAGCATAAGGGAGTAAAAGCTAAAAGATTCTACAAATATCTAAGGAATAAAAAGATAGTCAAGGTTGGAGTGGGAGCATGTGGAGACAGCGAAACCATCTTATAAGAGAGAATGAAGGAATGGCAGTAATATTTAATTATTTTGTTTCAGCAGTAAACAGGCAAAATTAATCTAATAAAGTGCATGATTCAGACAAACACAAAGCGAAAAGATATCAAAGTTTGTGGATAGAACAAAAAGTTGAATGGAGTGACATGATGTGACGGATGAAGAAAAACATTAAGTAGTGTTTATTGGGATATTAGTAAATAAAAATATGCAACCAGTTTTGAATTTGTAAATGACATTGGTTATTTTATACTTGGAGTACAGAGTACAGTTTGGGTCATGCATTATTGGAAGGACTACACTGCTGTCAAAGGAGTTCAATAAAGATGTAATAGAAGCACAAAAACACAATGAATGAACAACTTTGAAATGGAACTGAGAAGATCAGAGAGACTGTAGAATCCTAAAATTATGGACTGACAGGATTAATAGTACTTTGAGATATTTTGAAATTGTCAGCAAAGTAGATACGACAGACATTAGCTCGAGACAAAGGAAAAAAGGCACAAATTAGAAGAATTCACTTCCAAAACAGAACAGCAGTCTAAAACGAGTAGCTACTGAGACAGAGAATATGGCATCATTTAAAATGGATAGAGTCATACGTTGGTTAAAAGACTGGCATGTAAATCTACTAGAATATGTGGACGGTCAAAAACATGCCCAAATCTTGTATGGCTGCTCTTCCTTCAAGCAGAACAAGTTTCGAGAGTCAGACAAGTTGGGCTTTGTTTGCAATTTGAAGAACTCAATGTTTATCAGAAATTTAATCAGCAGTATTTGTCATTGTTTGCAGGTAAACAGATCTCAGCAATACTAAGTGAGCCAGACCCACCAGTCTGCAGTGACATTGCGCATGATGGTTAGTTTTGGCACAGTGATTACCTCATTAAAATTACATACCATTCAGGCTGTCTGTTGAAGAGAGCGCTGGAGGGGTGAATGTACACCACCTGCTGGTCAATCAGTGTACGGTACCCCTCCTGTGGGTCCTTCTTAGCTGCATTGCGGAAGAAACCACTGCAGATTGCTTTCTGAACTCGCACTGTGGCTTTTCCACATGAAACAACATCCAGCTTATGTCTGTAAGGAAATAGTAAAAATTATGAGAAAACATTGATTTTAAGGCACGTATTTACCTAAAAACATCCAGCCCAGACGTTTTTTAAATCTACCTGCCATTTTTAAAAAGACCTGCATTTATATAAGCACCTTTCGCAAATATCACCATCCCAAAACACTTGACAATCATTGAAGTACTTTTGAAGTGCTGTCACTGTTATCATATTGGAAACAAAGGATCTAACCTGTACTTGGTAAACTCCCACAAACAGCAATTAATAATAACCAGATAATCTGTTCCTTTCTGAAATGATGACTGGAAGATAAATCTGGGCCCAGAGACTAGGAAATATCTTTCTGCTCTTCTTCAAAATAGAGTCACGTGGCCTTTTATATACAGCTAGGCAAGCAAACATACAGCTTAACATCTCACTGAGAAGGCAGAACTCAACAGTATAGTACTCCCTTAATACTGCATTGGAACATCAGCCTTTGTGTGATTTTTGTCCTCAAACCTTGGACCTACAACCCTGTGACTCAGACAAGTGAGCTACAGATCTAGCCATGGCTAACATATCAGCATAATTTATCTGAGCAGGTGGTAGACAGTATATGCCTGCTCATTAACAGGTAGACATGTGAACAAGAAATGCAAATAATGGAAGTATAACATCCAACGTATTTCCTTTACTCGTGTTAGATCAAAGCTGGGTGCAAAAAATATCTGCAGGTCTCTAAAACTTATGTAAACAGATCTCCTCATCCCCTGCGGGAATTTACCTTGCAGATAGGGTCTGAATATACAATATCATAACGTATCTGTACAAGATAAGGAGGGAGAGGCCAGAGGTTGTGAAAAGCACTGCTGTGTAATAAACACAAGTTCTTTCTTTTTGGGTTAGGAGCACAACAACATATCAGGACATGGAGTCCTGTTCTGCTCTCCTGACAAAAGGTGCTTCCCCATCAATGACAGTGATGGAATGGCCAAATCATCTCAGCTGCTGATGTACTCAACCAGGGTTTAAGTATAATGCATAAAGAAATGCATGTGCACATTGATTAGATCAAAAATGGCACAACTGCAACCAAATAGTGTACCAGTACTTTAACAAAGTGTCCATTTCAGTTTTCCAAACTAAAAGCAACACATATATAAAACACTGCACCACAAGACCATAATCTAAGAAACTGTACTGACATCATTATCCACAAGGTATTTTTCAGGCATGCCTATCACATTAATTTACATTCAAAACTTTACCCTCCAGCATTTGACCAAGTTTAAGAAAACGCAATCATTTGGGAATAAAGATTATAGAGGAAATGCAATAATACTATTTTCACTGAAATACCAAATTTTGCTCAAGCTTATTCCTTGTTAAAATTAATGATGTGTGGTAGGACATTCGTAAGAAGCAATTGCTGCAATTATGGACATGAATTTATTTGGAATTTACTGTATCATATTCACAATATAACCAGTACAAGGTTATAATCAAGTGTGTTTATTCTTTTAAATATGACACAGAGTAACTTCAATAGCATGACAATTTCTGGCAGGGTTACAAATATACTTTGTAAAAAACTTAGGAAAGAGGTGTACACAGAATGAATGTCAAGAAACCTAATCATTGGTGCATTGAATAAAGAAATGGGCACATTTTTGTTTGTGTATTTATTATTTTGTCTTGCTTCCCTCATCAACAGGTTAGTCTTGTTTTAGTACTGAAACACTACTAACTCCATTTATATTATGCTCACACTGCATACTTAGCAGGGAATGGTAGGAACACTGTTTCACAGAATGCCTTAGCATTAATAAATAGTCAAGTCCTGAAAGGTATTGAGGCCACTCAATTCTGACCACTCAAAGTAAGCACTGCACTGAAACTGATGAGTCTCAGACCGCTTTTGTGCATTTTCCAGCAGCTGATAACAACGTTTCACACAGCCGGATACCTGAAATCTGGGGTATTATTTTTCCATTCATCCTCCTAGTTAGGAAATCTGCACATCTTATGGAGACTATAGAGAAGGAAATAAGTGAAAAATGTCTGGTGATGCTATCAATTAAAACTACGTACTATTTAATCTGCCCACGTAGTCAGAATATGTCATTATATATACACAAGTGCATTCATTATAGGTTTTGTTTGTTAAGATCGATAATTGATAGATTCAAAATTACGTATTTTGTTTAACTTCATTTGCTTAGAAACATACTCCCGAGAGTGACAAGGCATTTCCCTCTACCTGTCCATGATACCCAGCATCTGTTTACGGATATCCTGTGCTCTGCGAAGGGAACGCGCTTGGATGAAGTTTTCATAGCACCAAGGGTTGGAAAATTTATTGTTTTTCCACGAATTGTAGACAGCAAGCAAGGTGAGATGATCCCCTTCTGCTTGGTGGAACTTTGCTTTCTTCTGATCTGCAAGAGCTTGCTTATCCTAGGTTTGATTTAATAGCACATATGAACAGTTGATGAGTGAAAGCAGACTGAATAGCTAACTGCACCTTTAAACAGAAAGATAAAAATGTTGGAAGTCTGGCATAAATGTTGAGAATATTGAAATGCAAAGTCAGTTAAATCTGTAAAAGGAAAGGTAAATTAACAATTTCGGTCTCCAATTAGTACTGTTCTAGTGCGGTTTCTACAATGGTTAGCCTGTCCTAGGCTGACAGAAGTTTTATTTTTTGCCAACATATATTTTTAATTTTAACCAACATTTTCAATCTTTGGGTCTATGCTTTGGTGGATCAACAACAGAGTCTTCCATTTATTTTAAGGCTTCTGCTTTTTGAAAAAAAGATTGTTTGGTTTCTCAAGCACATTGTAGAAACCCAGGTATCTTACAATAAAGCCCCTTACTTCTGAAACATATTTCGCTGGAAAGTCATTGTTTAAAGAAAAGTTACTGGCAGAAATAGGTTCACAATCTAAATCCATGAATATGCTGTGAATTTACACAGAGTATTTTACAATATTGATACATTAGTCATTCATAGGAGGTCAAAAATCCAGCACTTTCCATCATTAATCCAGATAAGTGTGCTCACCTTTGGTCGGTAAAAGACATTTTGTACAGATAGCATGGACACAATTGTTAACATCTCTTCACTGCATCCAAGATGTACAGACATGATCAGCATTTTACATAGCATGGGCTCCAGAGGAAACTCTGCCATCTAAGAAAGATGTGTAAAAATGTAACACTTTAATACCAGAATTCAAATTTCAGCATCATTTGTTAACATGAAAGGTAGACAGGATACAGTAGTCTCCTGTCACTTATTTTTGTTTAAAAAAGCACTCTGAATTATCATTCTTTACATGGTATCAATTTAATTAACTTAACATACAATTCAAATCGAGCAACTTTGAATTAGGAGTAGACTGAATCAAGCTCAGCAATGACTGATGTAGTACATGTCCATTGGACCAAAACCAGGTTTCAGACCCCATGTGACAAAGTGAGTTATAGACAAAACACAGTGGGTTATAGATCCTTTTTCTGAAAGACTTAAGTATCCGATCAGGATGAGCTCAGAGCTCAGCTCTGTCAATCAATCAAAATAAAATCAATAGAGAAACTTAAATCAACGGAAAATTTAATAAGCCTAATCACCTTGTCCAGGCCAGCCAATTTGGCCATTGCAAAATAATGCAGACACATCTCATCCTGTTCTATGGAAGACAGTTTTATGATCACAACGACATCAGCAAACCCAGCAAGGATAATAGCTGTAAGACTGACCTATGCATAGAGTAATAAATGGACCTAAATGAGAAGTGAAGAGGCTCACTTCCTGCTTAGTACTTAAGAGTACTGATTTTGAAATGAACAAACTTCAGCAATTAGTATTCACTTAACCTAATAAGTTAGCAAATTTTCTATTACAAAATACCCAGTCCATACAATGATATACAACAATCTTGCCTGATTCCCAACTTATTTAATACATCAATAACTATAAATGTGCAATCACACTGTCAAGTTCGAAAGTGAAGAAATGTTTTAGCATTTGGCGAACCAAACATCTGCGAGGTTCATCTTACCCTGCGTCCAAGTCTCGTCAGCAAACCTTCATCATCTAGTGCTCCCAGCGTGTATAATTGTTCCATGGCTGTGATAAGGGTCTCCATAGGAGGAGCGTCCATGAAATCAAATGAAAGTAGGTCATTGATCCCCATAGCCTAAGACAAGGAAAGGTTTCATTGTAAAAGTACGTACATTTTGAAAGCCAGTCTACCGATATTAAAACAAATAACCCAAAATATGATGCTAGCTTTTATTCAAGTCATACCTTGATTATATAGGCCCCTTCAGACTTTGCTTCTGAACTATAAAAAGTAATATGAATGCCATCACACGCAATATTATAGTACCACGGTAGACTTCTGGTATTTAAAGTACAAAGTGACACGCTACCAACTCTACAAATGAAAATTAACCACAGGATAGATTTTTAAAACTCAGAATCCTGGTGTGGAGGCCAGTTGGATCAGTTGGTGGCATGGCTTGTACAAAAATCAGATTAATGCCAATGGCTCAGGGGTCAATCTCAGTTCTGGCCGAGGTAGACTTGGGATTATATCTACACTCCATCCACAATAATAACGAAAAAAAATGCATGGCACTTAGCCATGAGTTGGCAAACAATTTGGAGGACCCAAGAACACAGGAAGAAAACTCTAGGCATACAGCTGCGGATACTGCAAAATCAAGAATATTTGGGTATAAAGGTCAATTCACTAAGCAGAATACAGTATCCTGCGGGTTAAGCAGATCCTTGCATCTAAGTTCCTAAATTGTGCCCCAGCATAAAAAGCTCCACATCCACTGTTCCTGATGCGGCCTCCTCTACATCGGGGAGACCAAGCGGAGGCACGGAGACCGCTTTGTGGAGTACCTACGCTCGGTTCACGACAAACGACAACACCTCCCAGTCGCGAATCACTTCAAATCCCCCTCCCGCTCCCTGGACATGTCCATCCTGGGCGTTCTCCAGTGTCACAGTGATGCCACCCGAAAACTGGAGGAACAGCACCTCATGTTGCGCCGTTGAAGCCTACAACCTAATGGTCTCAATGTGGACTTTACTAGCTTCAAAATCTCTCCACCCCTGACCTTATCCCAAGACCAGCAGCCCCTCTCATCCCTGCCTCCTGACCTGTCCATCTTCTCTCCCACCTATCCACTCCTCCCACCTCACTGACCAACGCCCTCCCCATTTCCTACCTACACTCACCTTTACTAGCTTTATCCCCGTCTCCTTGACCTGTCTGTCTTCCCTCCCACCTATCTGCACTCCCTCATCACTGACCAACCTCCATCCCAACTTCCTACCTACACATCACCTTTACAAGCTTCATCCCCGCTTCTTTGACCTCTCTGTCCTCTCTCCCACCTATCCGCTCCACTATCCACCTTCTATCATCACCCCCGCCTCTCCATTTATTTCAGAGCCCCTTTCCCCTCCCCCATTTCTGAAGAAGGGTTCAGACCCGAAACATCAACTTTCCTGCTCGTCTGATGCTGCCTGGTCTGCTGTGTTCCTCCAGCTTCACACCTTGTTATCTCAGACTCCAGCATTGGCAGTTCCTACTATCTCTGAGTGAGTTATAACCCCACATCTGAAATAGGGATTTGTAAAATCTGTCACATATACATTTGACGTCACAGAATTTATGTGGGAAACTTCTTCCTCCACAAAACCTTGGAATGATAAACGCTCCAGCACTCCGTAGCTTGCTGTAACTAAATTGAGCACGGACATCAGTATTCTAACAACAGCACCATTCAGATAACACCTCTAATGTAGGAGGTATCCAAAAGCACTTTACAGGAAAGAAGAAACAAAGAAACAGACACAGAATGGGAGAAGCAAATAAAGAAACAGAAACGAAGTTTTGGGTTTAATTTGGAAGAGGTGGCTAAATTGTTCAAATGGCTACAAAAAGACAAGAATACAAAAGCAAACAGCAGGTCAATAGTAACTTGGAACTCGGCAATTAACCATTTAGACAGCAAGGATTAAATGCCAAATAGATTTCATTCATTTAGCAATTTCACAACAGCAAACCAAAAAAAAATCGGAAGCACCTGCATTTTGGCAAATCGGGAAGACAATATTGAGTCAAAAGAGAGATTAATTGTGTCAGTGTCGCCAGACAAGGTTTTACAGAAGTGATGTTTCAAATTTAGGGAAACCATTGGCTAGATAGGAAATGCTAAAATGACCTACAACTCTAAAATCCCACTTCAATTTCAGCTAAGCAAAATCATTAATTTCAAAGGGCATAAAATGAGCAACTCTGTGGTGTCACATACAAAAGTAGCACATGCACCTCTAAGACCAGTACATCTGGTATGATCTGGTGCATTCAATAACTTTTGTGGCAGTGCCTACTCAGAGATTATGTTTTATAATCTTTTTTAAATTCAAATATACCTGAAACTAAATTGATCATTTTGGTCATTGTCATTGTCCTGGGTATATCAGTTATTAGATTACAAATATATTAAACACATACAAGTGAAGGAAAAAACAGAGTTAACGTTTCAGGCCCAGTGACCCTTCCTCAGAACTTAGAACTTCTGAGGAAGGGTCACTGGACCTGAAACATTAACTCTGTTTTTTCCTTCACAGATACTGCCAGACCTGCTGGGCTTTTCCAGCAACTTTGTTTTTGTTCCTGATTTACAGCATCCGCAATTCTTTCAGTTTTTATATTAAACACACAGCTGCCCAATATAACAAAGATACCAACAGCATTTTGGATTTTAGAATTAGGAACATAAAGTGTAACAGCATGGAGGTAGTAAGTTTATGGAAGGACATCATTATGCTAAAGATACAACACAGTGTGCAATTTTCAGAATATCATTACCAAAAAGACTTGGAAGATACTGAACATGTAGAGGCACTTGGATAATATCAAGGATGGGAAACTGTAGATAAGAGATATGGGACACTGAGGTAACATTTACTGGAGGAAGTAAAGCTATGAAGACATTTTTTAGAGGTTTTCAAAATTATAAAATGTTTTGGGAATAACAGTGAAGACTCAGCAATAAAGGGTCAAAAATTTAATGTTGTAAGTGAGCAATGTTAACAAGATTTTAAGCAAAGAGCTATGAAACTGTGGTAAGAGCAGTTACAGATGCAGTAGTTGGGGCAGAGACCATTACTTCAAGTGGGAAAATATTCCTAACAAAGAAAAAGACTGTCAGACTGGGGCCACGTTATTGAGATTACTGCAGTAGAAGGCCAGCACAGACAAGGAGGGCTAATGTTGTGATATACACTTTTATGGTTTTAAGCCACAAAGCTCAGGAATCATTATTTTAAGGGAGCTGGGATTTCAGCTTTGTATCGTCTCCTCACACTTGCACCTCATTACATCCAGAGTATTTAACAACAGGTGAAGATGTAACTGCAATCGATATTTAATTTACCTTGAGAGAGAGAACTGTACTAGCAAGATTAGTTCTTTGAATTTCAGGAACATTTGTGGTCAACATTTCATCCCTATAGGCACGCTCAGTGTACAGTCGATAACATTTCCCAGGTCCCGTCCTTCCTGCACGACCAGCACGCTGCTTAGCTTGAGCCTGTGGGTAACAGACAGTATTGAAACCTTAGAAGAGGGAGTATTTAAAATTAAATGTTAAAATTACAAACAATACCTATCACTAGGGGAGATCATTACAATTTAAGATATTTTTCCTCCTTTCCCCTGCTACTCTTCCCATGCCATGAAATATTACCAGTTTTGAGCAATAATTATTAAAATCAAAATTGTTAGGACAGCACGGTGGCACAGCAGCTTGCGCTGCTGCCTCACAGCACCAGGGACTCAGGTTAGATTCCAGGCTTGGGTGACTGCGTGTGTGGAGTTTGCACATTCTCTCCATGTCTGCATGGGCTTCTGTCGGGTGCTCCAGTCCCTTCCACAGTTCAAACATGTGCAGGTTAGGTGAATTGGCCATGCTAAATTGCCCTGCAGTATCCAGGGATGGGCAGGCTAGGTGGGTTACTTATAGTAAATGTGAGTTATGGGGAATCTGTGTGGCATTCTCTACAGAGGGTCAGTGCAGACTTGATAGAATCCCTACAGTGCAGATGGAGGCTATGATTCTATGTTTCTGACTTTCCCTGTTGACTGATGCAAACATGAATAAGACAGCAAAAAGTAAAAGAACATTTGATGAAAAGAAAAAGTTATTCAGCCAAAAGTTCATCCCTCTGGGACTGTTTTAAGATAGCATCCAAATGGGATTCTGAATGCCACTAATGCCATGGTAATGCCAGATGAAGTGTAGTGAGGATAGAATGGAGTTCAATTAAAATATCCCCGTAATCAAACAACTTCTATCAAGGCTGACACAGAATAATTACTATCTGGGATTTGTTCCAAACAGTGGCTGATATGAGAATACATCACAGCAAAGCATCACGAACAGGAGAGGACAAAGAAGAACAGACCACGGAGAAACATAAGAAAACTATAATACTGGTGGAATAAAAGTTGGCTTTTTAAATCTGGGCTACAGTAGATGGACGGCACAGTCCATGGAGAGGGCTAAATGACATCCAGCCTATGTCTGTTAATCAAATGCATGACGTTGGCTTTATTTATGACATGAAATGAATGAAAACAACTAACAATAAATTGAATATACAGTACCTCAAATCCAGCACCCTTGGAATGGACACCATATCAGATATTGGACATTTCTGGGTCTTTCGGTACAAATGCACCTGACACGCAGGATAGAGTGTTGTACAAAGGACTAAAGGCTGGTAACTAGTCTGGAGCCACCCCATGAAGCCAAATTATTCGGATGAATTGTATGTTTATAATTGTACTCAACACTGAACCAAAAGCATCTGGATTTTGAACAGCCAGATTTGAGGTACTCTACCTGTACTCTTAAAACATAATAATAAAAAAAATTACCTGTGAAATTGGAGTCACCACTAGCTGGTCAATGCCTGTCTTTGAGTTATAGACTTTCTGCTTAACAAACCCAGGATCCACAACATAGTAGATGCCATCAATAGTCAGTGATGTTTCAGCAATATTGGTAGCAATTACAACCTACACATTTAAACAAAAAATGTAGTTACAGGTGAAAAAAGTTTAATCAAACACATTGAATAAATGGTTCTAATGGCTCAATGGCAGTGTTAATGAACTGAGAGGACTAGGTTCAAGTTCCACCTGCTCCATACTTGTGTAATAAGGGGCTCCTAAAGGGCAAGAAAGCATCTCAAAGCACTTTACATTGAAAAGATAAACTATGCAGACACTGAATGGGCAGCAGAAGGGAATTAGCAATAGAAAGGGAGCTGGGGCGGTGACTGTTGATGGCATTATTGACAAGAAGCTTTTAAGAAAAATTGTGAAAGCAGAAAGGGAAATGGTGAGGAGGGAGGAATCAAGGGAATAGCAGTTGTACATCGAATCAGGCACATATGTCAGAGTAAAGGGAAACAGGTAAAAAGATGCTAAGCAAGCACTGCATGACAGAGACAAAGTCTTGAGATGAAGAAATAGGCCAATGTTCGAGTAATTTTGCTCAATAGCTAACAGAGTAAATATTCCCTCTGTGAGTAATTGCACTATTGAATAATGCAGACGAGGAGAACCCATTGCATCTGCGCAAAGTTAGCTTTACTTCTGTAAAATGATGGTAGAAGGAATACATGGATTGGACGTGAAAAAAATAGAAATAGCTAGATTTGTAATCCTGATTACTGTTCACCCACTACTGGAAAGCCTGATAATTGCAAATTTGAAGAGATGGAAGGATCTGGCTATAATGATCTAGTCTGTCAGTGCTCACTGTTTAGACTCATTCAAACAACAGACATAATGGAAAGGTATTTGCTTGCTTCTGCTAATGCAAAATTAACAAATAAATACATTAATAATTGGAGAAAACTTAAATGGCTGGTGGGAGGGAGTGAAGAGAGGATAATGATGTAGAAAACAACCTCAGTTCAGTGGTAGCATGCTTGTCTCAGAAGGCTGTGGATCCCTGCACCACATCCGAGACTTGAACCCTTATCAAAGCTGACAATTCAACTCTCTGGCACCTGACCCTGTATGTCCTAAAATACCCACATGCTGAAGTTCCTCGTTAAAATTACTGGTTAATGGTCAGGAACTCTGATTTACACTACTTCTTATTCCGCAAATCCTAGAACATGGAGATATTTCTTAGCCATTACTTGTCTCCCATGCAAGGATAGTTCTAGATAACCTTTCCACAAACACGTTTTAATTCTATGATGCATTGGTTTCAGTTATTTTCTAATTTATGCAGTAACAAGTTGTGGTTAATACTGTACTCATTTACCAATACTGGTACATTTGTTGGTAAATCAGTAAATAAAGAAATTATTTAGAAAAACATGCATTTGTATTTCTCTTGCTACCCTTAGTAGTACAAAATGCTTGATGTCACTGTTATAGCATAAGCAATTGTGGCAGTCAGTTTATGCCCAGCAAGGTCGTGAAAGATCAAATATTCTATTTATGTTATGCTGCTTCAGAGATAAGCTTTGACTAGAACACTAGGACGATTTAAATAATTCTGCACTGGGCATATTATTTCACAAATGAAATGGTAACCCAAAGTTCCATTTGGCTATTCAGTGAGTGTACAAGAGCTCATAACATGATCCTAAAGTGCAGGGGAATTTCAAACCCCATCCAATCCACAGCTCACCATGCCCTCCCAGTCTCAGGTCACATAACAAGCAGCCATTTGAACAAAATAATGAAGGGCAATTAATATCTGTGAAATTGTAACCCTTGCACCCCCACACTAAACAACAACAAAGACAACGATTCAGACTTTGTTTTTAGTTCTAGTATAAATATATTCTTAAACCCACCCAAATAGCTTCAAGTTAAATGAAACAAACAGTAGAAAATGCATTAGGTTACACAAGTTAAATGCTTACTATATATTCAATCCTAAATACATTAATGAATGTTAAAGGGAACACTGATTTGGCATATAGCTACATGATCCTCGTATATTATTAAAAATATTCAGTAGTATGTTTAAATGTAGCTATCAATAGAGTTGTTAGGAATGGCTTTTTACTTGAAAGAGTGATGACAGCTTTACATCATGCAGCAAGAAATCTACTGAAGTTCCACATATATGGAATTTTTTGACTAGAGAACATGTAAAAGTGTCAAAGACAAGACAGTGGCCAATGATTTAGCTCACATTTTACTGAAGGAATTGACCACCCAAATTCAGATCACTTTGTTTTAGTTCTAGTTTAAAATATATTCGTAATGCTACCAAAAGACATTAAATGAAACAAAATTTCCTGCCTAACAGTAGTGAGCATGTTGTTTTACCTTTCTGCTACCAGGAGGGGCTGGATCAAAAATTCTGGTTTGCATCTCACTTGGCAAAGCAGAATACACAGGCAGAATAATCAATTCTGGCACATCTGGTCCCATGGATTTCATTCGTTCATACAGAATCTCGCATGCAGTGTCAATTTCTTCCTGACCAGTTAGGAAAACCAGGATGTCACCTGGATTGAAAATAATTTTAAGTTTTAAAACTGCATTGAAATTTTCATAGGCATAGCAAGTCTAAGTCTTGGACCAAAAAAATGTTTACAAACCACAGGATAAATGAATTAAGTATAAAGCTTCAATATTAAATAAATGAAGAAATGAGACATTAAAAGTGAAGAAATGAGACATTAAAAGCGAAGAATTAAAATTTTACACATGTAAAAGTTACTTGCAGTGTTGGGAATATTGTTTGGAAATAATTCAGACAACTCACTGTTAATAATTTTCTCATGCTTGAAAATAAGTCCTATGTTTACCTGGTGTGTTTCATAGATACCTATCCATCAAATAAACCAACAACACACCCTTCTATGTTTCTGAATGGCACATCTCCCAGTGAGATACTGGTGTAACAACATTTCTGTAGGAGCAAGGCAACTCAGACAGCAAACTCCCGATTTCACTGCTTTATTGCAGACGTTGCTGTAAGTTGGTGTCTAATTTGCTCTATATAAAAACTGAGTGCCTAACACCATCACTGTTAATTTTTGCCATTTGTCTTGCGATTATAAATAAGTAAATTTAATCAGGATATTTGTAACACAAAACCTTTACTCAAACTATTGGGAGATTAATGACAATGCAGATCAAAAACACTGTTCCTGTATAAAAAATAAAATTCTTTTATGAGAATGATAAGTCTAAAGTATGATAGTCTTTGGAGTACTTCAATGAGAAATACCTGGTGGTTCTGTTAAATGAATCTGCATCACTGTAATCAAGCTAGCATCCAGATAATCAGTCTCAGGTTCTTTGGTATAAAGCACTTCCACAGGGTATGTTCGGCCAGGAATCGTGAAGATAGGTGCCTCGTAGAAATACTGAGAGAATTTAACTGCATCCAGTGTGGCTGATGTTACAATCAATTTCATATCAGGACGTTTTTTAACAGTCTATGAAGAAAAAAGTAAACAATTGAGTTAAAATGGTGAAAATCTTTCTCCACTGCACTGCTCTAAGTAAATATATTTAACAGATAGCAGGGAGAGGAGCCAACTCTGCTAATGATAAAAAGCAGCGCTTCCACAGAGTAAAACATTAAAATATACCTTTTTGCAGTACAAGTAATACTGATCCAATGCATTTTTTTTAGTAATGCAAAGTTGAATCGAGAAAATGCTGAACTATTAAATTCTTGTACATTAGAAATAGACAACCGACTGAATTCAAGATTGTAATCTAATCAAGGCTGAGAGGAGGATCATAAAATCAAACTTCATTCTCAGAATTTAGAATGTCATCTGAATCTCTTGAGCAGATTAGTTAAGTAAGTCACTTCTGTTTGGTATTGTTCTACAAGTCACATTCTAAATATCGTCCTTCGTGTCCAGTATTCAGAATAAAATACCATAAGCTGGCAAACTGATTCAACATGCGGCCACCAGTTCAAACTGAGATTTTTAATATGCCATGCTCAACATTTTAGTGTCATTGCAACAGAGAAAATATTCAAAGACAGCTTACCTTTTTCAGAAGTCCAAACAGAACATCAGTGTGAATGGTCCTCTCATGGGCCTCATCCAACATGATGATTGCATACGGAGACAGGTCAGGATCTATGAGGCACTCTCTCAGCAACATACCATCAGTCATATACTTTATCACAGTCTCTGGACTGGTGCAATCCTCAAATCGAATGGTGTAACCAACCTACAATATGCAATAAAAAAATGAAAAAGATTGCTCTCGCACAGTTCTAGTTTCAAACCTGCTATCACCAATTAGTCCTTTCACCGAGTTTAAAGTCATATATAAAGTTACAAAACACACCACAGTCAAACACATATAACTTGAAGAACAAAACAGAAAAATGTTGGGTTGAAAACAATTGCAAGGAAAAATCTCTCAGCAATCCGATTTATACCATTAATGCAGCACACTGTTTGTAAACTCAATAATGCATTGTGTTGGGTGGGTGGCCAACTATTTGGGGAAACACATGACTGGTAAGTAGTATTTTATTGTCAACTGAACCTCCCTATTTCGCTATAACTTTAAAACATATTGTAGATAAATGGTAATGGACATAATTACCCTGTGATGTTATCATCGGAAAGCTTTTGAATAGTTTAGTCTTCGTGAGCTGTGCACATCATTGGCCAGCAGGGGCTGTTGTATTTAATACATTCCCATAGATTTATACAAATCTTAAGCTGTAGATTCTAAAACAGTCAGATTTATAATGCATCATCCAATGATCTAACAACGCTAATGAAATGGGACATCCCTAATTTCAAGACCACCCAAGTTCAAACCTGGAGAAACTAGCTATAAAGGGAAACAAAAAGATTCATTTGGGTATCATGGGCTGGGTTTTCCACAGCACAATCCTATTATTGAGAGAGAGTTTCAAATGTAAGTTTGAATTTTATCTCAAGAAAAAAAATGATAGTCACAAAGTCCATGACTAGATAGACAATACATGGCCTCCAGGGGTAAGAGAAGGTCTTATGGCTCATTCAGTGAGGCACCTGCATTTGAGCCAGAACCTCTGACTTCAGAGTCAATACAGTGTGAAGCTGGAGGAACACAGCAGGTCAGGCAGCATCAGAGGAGCAGGAGAGTCGATGTTTCAGGTCGGGACCCTTCAAAGATCAAACATGATCTTAAAAATTATTATGATGTGCTGTTATTTAACCTCACAAAATAAATCTGTCAGCATGAACAGAACCATATGAAAACTTTTAAAATGGTTCTTAAATGTGTACACTAGCATTAACATGAACAAAAGAATGTACACGAATACTATTCCACCATTTAATCTGAAGTACGATCATTCATTTTCAGCAACTCACTATTGAACCAGCCTCACGAGTCAATCGTCAAAAAACATATACAGTCGAAAGTTAGTACAAAGTAGGTAGCTATTTCAGCTTACCTCTTGACCTAAACAGCATCCATACTCTTCTGACACTCTCTTAGCAACTGACATTGCAGCTACACGTCTTGGTTGTGTGCACCCGATTTTTCCCCGGGTTGTGTACCCTGCCTCTGCCAAGTACTGGGTGATTTGTGTGGTTTTACCAGAACCAGTTTCCCCAATGACAATCAGGACTTGGTTGTCATGAACAGCCTAAAGAAAGGAAATCATTTCATTACTGGAAAATAACTTACAAAATGGAAGGAACATTCAGGCTTTGTTCAATTTCTAGTAACTTGATTTCATTCTTGAAAAACGTACACTAGAATCAAAACAAATAAAGCTATTTAAAAAAACGTGTGGAACATTACCAGAAACTGTGCTGTATAATATACCTGTAGGCAATTCGTTTGATCTCGGATCCCTGCTAATTACTACGTAAGTCTGAAATAGACAATGCCCAATTAAAACTAGTATATTGACTTCGAAGAGAAAATTACTATCAGCAACACTAATATTCTGTGATATCTCTGCTGCAAGGATTTAACCAGTTCCAATGAAAGGTCATTGGCCTGAAATGCTGATTATGTTTATTTCTGCCTGGACTGTTAAGCATTTTCAGTGTTTTCTGTTCTTATCATAAGAATTAAATGCAATAGTTTTTAAATCGTATAGAGATAGAAATCGTATGGAGATATCTCCACCTCTATCTCCAAGTCATACTAAATATATAACTGATTGACACATCTTCATGTACATGTATTCTTAAAACAACTGAAGAACAAAACTGATTACATAGTCTAAATGATAAACTTTTCTTTGAAATATTTCAATCAAGTTTCCTTTTGGATTTCAATTGTTGGCAACAGTATTTTAAACTTAGTTTCAAAGGTATCAAGTTTATAAAGCACCAAGAATTTGAATAGTTCAGGAGTTCTACTTCACAACTGAAACATTTTCAGAACAGAAATTTTGCAGGTGTTACTGAATGAAAATGTCAGGTTCCACAATAAATATGATCCATGTACTCATAAAACATTTCTGCTCAAATCCACAAAATTCTGTACCATATTTGAACAAAGGAACATTAACTAGTGCTCAAACTGCACATTTGCAACTTGTTATCAATAGCAAGTACTAAGTATGTCAAAAGCCATTATCATAGCAACACTATCTATTACTGCTCAAGTCAAAAAGCACTGAGAGATTAAAGCTGCTTTATCTTGTGCTTTAAGCCTATACTGTTATACACACATAGAGATAGCACTTTTGTTTGTTGCAGACTGTAGATGTCTGCACATACTGTGTATCAGAGCTGCTTGGCCCTCATCACGTACTAAGGCTCTTCAACTCCTTAATTTACATCTGTGCATAATAGGTTATCAATTACAGCTCTCAAATGTAATATCTACAAGCTCTTTCTTCACATGCTCATTCTAGTGTCTTCTTTCTTACTGATGTCTGTCATCTGATCAATTATATCATGATATAATTGATCAGATCTCAATATGCCACAAAATGTTATAACATAGCTAATACAATGTTCTAGGCTGCCAGGCCCTACAACATACTGCTATAACTTAAAGTAACTTTTTGTCAGTGCAGACTTGATGGGCTGAAGGACCTCACCTGTACTGTATGATTCTATAATTAACACAATGCAGCAAGAGGATACCAATTCACATCCAGGATAATTCACATGGCACTCCCCAGTATCAGGAGAGGATAGTTACACTCTCAGTTGTGCCAAACAGCAGGATAAGTAGCTGAGTAGCAACAGAATGTCTCCTGTCTTCTCAGCTAAGCAATTGCATCTAGACCGTATTTAAATACTTCAAAAACAAGAAGTGGGATAGATAAACAAGAAACACATACGGAAAGACCAATTGTTAAAATACATTGAATTGGCAAAATTAAAGTGATCTAACTCAAATGCACTGATATTTCTGACCTCTTTCAGTGGACTATATTGTCAATATCTAACTGTCATATTTTAAATTGGTTAGGGATTTAAACAATACATGATACGTATTTTAATGGATTTAAGACAGTGGTGCTCACTGCATGTCAAAGCTTTACATGGTACAGGGTAGAGAGGAGATATAACATTACGTAATGATCATAGCCTGCAATAATGGCAACTGTGGAATGGCTCACATACAGAATTTCCTTGGGAATGCCTGAGGTCAACTATAAATGTTAGAAAATATAATGAAAGAGAAACTTGTGCAAAAACAAATCTTCAGAATATGGTCAAAAAGATTAGCACATTTGAGGTTGTTTGGCTCGCCGAGCTGGTTTCTTGTTGCGCAGACGTTTCGTTACCATGCTGGGTAACATCCTCAGTGCAGCCTCTGATGAAGCATCGGTGTGTTTTCCTGCCTCGTTTTTAAACTCTGGGGTCCGTTGAGATGGATTGTCTCACTTCCGGGTTTTTCTTTGTAGTGGAACGTATATGGGGTCGAGTTCAATGTGTTTATTAATAGCATGCTTTGTGGAGTGCCATGCTTTTAGGAATTCTTGAGCCTGTCTCTGCCTAGAATGTCCCAGGATCTTGGTGTTGTCCCAGTCGAAGTGGTGGTTCTCCTTGTCCATGTGGATTGAGATGAGTGAGTATTGGTCATGACTTTTTGTAGCCAGTTGGTGTTAATATATTCTTGTTGTTAGTTTCCTTCCTGTTTGTCTGATGTAGTGTTTCT
>JAHRHZ010000055.1:8003673-8014476 GCA_024137785.1 Ginglymostoma cirratum | reverse complement strand
AGAAACACTACATCAGACAAACAGGAAGGAAACTAACAACAAGAATACATGAACACCAACTGGCTACAAAAAGTCATGACCAATACTCATTCATCTCAATCCACTTGGACAAGGAGAACCACCACTTCGACTGGGACAACACCAAGATCCTGGGACATTCTAGGCAGAGACAGGCACAAGAATTCCTAAACGCATGGCACTCCACGAAGCATGCTATTAATAAACACATTGAACTCGACCCCATATACGTTCCACTACAAAGAAAAACCGGAAGTGAGGCAATCATCTCAACAGACCCCAGAGTTTAAAAACGAGGCAGGAAAACACACCGATGCTTCATCAGAGGCTGCACTGAGGATGTTACCCAGCATGGTAACGAAACGTCTGCGAAACAAGAAACCAGCTCAGCCAGCCAACCAACCTCAACAACCTCAACACCCACAACCCACAACAAATCTACTCCAAAACCTTAAAGATTAGCATATTGATGTATTAATTTAATACAATTTCTCATACCTGTACCAGCTGCTCCTTAAGTCGGTAAATGGGTAGGCTCTCTCTCTGCTCAAGAATAGACATTTGGGTTTTACGACCATAAGATGCCTTGTTTCCACCAAAAGCATGCTTCTTCCACTCAGGTATGTCTTGGGGCATCATTCCTATGCCCCTCATGTTTGCTGCAATCTGTCGGCCATCAACTAGAAAAGAAAGCCACATGGGTTTTGGACTGCATCTTTCAGGTGCTTTCTGCAATTGGTGCAATAAACACGAAAATACATTGCTCGCAGTAATACCTGATTTTAGGTTAGGAGGGGTGAACTATAAGGTAAAGTGATGGTCACCCTTCCTTCCATATTAAAGATCAGAATTTAGATCCAGCCAGACTAATATGCTGGAACTTGTCTCAGTTTGAGGGCTGTGGTGGTCTAATATGAAAATAGTTCAGCTAGTTTTACTTGGTCCACTGCACAAAACTGCCATTATTTTGAGAAAACTGATCATCTTGTTTGGAAATAAGGCGGCTGATGTGAAAAGCATGGCATTTAAGTAATGGCAAGGGGTGTTCAGATCTTAAGCACATTATTAGGATCAAGCATTACAGCTTTACTGTGGGTCTATCACTGCTATACCAGATTTGAATGTTTAAGGTTGACTGGATGCCAAAATAGAAAAAGCATGTAATTCTTTGCCAATAACATTGAAAAGCAAGAAGCTCACAGAAAAAAAATGAAAACAAGAAGACAATACTTTAAATAATTCAAATCATTACCAACTTTAAATCAGAAAAGCTTTAAAATATTACATTACCAGTTACTGAAAAACACAATCAGCAGAAACAAACTATTTATAATCAATACCTTTCCTTTTCCATCCTCAGCACAAAGAAAATACTTTATGCCATTAACGTACCATCAGGTAGTGGATCAACCCAGTGTTTATTGAGTCCCATTGGGATTGAGTCCATTTCTGCCTCTCGCTGTGCTTGCTTCATCTCCCGCCTTTCTTTAGCCAAAGCGCTTTGCATCATGGCAGCCTGGGATAGTGAGCCATCAGGGTTCTAAAATTAAGCATAAACCAATATATTAAAAGTCTGAGAGAACATTTTGAAAGCACAGCATCAAATAACTAGGTATTGAAACTTTTTAAGGTCTTCATTTAGAACAACAGCTAATCCAGTACGTATGTCTCAGGAAGCAGTAAAGGTCTCACTCTCTAACTGTCTCACTAAATTTTGATATAAATATTTATTTGGTAGACTAAACAAAGTCCATCTGCCTGGTTTAAAATTTAAATAAAGCCTGACAGTTAACAGTCAACCAGTATTAATGGGTACAATCTACATAACAACACCTCTACAAATCACAGTCCACTTCCCAACCAATCAGCACTCTCCTTTCATGCAATAAAGATGTCAGCTTTTTTCTTTCAACTGGTATTATGGCAAATTGTCCTGACAAGTGCAAGATGGAAAGTTTCAACAAGATGCCTTTTTTCAGCAATACTCAAGATTTTGATACAATGCACATGTCTACAAAATTCAAAGGAGCTCAAAGTTTCAGGTTCCATTACACATTCCACAACAAGCAAACAAGATATTGCCTTTAGCAAATAATCAGAATGAGTAATGTATATCAAAGATAAACTAAGGATTAATTTTTAATTTTGTAAATTAACATTACTATTAAAAACAAGTAGCAAACACACCACACAGAATGCAAATACAAAGTATAACTCACTAATTCAGCATAGAAAGAAGCCAAAGCGGCAAACAATCTGAATTCATTAACTGATTCTCATACCTTTACTATTTTAACAGGACTCATGTCCATGCTCTGCTTTGTATGTCCCCTGAGGAATGGAGGCTCTTCTTCCACTAGCTCTATCTCAAGGTCCTCATCTGTAGGATAATCAACAAATCAATCAACTCTTATAAATCGATGCAAAATATCACTGAATTTTCCATATTTGACTTTTTACTGCTAAACTTTATAAATTGTCTATCCTAAAACAATCCACAATAGTGCAACATAGAAAAATGCACAAGAATGCCAGAATTTTTTTTTGGTAATTCAGCAAGTGCCTAGGTTCTGAATTGCACAGATAGACAGGATGGTTCAATTGTGGCTTCCAAAGAGGAACTGGTAATTGTCTGAAGAGAAAAAAAAAGTAAGCTATGGAGTAAAGACAGGAGCAAGGGACTAACTGAGTTGCTCCTACAGTAAGAACCACCTGCACACGAATGTGTAGGAAAAAGGCTGCGATTTTTATTAAGTCAATACAGCATCTTACTGCCATTGGAATCAAACATGTGATCTGCTTTCTCCTTTCACATGTTTCATTATCCACTTTCACATAGCTTAATTGAGATGTGTGAAGATGCAATAAACCATTTTATAAGAGTCAAATGGATCTGTTTTGGCTTATTGTAATACAACATGGACAGCTTTATGTATATTGAAGTGTTCAATGCCATTGAACGACTTAAAAACGATTTTTTCTCCAATAACTTAAAGGAGAGCACAAATATTATTGGCAGTTTTCATACTAATGAAAAATTATTAACATAATCAACAGAAACTTATATAGTACCCTGAACATAATGAAACATCCCAAGACCATTCACAGAAACATTACCAAACAAAATCAGACATGGAGCATCAGGAATTATCAAGACAGGTTGACTACAGGATTAGGTTTATTTGAAACATCTTATAGAAGAGAGATAAAAAAACAGAAAGGATCAGACCAGGAATTCCAGAGCTTACGAGCCGGCAGCCCTAGGTACAGCTGCCAGTGGAGAAATGATGTAAACCTCAGCATGAAGCAAGCAAACATGCAAATGTGATTTAGGTGTCAGCATAATGTTTTTATGCAAGGTGTCAGTAGAAACACAACATGCAAGAGATGAGCCATACCTTCTTCATCATCAACTTTAGGAAGGATGCCCGTTTCTTCATCAAAGTCAGGATACTCTTCTTTTGAAATAACATTAGCTGCAACCATCTGAAATTTTAATCATACATACAAAGAGAGGTAACTCTATTTACTTTCCAAATGTTCTTAAAGCATAACCAACTCATCGATTCTAATGCATGCGATGAATCAGTGCCACCAAGTGGCATAAAGAAATCACTACTACAGGAATTTCACCACTTCTTCGTTACTGTAACACAATCTTTGAAATAACACTCAAGTACTGGTTTTGGAAAATTATATTAATGATTCCTCAGCTCATATGCTTAACATTGGCAGCTGAGAGGCAGAATAGAGAACTATGGAGATCTGGGAGGCACACAAAACAATGCACAAATCAAAGATAGTAGGAACTGCAGATGCCGGAGAATCTGAGATAACAAAGTGTCGAACTGAATGAACACAGCAGGCCAAGCAGCATCAGAGGAGCAGGAAGGTTGACGTTTCGGGCCTAGACCTTCTTCTTTTCTGAAGAAGGGTCTAGGCCCGAAACGTCAGCCTTCCTGCTCCTCTGATGCTGCTGCTTGGTCTGCTGTGTTCATTCAGCTCTACACCTTGTTACCTCTAATGCACAGATCAGTCAGCAACTGAGTGATAACAGGTGACCAGCGCTTCTGAAACAGATCAATATGGAACATCGATCTGTATTTTCTCAGATGGCAACTGATGCATTTTGTGTTTTCAGCATTTTCAGTTTTTACTTTGGTAGGTTAGTCTGTATTAACTGCCCCCCCACCTGCTTGATCTCCCACTTCTCAGGATCGGAGATTTTTGTAAGACGTTTGCGTTCTAGCACATCATCTTCAACCTCAGGGGTGTTCACCAATGACAGATTACTAGGTCTGTCAGGATTCCTCATGGTAGTTTCCTCATTAGTTTCTCCACCAACATTGCGGCGTCGGTTTGGGTTTAGGTCCTCTCCAGTGTCTTGATCTACGTCCTAATGAGAAAGAATCAGAGGAGGAACCATTTTAATTCAGACCTTACCACATGGAAACTAATCAAACTGACTCCAAGCTTAAAACACAAGGCTATACTATTTCTTTCAGTCTGAGACCTTTATCCACTCTGAGATCTTTACCAAGTCTTCACCAGTTCAGATCATGAGGTTTAAATTTCACATTCAACAACTGTGTAGAAAGATACAAACTAGGAGCAGAAGTAGTCCAATCAGCACCTTGAGCCACATTCCCATCTACCCCATAACTTCTGATCCCCTCTCTAACAAGAATCTGCTCACATTATCTTGAAAAATGATACTGCCTCCACCATGTTCTGAGGAACAGAGTTCCAAAGTCTCAACGCCCTTAGAGAAAAAACACTAGGTCCTGAAAGGGCGATCCCTATTTTTAAATCGAGTTCTGGACTTACCATGAAGAGTAAACCATCCTTTCTACACCCATCTTGTCAAGACCATTCAAGATCTTTTACGCTTTCATCGGGTCACTCCTCACTCTTCTAAGTTCCAGTGGAATCTAGCCAAGGCTGTCCAACCTTGTGGGAACCTCACATGAAACATGTTTCAAGATGACCATTATCATCCCAGAGCCAAATTAAAGTCAGGCAAAATACCTTAATGACTACTGCCTGCTGGTGTTAACATTCTTCATTATGAGGTACTTCGAGGGGTTAATAATGGCACACGTCAACTCCAGCCTCCCAGATTGCTTTGATCCACTACAATTCACCTACTGTCACAATACTTCCACGGCAGACACCATCTCCCTGGCCCTACCCTCATCCCTGAAACATCTGAATAACGTGAACACCTACGTCAAGTGCTATTTATTGACTTTAGTCCTGCCTTCAACTCCATAATTCTAATCAAACTCATCTCCAAACTCCAAGACCCAGGACTCTGCTTCCCCTTCTGCAACTGGAAATTCAGTATATCGGCAATGACTCTTACCAATTTCTATTAATGCACAATAGAAAGCACCCTATCCAGATGCATCACAGCTTGGTATGACAACTGCTCTGTCCAAGACCACATGAAATTACAAAGAGCTGTCAAAGCAGCCCAGTCCTTCGAGAAAACCAGCCCTCCTTCCACTGACTGTCTACACTTCTCAATGCCTCAGGAAAGCAGCCACCATAAAGTCCCCTCCCACCCCGGTTATATTCTCTTCCAACCTCTTCCACCAGACAGCAGATAAAAAAGTTTGAAAACAATACCAACAGATTTAAGAACAGCATCTTCCCACAGTTATCTGGTTTTTGAACAGACCTTTCATATATTAGAGTTGATCTTTCTCTGCACCTTCTCTGTAACACTATATTCTACATTCTGTTCTATTACCTTTATGTACTTATGTAAGGTATGATTCATCTGGTTAGCACGCAAAACAATACTTTTCGCTGTATCTCAGTACGTGACAATAATAAACCAAAACAAATCGTAAGAAAACGTGTTCATTATAGTATCAGTTGTAATCCAAAATTTAATACAGATTTATACTATGTATAATTACCTTCATACTCAAGCTTGTTTTGGATCCAGTAAATGACAACACCTTGATCTTAACTCTTTGACCTTTGCTAACAACATCAGCAACATTGGCTACACGTCCCTCTCGCCTGAGCTCAGAGATGTGTACCAAGCCCTCCCATCGTTTTCTAAAAAAAAGGCATGAAAAGAAAAAGCATTGGCAAATGGACAGTGAAAACATATACATACAATTCCATTTATACGGCAAATGAAGCATTTTTAAATAAAATGGAAAATCTATGTTAAATCTTTTTTAAGTCAGTTACTTTTAAACGCTTTCGGAGACACACCTGGGAAATGGTTGATATCTGAAACATCCAAGAAAAACATAACAGAGATAAAAAAAAATCAATAAATAGGTTTTTGCTTTGCAGTTAAATACTTTCATTAGACATAACTCATATTTAAGACAATATATTAAGTTGGCTCTATTGAAAGGTTCTGTAAAACTCTAAAATCTAGTTTCAAAACATGTAGGAATCATGGGCACTGTTCCCAGGGAATGATTACAAGCTCTATTTTAAAAAAGGACAAGGAAGATGTATAGCACTTTCACAAATCTGGACTGTCCTTCTGGCTTCCCGTGGCAAACATCTGCTACAGACCATTCCCTCCCAACACTAAAATATCATCATCACTCAAACATCTGAGAAAACTGCCCAGTCACAAGCTAATGACATCCATTCTAAAACTGTTGATTTAGAATTAGAGTAATCAGACACTTTTGAAATAAAGTTAGCTTTACAGAGATAATTTCTATGATCTTATTCATTTTCTATCATATCTATGTAATCTGAACTGGAAGTGTTTGCAAAACCCAACTAGTCTGCCAGGATCTGTGGAGAGAGAAAAACAGAGTTTAGGTTTCAAGTCCAATGTTTCTCTTTCACCTCTTTAGAAGAAATCATATTGGACTCAAGCACTAATACTGTTTCTCGCTTCATAGATGCTTCCCGATCTGCTGAGTTTCTTCGGCCTTTTGTTGTTTCAGACCTGCATCATTCCAAGTATTTTACATTCATCCATTTAATCTGAACTGTTTTTGCACAGGTTTTAAAAAATTCTTTACAACCCAAGTGGATTTTCAGATAAAGGCACCTTAATTTTGAACCGATTAAGCTTTTTTGTTTTCAGCACATCCAATATCTCCAAACCTCCAGCAGAATATTTGATGTATCTATTGTACACTACGTAAGGTGGGGAAAACACACCATCAGATACCAAGTGGCTGGTACAAGTTATTTGGACAAATATCAGGACTAAAGCATTTAAGATTTGGAAACTTTGCTCATATGCAGGCAATCAATGAAAAAAAAACGTCTGAGAGCTGATTTAGTAACACAATGCTATTTTTGGGAGTTTATTCATTAATATATTTCTCAACCTGTTGGATTTATTCATAGTGCCCCTGTCATTTCCTATTTTGTGAAGTTTTGCTTTTGGGCCGTACTATATGTACCTCAAACCTTCCAGCTGTACGAAGCATCCGAACTGCATGATGCTGGTGACCTTGCCATTGTAGATCTCGCCCACAGACGGTTCTTCTGGTGGAGGCCTGTCTATGTGTCTATCTTTTCTCTTCTCACAATTCTTCTCATTTGCTCTGCCTCGATCCTTATGGTCCCTGCTGGGGCTCAGACTCCTGCTTCTGGATCGCCTGCTGGATTTACTTTTGTATCGATCTCTGGAGTGTGATCTGGACCTTGACCTGCGATGCCGTTTCCGGTCTCTGTCTCTGCTGCGACTACGACTCCTTCTCTTTCTCTTCCCCTTTTCATTAGAGCTTTACAAAAAAAAAAAAAATTGCTTTTATAAATGCCATGGATCAAATAAAACAATGTTGACATGTCACAAATGATACAGATTTTACATCTCAAAAAAAATGAACACTCTCCCAGCATCCTAAAAGATTGCTGCTTACTTGTGTCCACTACCAGCAACTACAGACCAGTCAGCCTAATCTCAGTGATATAAAATCTTTTATAAATGATAATGCAGGACAAAGGTAATTGCCAATTTGAAAAATGTGGGTTATTTAGGAAAACCTGCATGGAACAGTTTAGGGTAAATCAAGTATTACTAATTTGCAGCAGGATTTTTATGATGTAACACAGCATTAATAAGGCATACATGGACTTTCAAAAGGCATCTGATAAACTGCTGCACAACAGACTAAAATGACAGCAAGCTCGAGACCAACAGAAAAGCAAAGAGACCTGGGTTTATTCACAGGTGATTAATATAATATGAGCGCATAGAGCTAAAGATGAAGCATAAGTAGAAGGAAAATATCAAGCTTTTTTCAGAGTTATTATTTTAGCTGGATGATAACCTTTTATAAACTGTTATTAAATTGTGTCCATATTAAAAGTCCATATCAAAATGGTATCTGACCCTGGTGAGATAACTTGGAGAATGCTGGTGAAAGGTCATTAACCTGAAACATTAGTTTGGTTTCTGTCTCCAAGTGTTGAGTATTTGAAGATTCGCTTTTGCTTCAGTTGATCAGGATGTGTTCAGATTACAGGCAAGGCACAGTCCAGAACCGTGGAGTTAAGAATAAGATATTAACAATAACTTCTGAATTTTGACAGCTGAGTCATGACGCAAGGCTGTTTAACTCACAACTTTACTCTTTGGAAGAATGCAGAAGGGCAACGAGAGAAATTGGTAAGTCTTTAAGATTTTCACAATATGAAGAATTTCAATCCAACATAATTTTCCTGTCAAGCACAAGATTCAAAGACTCAGCTAAAGTTGAAGACGCCCAAAGGAAGTAGGGCATTTACATGCCAATCTTTTTTAAAGCAAGAGACTGACCAGAGGCAGCATTTCATGAAGAATTGGTTGAATTTCTGTTAGGAAAGGTACAGAGATATGGAATTCCAGATTATAGTAAAGAAATTGATGGAATGTTTGAAAAGAACAGGTGACACAAGCCAAGGTCCTTCTGGCAAAAATGTTATACTTGCATTAAAGTTGTATGATCAAAGTATAGGGTCAGAAGAATGACACTTATGGGAAACAAGCAACAAACTTATTTATAATTTAAATAAATATAACTCAGTTACCAATTTCAATTTCAGGAAAGTGGAAACAAAGATTCAAGACATTGACTTTCATCTGGACAAATACTAAGGGCAGAGGGTTTAATTAATAATATTTTGTGACAAGTTCAGATGGTTTATTTTTATTCGGCATTCATGAGGCACGACCAATTTAATAAGATGTTATTAAGCAAGGAATGGTTCCTGGGTTCACCTAAAAACAGTGATTACATTCAAAGTAATTAATTGTATGTATATCACTTTGCAATGATTATTGAAGGCTTGGTTTGCATTGAATAAACATAACTCTTCCTTTAATACAACATTCTCTATACAGTAAAGAGCTCCAGGCAGGGTAAAATTTGCATTAATATGCAAGGTTTTATTACTTCCAAAGGGCAGAAAGGAGAAAGAGAGTAATCAAAACACTAACAATGAAGGGCACATTTTTAAAGTGAGAGGACAGAGATTTAGAAAAAAGACATGAGGCAAATTTTTTTACACAGAGGGTGGTTTATGTGCTTAATGAACTTCCTGAGGAAGTGGTGGATACAGGTACAACGTTTAAAAGTCATTTGGATAAGTACATGAATAGGAAAGATTTAGAGGGAAATGGGCAGGGAGCAGGCAGGTGGGGTTAGTTTAGGTTGGAATTATGTTCGGCATGGACTGGTCGGACCGAAGGATCTGTTTCCATGCTGTGTTATTCTATGGCTCTATAACAACACACAATGTAAGTTTCAGTTAACATTGAAATTGCGATCAGATTATAAAGTCATCCAACTTTACTTATTTTTCATGAAACACTATTTGTTGTGAAGTAATATCAGCATTAAATCTGTTACTCCCAATGTGATGCTCCTACTCCAAATGAGAGTTGGCTTCAGTTCCCACACGAGGAAAGACTTATCAAGGAGGCAACCAAGTTCTTTGATATACATTCACAAATTTGATAAAAAGATGAAAACACAGGAATCTTTCTGATACAATCCTTTTGAACCATTGAATTTTCAACAACTTGTGATAAAGCTGGTTACATAATTCGGGCTCATATATTATCAATTCAAAAATATAGAATCTGTCTTAAGCTTTTGAAGCAGAAAATCAAAACGATCTCTTCAATATGCCCTCTTCTGGTCATTTTGGAGGGTGACAGCATGGTACTACAACTTCACAGAACATGTTTCTCTTATAAAATCTCTCCCCTCAAAACAGCAGATAAAAAACATATTCAAAAGAAGAAAGTCCTCTTTTAAAATATGTAATATCAATCAGTTCAATACTATACTTGGTCCATTAATGTGTTTGGTTAGTAACCTGATACAGTCCAATTCTACTCAAAGCCAGAACCATTAACGACACCATTTTTTACATTATATCAAAAACATTACATGGTAGTTTTTGTTTTCAAACTAACTACAAGAATAAATTAATTCATGAGTTTAAGCAGCTTTTTCAAATAATTGAAATTATTTGAAATAATTTTCAAATAATCAGTTATCCTTTGTAAAATTATGACTCTTTAACTGCACAATTTAATAACAGTTTATAAAAGGTTATCATCCAGCTAAAATAATAACTCTGAAAAAAGCTTGATATTTTCCAATTCTACTAGATATTAAAGAAATGTTTGAAATTTAAAATAAAATTATGTTGCATTAAGACAGCACATTTGAAGTTGAGATTGAGATATTACTTGTAAAGAATACTCTCCAATTCTAAATAAAAACCGAGAGAAGTGCGGATGCTGTAAATCAGGAACAAAAACAAAGTTGCTGGAAAAGCTCAGCAGGT
>JAHRHZ010000055.1:7964233-8003273 GCA_024137785.1 Ginglymostoma cirratum | reverse complement strand
GCCACACCTGCTGAGCTTTTCCAGCAACTTTGTTTTTGACTCTCCAGTTCTATCCTGCCTCATTTACATAGCAAAAATTCACTGGCTCAGACTGGGGTTCTAGATTTTGTGACATCTTTTAACCTATTCTCGTATTTAGATTTCAGAACTCCCTTAACAAAATACTGTGTTAATAAACAGATGAATCTTGTTGGGAAGATGAAGATAAGAAAGGGTCAGAGGATTTTTTTTAAATGCAGCTCCTGAATTGCCAGAAAAAAAACAGCATTTACAGGCAGAAGAGACCCACTTGGATAACTGGACCCTTTTCAGCCAGCTTTCCCTGACCTTACCGGGAATCAGAAGCTGCCTGAGATCTGAATTCCAACCTTAGGGCTGAAATAAAAATATAAAATTCAACACAATTATAATTTTCAGAGTCACAAATTAAACCTACACTTATATTGTTCTCACTGGATGATATCCAGCTTTATAGATATTATGCAGTTGACTTGATTGAGGTGTGGTTCTGTTGTTATTCTAACACTATGGACCAGTCTGTCTTTCACTTAAGGAACACTTTTCAGTTGTAGTCACTGACAGGAATCCAAAGTGGGAATGCTGGGGATTCAAAAATCAATGTTATAATGCTACCCAGATGAGAGCAGGCAGCTCACTAGGAACCAAACCTAGGACTTTCTGGTCTGTATATGCACAATGCGTGTCACATTATGAACTTTCAGTCAATACTTCTAAAAATTGGCTACCAATCATGCAATATTTGACACTTAGATTGCACGTCATACCTCCGGCAAATGCCTTCTCTATTCTTTCATAAGGTGTGCCCATCACTGGCCATACTAATATTTGTTGCTCATCCACCATTGTCCTTTAACTGAGTGGCTTGCTAGGCCATTGCAAAGGGCAGAAGACTCAACTACATTGCTCTGGAGTCCTGTAAGCCTGACAAGGCAAGGATGGCTGATTGCCCTACCTGAAGGGCATTTAGTGAAGTAGGTGAACTTTTACAACATGGTTGCTATGGTCATAATTAATGAAACTAGTTTTATATTCCAGATTTATTCATTGAAGTTAAATTCAATCATTTGTCTAGGTAGGATTTTAAACCATCCTCAGAACATTAGCCTGGACTTTTGGATTACTAGCCCGGTGACAGTACTACGAAGCCTCTGCCCCCCATTTAGTCAATTTAACAGAATATGAACATAGGTGAGGATAATTCACAGCCATCTGTGAAAGTCACATCTCACTGTTTAAAGATGGGCCAACAATTAAAGGCAATGTAGTTTCCGGGTGGCCTGTCTACATGTTTCGTCTGGACAAATGGGAAGATTTAAACTCAAACGCCATTGTCAACTTCCCGATGGTAACCCCATTCAAAGCAGACTGACTGGGCCTCAGAAGTGATAACCCAGTGGCCATGTGATTACCCCAGGACTCAGAAAGTCCATCAGTCACCACAGAATCACATTCATGAGTGAGCTGCAAGTCATCAAGAGGCCAAAATATTGAAACAGGTCCAGTTTCAAAGTTCACCAACCTCCTGATGTTTGATTACAACAATATCTGTTGCCACCCATTCTGTTTACAAAACCCTCACTCAAACTTTCAAACATCAAATCCATTCCAGAATCCACAGGCCTGCCATATGGGAAATGCAAATTGTAAATCAAAGACTGAATTAGCCATAATCTGTACATTTTTATCTGCGTCTTGTCTTTGTATATGTGTGCATACATGACCGAGTGTGTAACATTAATTCAGGGTAAGCCTGCAAGAATAAGTAACTTCCTCTTAAACTTAAGGAACTAACCTGACATAACTTTAACATGAAAACTTGCTGAATTATTTAATGTGAATACACACTACAGAGGACAAAATGTCACACCTCTTTCAACACAATATTTATTGATTATAGGTAGTGAGACAGCACATACACTTTGTCTCGTTACCAAATCAGGTGGTGGTTTTTTTCCCCCCACTCATCTACTGAAGGAGAATTACTAACACATTCTAGAAAGAAAACTGCCAATTGAATACCTGCGTTTGCTGCTCTTTTTGTGATCTGCCTTTGAAGGCATCAAGGCTTCAAGCTCCTTCAATGCATCTGCAGCTACTTTCATATCATCTTCATCCAAAAGACTCTGCAAAGTATTCAGCAGGTTGGGACAATTAGGACAACAGAATAAAAACTAGTAGTAGTAACAGGCACTATGGGAGTGTATTCACAAGATAACTCGAATGCTTTCACGCAAAATGATAAATTTCAACATGGAATCAAGTCTATTCAAATTGAAGACAGAATGATTTGCTGCCTCTATGTTATTAGTGCATTGTCACAGGTTAAATAATAGATAACTCTGATTATCATAAAGGCTACATATGGTACTCAAAAGCTTCATGCATCCAGCAAGACAGTTCCACTGTCTCCCCAGAAAAACTGAATGAGTCTAGCTTAAGATAATGAAAACTTATTTCATTTGAAAGTAAAAACAGGGAGAAGTAGCAAATATTTTGAGATATTAGTGGGCATTCAGGGGCGTTAGTACCAAGAAAACACTGCAAGAGTTTCTCAGGGTAATGTCATCAGTCTAACCAACTTCAGCAATGACTTCCTTCCATCTTAAAGTCCAGAAGCGAGGATATTTGCTGATTATTGCACAAATTTCACTGCCATTTGTGACTCCTCAGATAGTTAAACAGTCTACGTCCAAATAAACCACTATCTAGACAATACTGAATTTAGGCAAACAAATGGGAAGTAACATTCGTGCCACACAAGTGGCAGACAATGATCATTTCCAGGAGAAAATCTAATCATCACCCCTTAATACTCAATGTCCCGGAGATTACAATTGACTGGAAACTCAACTGGACTAGCCATATAAGTATTGTGGCAACAAGAACGGGCCAAAGCCTCAGAATCCATCAGTCAGTAATTTGCCTCCTGATTGCTCAAAGTCTGTCCACCATCAAGTGTGATATAAATGCTCCTCACTTCCCCAGTTGAGTGCAGCTCCAACAGTACTCAAAAAGCTTGACATCATCCAGGCCAAAGCAGCCTACTGGGTTGGCACCAGCTTCACAAACGCTCACTCCCTCCACCGCTGACTCTCAGTAGCACCTACAAAATGCACTGCAGAAACTCAGCGAGATTCCTTAGACAGCACCTTCCAAACAACATGACCACTGCAATCTAGAAAGAACAGAGCAGCAGATACATGGAAACACCACCACCTGCAGGTTTCTTTCCAAGTTGCTCACTATCCTGACATTGAAATATACTGCTGTTCTTTCAGCGCTGCTGGGTCAAAATCATGGAACCCCCTCCCTAATAGGATTGTGGGTTTACCAACAGTAAATGGACAGCAACAGTTCAAGGTGCCAGCTCAATACCACCTTCTCAAGGGCAACTAGGGATGGGCAAAAAGTGCAGTGCCAGACAGTGACACCTACAACCCATGAACGAACTAAAAGATATAGAGGCTTCCACATTGAGTGGTTACTACAACGTGATACCAGTACCATGCAAGGGGTAGAGGCAAGAACACTGAATATCCCAAATCAGACTTGGGGTCCAATAAAAGGCCCACCTGAAAAGTTCATTTTGCCTTCAGATTATGACTTGTTCACATCCATTTTTTTGTTCTACCATCAATGCAAGAATGAAAGCGAGCAAAGTTATCCTCAACTGGAGTCAAACGACAGAAATGCAGAACTAGAAAGGTTAGCTACAAGAACAATCATATTTCTTATTAAATAAACTGGAAGTGAAGTAAATGCAGAACATACCTTTGTAGGCAGGTTATCAGGCAGGCAGAGAGCAGGGAACAGCTCCTTCATTTTTTCCTTTTCTGATTTTGGTTTGACTGTTTCAGCTGAACAAAAATATTAAGAGAAAGCAACGACAATTCATGTCAGTACATAAATAAGACGAAGACGGAACCAATATCATGACAGTTCTTTCAGAAACCTCATTCATTTAACAGTAAACAAACACTGAACATCCAAAGCCACGTGAGCTACAACAACACCTAACCGCAGCTACAGATTTCATCTTTCCAAAGCTACAGCAACACCTAACCCCAGCTACAGATTTCAGCTTTCCAAACTTCAACTGTTGCTGTACAAAGCATTTTAAGCTGGATAAAACAGTACAATGAGGTACAGGTCCCTCGCTGATGAATGAATCTTTAAAACTGTTAATACAACTCTGTCTTCCAAAGGTACTAAATGGGTTATGCTGGAGACATTTTTAATACATATTGGCGTAAGTGCTATGGGCATTTTATTGTAGACCAGTACAATTCCTCTAAAAACTTAAATGCTCAACACTCAGAAGGGCCACCAGCAACCAGCTGGAAAAACTGACTGCCCACTGCCTTTTTTTTTATCAAATGTGCTGAATTTTGGAAGGGTGTTTTTCTTAACAGTGAGGCTTCAGTAAGAATGGTGGTGCAGCTTGGATGGACTGGATCAATTAACATGCTCTGAAATTCTACGATACAATGAAACCTCAATCACTTCCGTGAATAGAAAAAGTTATGTGTTTCTCACCTTTGCTGGAAGATGATGGCTTGGCTGGAGGTCGCATAGTCTGTATAAGACGTAACAAATTGCTGATGAGCGAGTCCTACAAGTGGATAAACACATATTAAAGCAGGGCAAACAGTGTAGAGAACAAAATAAAATGAAGTACTCAAAGGAATCATTCATGGCAACAAACCTACAACATTTAGTCCTGTAATGTGCATGACAATGTTATAAGCATACGTGAAGATGGGGATAAAAGATGCGTTATGGTCCACTTCTGATCACGTGGAACTTACTTTCCGAGCAGAAAGTGATTAATTCAATAAATTGAATTAAACGACGCAGATTTGAATACCAACCTTTCTTTTTTTACAAAAACATTGACAAGCAGTATGTGCAAACACTGCAAATTCTCATACGGAAGGGCTCAAGTAGACATTAAGCCACTGATTTGCATATGCAAAAAGATTAACACCCATTTCAGGCATAAGAACTGTATACCAATTTTCTGAGCAATTGGCATGCACTGCCTACCCATCAGATTAGAGGCTGATGAAATCACTAAGTGCCCAATAAAGATGCTGCACAGCCAAACATCTAGGCCTGTGACCTTTCAGCAGTCTTGCTGCAGAATCTTGTGCAATGAGAATGTGCATCAGGTATTCGGACAAGACGTCAGCAAACTTCCCTGATCTGCCAAGCGCCAATGGAAAATGTCAGGCATTGCAAATCTTGTAATCTGCTCTCCATTCCGAGCATCTACCTCCATTGCACATAACTCTGCAAATCAGTACTATGTTGTAAATCTATCCTGTAATGCATATCAGATGGTGATAATCTGAGCAAAGTAGTGAAATACTCAACCAGTCCACTTTCTAGTCATGATAACCATCACCTGGAAAGGTAGAGCAGAAATTACACACATGAACAAAGAACAACATGGATCAAAACGTCTACAGTAGTGAAGACACTTAATAGTAGAAATGGCACTTGATAAACTAGTGAATAAAGACTAAGGTGAAACCATTTCAGAAAGACATCTTCCATTCCACTCTATAAAAGTGTTCTGTTTCAATATTGCTTTTGTGTTCAGCAGTTTAATTAGGGAAGGATAATGTCGTTACAGGACAACCAGCAAATTATTCAACTGGAAAATTATTCTAGGTAATTTTAAGCAATGCCTCTGATCACTTTGGTGAAAAACAGTGCATAATTCTGATGGAAGAACACAAACCCGAGACACGAATTTTTTTTTCTCTCGATGGATGCTGCTAGATCCGAGTACTCACTGAGTACTCTGTTATTGGATGATTTGGAATCTCCCTCTACGGGACCTTACCGTAAACTCAGCTCCATTTTTCACCAATGCTCCTTTGAAAGTCTCAAAAGTAATATTCTTTTCAGCCAGATCGATGATAAATTCAGCTGTAAATTGAAAAACAGTGGTACATTATGGGGTGGAAGGAAAGCAGCATTTTAATTCTGCACCTTGCTCAGTGCAAAATATCAAAAACATTATTTTGTCAGAAAGCACTAACTAAATTAATTGAAAATCATTTATATTTTTGTAATGACGCAATCAAAGTATGTCCAGAATGAAAAAGAAAATATACATTTGGGGAGCAAGTTTCAGGGCTTTCTGATGCCCCAAAGCACACTGCATTCAATTAAGCCCTTTCTTTAAGAGTAGTCACTACTGTAACGTAGGAAATGTGGCACAAATAATTAACACGAAGTCCAACAACCAGAAACGAGATGACGCCCAGTTAATCTGTTTTAAGCAATGCCATCAAAGTAATAAGCATCGCAAGGACATCCCATGCTCTTCAAAACAGCGTAATAGGCTCTTTTACATCCATCTGAGAAGACAGCCACGTCTTTCGTTGGACATCTCACCCAAAAGACGACAGTGGAGCACCTGCTTGGTGCTACATTGAAATGCCAGTCAAAATTGCATGCTTTAGTCTGTTAGTGGAACTTGAACCACAATGTTTTGGCTCAAAGGCTAGTATACTTTCACAAAGAGCCGTTTAAGAAATGAAGCTTATTGATATTCAAATTAGTGGATCAAATTTGTGCATACCACTAATTCATCAAGCACTATCATGCTAGCCTGAAGAAAAGTTCCAAACAAAAATTGATAAAGCTTAGTTGTTATGAAGTTAAACAATATTCTACAAAATAGGTGCACTCCCTATAGCCTTCATGCTACCTAACCAGTTTAAAGATTGATTGCAATTTCTAAATTTCCAGAACTCCCACTAAGTCATTTATAACAAATTATAAAAATCAATACAAATAATTCAAACAATGAAGCTATCCAACACATGTATAAATAATGACTGAACGAGGTATTATATGTTCACACTTAATCTCTCACCCCTCCACCCCACCAATCCCTACCCCAACCATTTCCGTCAACCAGGGACCTAAAACACACTTGCCAGGCAAAATAGCAATCTACTTTTATTTCTTTCACTTTACCATACAGTATTCACTGCTCACAATAACAACACAGGTAGTAACTGTTTCTTTTCTATGCTAAGTCATTGCTTTTGCTACATTTCTCTCCAGCACCATCAACAAGAAGTTGGAATAGGAAAACTTCAAGAGTCTTTCCCATTTGACATTCCTAAAACGTCTTTATCTTCAGGAGCTATTCAGGAATTAATTGAGTTATTTGTATTCTTTCCGGACTTTCTCTGAACAAAAGTACTAATTACATAACCAAAACTGCAAAGGGAGAGGTACAAGCCTTTTGATCAGGACAGAATAAGAAGTAACAAACCGTTCTCACAAAAGAACAACCACCTAAGATATTAGTCTGTAAGTACACAAGCAAGATATTAGTCTGTAAGTACACAAGCATCAGTGGCAAAGCTTTTGCCTCTTCATAACTACACCAAAAAGGTGATGGTGGAGAGTGGCTATTTCCAACCACCACAATCCATTGGGAGTAGGGGAAAGAACAAAGAAGGGAGGAGAACACCCACAGTGCTATCAAGGAGGGAGTTCCACAATAATGACCCAGCGACACTGTTCCCAGACACGATGGTGTGCAGATTGGAGGGGAACTTGCAGGTGGCGATGTCTGCACGGATCTGCTGTCCTTGTCCTTCGAGGCGGAGGTGGTTACAATGGGGCGAGGGGGTTATGGTCATGGTGCACTCAGAACCTAATGTGTTTTTTGGGTTTGAGTGGGGTGAAGGAGTCAGTTGCGATCTTTAATGCATGGACATAGATGTTTATTTTATTCTTCGATTGACTGGGCTAGAAATAAACAACGTTGAGGGAGTAGAAGCAGTGGCCTGGCCTGCCCGGTTTCTTACCCAGATCCTTGTCGTTGATGCCCAGATGGTTGTCCAGCTCAGTACAGACCTTGGACACCAGGGATAGATACTCGAGCTTACTGAGCTCGTCTAACGCCACCTCCGCCATTCCCGGGTATCGTTATGATCAGAAGACCCTCACAACAACACTCTCAGGAAATCCTTGTCAAAACAACCACTCCACCACCATCACTACCGCCGCCATCTTCACGCACACGACTTGACCTTTGACACAGCCCACCCCTTTGTCGATGTCAGCGCGTCTCCCCGAACCTTCCTCGGCAATTTCCGGAGACACCCGCGCGCGAACTTCCGCCACCCGACCACCAGGGGCCGCTCTGGACCAGAAGCCGAGACAAGTCCCAACACCAAGTCCTGCAGCCTAGGAACCTAGCAACAGTGAAGTTCCTGCAAACCGGGCTTCCAAAGCATAACAGCCAGTACAAAACCACAAATGCGGAGAAATCTGAAACAGAGAAGTCAGAACCTGTTGAAATGCAATGCAAAAAAAAAGGTGCATTCATCGTGTAATCCTTTGCCCTGTTAGTCATCTCAAAATGTGTCTTTTGAGAGAGACTAATATCTGTTGCTTCAATTCAAATACAACTTCAGAATTATTGAGAATCTGAAATAAAAATTTTTAAAAGGTTGGAAACACTCAGCAGTCTGGCAGCGTAGAGTGAGAGTTACAATACAGAAAAGAGGCCATTCAGCCCATCATGTCCATGCTGGTAATCAAGCACCTAAGCTATTCTAGTCCCCTTTTCTAGCACTTGGCCCATTGCCCAGTATGATATGGCACTTAAAGTGAGTATCTAAATACTTCTTAAATATTGTGATGATTTCCACCTCTACCATTCTTACAGGTAGTGAATTCCAGATATCCTCCAGAAGTACACCCTTCTGAATGAAAAAAATTCTTCCTTAAACCTCCTTTAAACATCCTGCCTTTATATCATAAATCTATGCTGCCAGTTATTGATCCTTCTACTAAGGGAAAAAGTTTCTGTCTATCTACCCTGTCTATGACCCTCCATTTTGTACACCTCAGTCAGGTCCCCCCACAGCCTACACTGCTCTGAGGAAACTAACCCCAGCATATCTAGTCTCTCTTCAAAGATGAAACACTCCAGCCCAGGAACATCTTGATGAATTCCTTTGCATCCACTGTACCGCAGTCATATCCTTCCTATAGTGTAAAAACCATAACTCCATACCGTACTCCACTGTGGCCTAAATAATGTCTTTTAAAGCTTCATCAAAACTGTCCTGGAACTGTATTTAACTAAATATTCCAATTATTCAATTTATTTCTTAACCACCCGATCCATATGTCCTGTTGCTTTGAAGGATCTTTGGATATGCAAACCAAGGTCCCTCTGATCCTCTGTATTTCCTCACGCCCTACTTTCCATTGTGTACTCCTTTGTCTTGTTAGTCCTCTCAAAATGCATCTTTGGAGTGTGAAATATGTGATGCTTCAAGTCAAATACAACTTCTTCAGCATTATTGATGTGCAAGTTCATTGGCACTTTAAACAATATTAATAGGCAAGCAAATGGATAGCACTCCTACTGTGACTCACAAAGTTCCAGGTCGAGCCCCAATCCAGCATTTGTGTACAAAAGAAATCAAGGCTGACATTCCACTGTAGTACTGAGCAATGCCACACTGTCAGGGATACTGTCTTTTGAATGAGATGTGTAACCAAAGTCAACAGTTGCTTCTTCAGGCAAATTTTGGCTGCTGTTAGTACACAGAACTAGCTTGAAGGTAGAAGCCAGAGGATAGTGGTGGACGGTTGCTTTTCAGACTGGAGGCCTGTGATCAGCGGTGTGCCGCAAGGATCGATGCTGGATCCACTGATTTTCATCATTTATATAAATGATTTGGATGTAACATGGGAAGTATGGTTAGTAAGTTTGCAGATGACGCCAAATTTGGAGGTCTAGTGGACAGTGAACAAAGTTATCACAGAGTACAGTGGGACCTTGATCAGATGGGCCAATGGGCCAAGGCGTGTCAAATGGAGTTTAGTTTAGATAAATGTGAGGTGCTGCATTTTGGAAAGGCAAATCAGGGCAGGTTTTATACAGTTAATGGTAGGGTCATGGAGAGTGTTGCGGAACAAATAGACTTTGGAGTGCAGATTCATAGTTCCTTGAAATGGAATGGAAGGTAGACAGGACAGTGAAGAAAGCATTTGGTACGCTTGCCTTTATTGGTCAGTGCATTGAGTTTAGAAGTTGGGAGGTCATGTTGCAGCTGTACAGGATATTGGTTAGGCTGAAATCTGTTCTGGTCACCCTGCTACATGAATAATGTTGTAAAACTTGGAAGAGTTCAGAAAAGATTTACAAGGTTGTTGCCAGGGTTGAAGGGTTTGAGCTACAGGGCGAGACTGAATAGGCTGGGCCTATTCTCCTTGGAGTGTTGCAGGCTGAGGGGGATCTTACAGATGTTTATAAAATCATGAGGGGCATGGAAAGGGTGACTAGCCAAGGTCTTTTCCCCAGGATAGGGGAGTCCAAGACTAGAGAGCATAGGATTAAAGTGAGAGTGGAAAGATTTACAAGGGACCTAAGGTGCAACTTTTTCACAGAGATGGTGGTGCATGTATGGAATGAGCTGCCAGCGGTAGTGGGAGACGCTGATATAATTTAAAAGGCATCTGGATGTGTATATGAATATAACTAGTTTAGAGGGATATGGGCCAAATGGTGGCAAATCGGACTATATTAATTTAGGATATCTGGTTGACATGAACAAACTGGACTGAAGGGTCTGCTTCCATGCTGTACAGCTCTATGAGTCTATAACAAAAGTATTTCATTGAAGGGTTTTGAGATATATAGTGTCCTAGTAAAGTGCAATATAAATACAAGTTTCTTCTTTCAGTGGCAGTGTACCTTTCTCAGATTGTTGCAAATTTATAATTTTGTTGCTTTCCAACAGAAGATGATGTTAATTATTCACAAATACATGACAAACTGTCACTGGAATTAAGTGAGACCTGAAATTTGTTTTCCTTGTTTCCATGAACTGTAACTGCACCATAACCAGTGCACCTGGCGCTAGGGCCAGTATCACCGGTGTGATGACTAGAGATCTTGGGATCAGTTCCAAATACTGAGTACTCTGGTTATGTTCTGGTCCAGGGCATCTGGCTTTTTCCTCTGGGCTGCATCAAATTTCAGCTGGTGGAGAATCTTCTGTCAGGATAATTACATATTCTGACACAGATTTCCAGCAGATTCTGGTTTTCTCAGCATTTCCAGGGCTATTTAAATTTCAGATTAACTATTAACAGCGTTCAAATATGTTTTCAAGAATTGTAAAGAAACTAAATGACAAATCCACAGGCTCTCAAGATCAAGAGCAGAGTCAATCCCACGCATCAGTTTTGCACTCTTGCTCAGATTGCAGTACTCATGACTCTGACTCAATTTTCTGCCAATAGTATTTACAGCTCAGAAACGTACTAATGGCCCAACTGATCTGTGATAGTGTCCTTACTCCAGGCAAGCTTCTTCTCAGCCCTCCACATCTCGCCTTATGGACGTAATCTTTGCTTTTTCTTCTCTTGAGCACTTTTTCACTTTGCCTTAAGTGCATCTTTGCTATCCACCTCAACTGCTGCTTGTGATAGTGAGTGCCCAATTCTAACCATTCTCTGTAAAGAAATTCTTTCTGAATTCCCTGTTGCATTTATTAGTGACCAGTTAATATAAAAGTCTCCTCGTTTGGGACTCTCCCCAAAACATTTTCTTAATGTCCACCTTGACAAATCCTTTGGGAGTTGTTTTCCCATTACATCACATTACATAGGCCCTCTTGCTCTTGATTACCCTCCTTTTTACAACCAATCCTGAAGTTTTGAAGCATAAGGTATAACTTCCAATAGATTCTTGCATGAGTTCAATGGATAAACCATTCACAGATTCACACAGCTGAAAAAAAAAATCGAAACCTTTCTCTGAAGGATTCAGGATTTAGTTTGGAAGTTCTGGAAGGAATAATAGTCAAAAATTCCAAATGTACCTGGGGGGAGAACTTTGTAGATTGAAGTGATCTGAGAGGAAAAGCTTTTATCAACAGAACAACACAAAGGTATCTATGAATGTATCCTTTCAACAACCTGACCAAAAATTTGAAGGCTGGAAGTCTAAGGTCAGAATTGAAAGTGTTGGCACTTTTCAGTAGTTAAGTAGAAAAGCCAAGTTAAAGTTTAGGGCAGAGACTCTTTATCAATCTGAAAACTGAAATATGAAATAGTATATAGGGCTGCGCATAATGGGGAGGAGTAAACTTCAGTTGGAAAGCAGTGACAGAGATTTTACAGTCACATTCAATGTAATCACATTAATACTCAAACGGCCTGTGGTTGATGCTGCTTTGATACTGTAAAGGTTTTGAGTTCAACCAACACAAAGCTGAGAACCTCAGCTGGTTATCACCCACTACCCAATCTCCAGCCAAAGAGAACAGCTGAGCCCTAGACATTGTTAGGTTGGTGCATTGGCATCGTTTAAAAATACTAGCAGATTTTCCATGATGTTGCACACAAATGCGTTGGAGCATACATAAAAGTGTGGCAACTAAATTTTGGTAGTTAATCAAAGGTGATTCAAAGTGTTATTACACGTATACACAAAACGATAGATACAGTGCGATCAACTGTCAGCTGTCCCTTAATTTGAGGGAGATGTCAACATGGAATCATGAGTTTCTGCCTTCATGAGAATGAACAGCCTGATTCTCAGCTCTCAGACTTCAAACATATGATGCAGGAAGTTGCACAATGACCTGGGAACTAGAGCGCAGCACTTGCTTCCTTCTCCTTCTTTCTCTGCCACTGTTGTACCTCCTTGTTAAAGTGTGATGCAGCTCATTGGACAAGTTGTCTACGTTTTGAATGCCCTCCCCTCTGTCAATTCCAATGCATTTCAGAATGTCTCGGTGGTGTTTTCTCTTCTGGAACACTGGCCATTTGAGTTGAGAAAGCAGGAGTTAGTAAGGCAGCACCTTTCAGTCATCCAGACACAGTGACTTTGCAGGAGTTTTGCCTGAATGCTTGTAGCATTGGATTTAAGAAGGCTACCAGTATTTCTGTCATTGAACCTGGAGAATGCAGCGAAGGCATTGCAAGTAGAATTTCTCTAAAGTTCTCATATGTCACTGATGTACAGTTTGGGTGTCCCTACAATACAGGACTGCAGTGACAATAGCTGCTTGCATACCCACATACAACATTACTGTTGAAGATTAAAGCACATGGGATTGGGGAAAGTGTATTGATATGGATGGAAAACTGGTTGGCAGAGAGGAAAGAAAGAGTAGGAATTAATTGGTCCTTTTCAAATTGGCAGGCAGTAATAAGTGGGGTGCCACAAGGATTGGTGCTGGAGCCACAGCTATGATGATTTGGATGAGAGAACAAAATGTAACATCTCAAAGTTTGCAGATGATACCAAGTTGGATGGGAGAGTCAACTGTGACGAGGATGCAGAGATCTTTCAGCATGATCTGGACAGGTTGGGTGAGTGGGTAAATTAATGGTAGGTGCAGTATAATTTGGATAAATGTGAGGTTGTTCACTTTGGAAGCAAAAACAAGAAGGCAGATTACTACCTGAATAGCTGTAAATTGGAAAAGCGGAGTGCGCAGTGAGACCTGGGTGTCCTTGTGCACCAGTTTCTGAAGGTAAGCATGCAGGTGCAGCAGGTGTTAACAAAAGCAAATGATATGTTGGCCTTCATTGCAAGAGGTTTCGAGTACAGGAGCAGGGATGTGTTGTTGCAGTTGTACAGGTCCTTGATGAGACCACACCTGGAATATTACATGCAGTTTTGGTCTCCTTTTCTAAGAAAGGATATTCCTGCTCTGGAGGGAATGCAACAAAGGTTTACCAGGCTGATTACTGGGATAGCGGGACTGATGTATGAGGAGAGATTGACTAGGTTGGGATTGTTTTTACTGGAGTTCAGACAAATGAGGAGGGAATCTCATAGAGGCTTATAAAATTCTAACAGGACTGGACAGGGTGGATGCAGGGTGGATGTTCCTGGTGTCCAGAACCAGGGGTCACAGTATGAGGATTCGGGGTAGACAATTTAGGTCAGAGATAAGGAGACAATTCTTCACCCCAGGAGTGGTGAGCCTGTGGAATTCATTACCTCAGGAAGTAGTTGATGCCAAAACATTGAATGTATTCAAGAGGTGGTTAGATATAGCACTTGGGATCAAAGTAAATGCGATCAAAGGTTATGGGGAGAAAGCAGGATTAGGCTACTGATTTGGACAATCAGCCATGATCGTGATGAATGGAGGAGCAGGCCTGAAGGGCCAAATGGCCTCCTCCTGCTCCTATCTTCTGTTTCTGTGTTTACTCTGTCTGTTTGACCGTGTGAAACAGGCTGGAAGGCTAGAGGAGGTCGCTGTTAGTAAGGAAGATGTGCTAGGAATTTTGAGGAAGTTGAAGAGAGATAAGTCCCCCGGGCCTGATGGGATTTATCCAAGGATTCTATGGGAAGCAAGGGAAGAGATCACAGGGCCTTTGGCGATGATCTTTGCACCCTCACTGTCCACAGGTATAATGCCGGAAGATTGAAGAGAGGCAAACATCATTCCCTTGTTCAAGAAAGGGAATAAGGATAACTCTGGGAATTACAGGCCAGTTAGTCTTACATCATTAGTGGGCAAATTATTGGAAAGGGCTCTGAGAGATAGGATTTATGATCACTTGGAAAGGCACAGTTTGATTCGTGATAGTCAGCATGGATTTGTGAGGGGTAGATCATGTCTCACAGACCTTACTGAATTCTTTGAAGAGGTGACCAAACATGTGGAAGAAGGTAGAGCAGTGGATGTGGTATACATGGATTTGAGTAAAGCATTTGATAAGGTTCCCCACGGTAGGCTCATGCAGAAGGGAAGGAGGCATCGGATAGGGGGAAATGTGGCAGATTGGATTCAGAATTGGCTGACCCTTAGAAGACAAAGGGTGGAAGTGGATGGAAAATATTCAACATGGTGCTCAGTTAGGAGTGGTGTACCACAAGAATATGTTCTGGGTCCTCTTCTATTTGTGATTTTTGTAAATGATTTGGATGAAGGAGTTGAAGGGTGGATTAGTAAGTTCACGGCTGGTACGAAGGTGGGTCGCGTTGTGGACAGTGCGGAGAGCTGTTCTAGGTTACAAAGGGATATTGATAGGATGCAGAGCTGGGCTGAGAAGTGGCAGATGGAGTTTAACCCTGAAAAGTGTGAGGTGACTCATTTTGGAAGGAAAAACTTGAAAGCAGAATACAGGGTTTACGGAAAGATTCTCGGCAGCGTGGAGGAGCAGAGAGATCTTGGGGTTCATGTCCACTGTTCCCTGAAAGCTACCACCCAGGTGGATAGAGTTGTTAAGAAGGCGTACGGTGTGTTAGCTTTCATTAATAGAGGGATTGAGTTCAAGAGCCGTGAAGTTATGCTCCAGCTGTACAAAAGCCTGGTTCGGTCACATCTGGAGTATTGAGTCCAGTTCTGGTCCCCTCATTACAGGAACGATGTAGAAACATTGGAAAAGGTGCAGAGGAGATTTACCAGGATGTTGCCTGGAATGGATGGAAGGTCGTATGAGGCAAGGTTGAGAGAGCTAGGGCTTTTCTCTTTAGGACGACGAAGGATGAGAGGTGACTTGATAGAGGTGTACAAAATGATCAGAGGTATAGATAGAGTAGACAGCCAGAGACTTTTTTCCTAGGGTGGAGGTCGCTATTATGAGGGGGCATAGTTTTAAAGTGAGTGGAGGTAGATAAAGGGGAGACGTCACAGGTAGGTTCTTTACTCAGAGAGTGGTTGGGGCGTGGATTGCAATGCCGGAGAAGGTAGTGGAGTCGGCCTCAATAGGGGCATTTAAGCAGCTATTAGATAGGCATATGTATGATAGTATAAGGTAGGGGTTGAGGTTAAATCGACCTTAGGATTAGAATAAAAGTTCGGCACAACATTGTGGGCCGAAGCGCCTGTACTGTGCTGTGCTGTTCTATGTTCGATGTTCTATGTTTGGCTGGCTTCTATAATTGCCTGTTAGAAGAATGACCAAAATCCCAGTGGTACAAACAAGAGAGGTTAAGTGAACTGTCCCTGGTGATTTGGTGCAGAGGGTAAAGACTGAGAATTGGTGAGAAGAGAGGTAAGAGTTTTAAATCTTAAGGGTTAATCTTGAACAAAATCTAGGACGGCTTGCCTGCAATTTTGCATTTTACATAAAATAGCTGTTTTACATTTAAAGTCTCTTAGAAACTGAGGGGCAGGTTAATCAAGGCTGTGCTGGAGAGCAGGTGAGATCAGATATTACACAGGTTTAACTGATGTTGTAATAGCCTTTTAGGAGAGTGAGCTCAATTACAGTTGTATAAATGAACGAGGTTAAGTGCTCTGCGATTGAGTGGAAATATTATGTGTTTGCTAAGAGAGGAGTTATGGTCATAAAGATACAGAAACAGAAGTAGGCCACTTTGTTATTCATTAAGATCATGGCTGATTTGATCATTCTCAACTCCATTTTCCTGCCCTTTCTTCATAACCCTTTATTTCCTTAACAATAAGAAATCTGCCTACCTTAGCCTTAAAAATACCTAATGGGACCTCCTGTGGTGCGGAGGCAGTGTCCCTACCCCTGCACAGAGAAACCTGGATTCAAGTCTGATGTCCTCCAGAGGTGTGTAATAACATCTCTGAACAGGTTGATTAGGGAAATAGGTTGAAAATATTTAATGATTCCATTTCCACAGTCCTCTACAGTAAATAATTCCACAAACCCACAATGTTCAGAAAGTATGTTTCCTCACATCTACCTTAAATGTGTGAGCTCCTACTCTGAGATTATACCATCTGGTCTTAGACTCTTCCACAAGGAGAAACAACGTCCCCTTCTATCTTGTCAAGGCCCCTAAGAATCTTTAATGTTTCAGTAAGGTTATCTCTTATTCTTCTAACTTCAAGCAAGTATCAATCCAATCGACTGGACCTCTCCTCATGAGATAATCCTTCCATACCTGGGATCAGCCTAGTGAGCCTTTTCCGGACCACCTCCAAAGTTAGTATATCTTTCCATCGACACGGGGCCCAAAATTGTTCACAATATTCCAGCTATGGACTGATTAGTACCTTGTATAAATTTTGCAAAACTTTCCTTCTTTTATACAATAAAACAAAACAGCGGATGCTGGAGATCTGAAACAAAAACTATTCTCTATTTCCTGACAGCAAACCAATTCTCAGTCTATGCTAGCATATAGCCACAAATGTCATCTGCTTTGATTTTGCACACTTAATATCTTATATGGGACTTTATCAAAAGCTTTCTGAAAGTCCAAATCCACCAAATCCCACTCATCTACTCTACTATTTAAAAAATCTCAAGAAACTCTAGCAGGCCTGTCATATATGATTTCCCTTTCACAAACCTTTCCTTCCCGCCTATGTTCATCTCAGCTTACACACTATTGTCTGCTGATTGGCTGTCACAGGATGCTCCTCCGTAAGGAAGGAAGCCTCCTGAAAGTATTAGTAAACATGGATGAAGCATTTGCAGCAATCTTCAGCCAGAAGTGCCAGTGAATGATCCATCTCGGCCTCCTCCAGTGGTCCCCAGAATTACAGATACCACTTTTTAGCCAATTTGATTCACTCCACATGATATCAAGAAATGGTTGGAGACACTGGATACTGCAAAGGCTATGGGCCCTGACAACATTCCAACAATAGTACTGAAGACTTGTGCTTCAGAACTTGCCACTCCCCTAGCCAAGCTGTTCCAGTACAGTTACAACACTGGTATCTACCCAGCAATGTGGAAAATTGCCCAAGTATGTCCTGTATGTATAAAGCAGGACAAATTTAACCCAGCAATTATTTCCCCATCAGTCTACTCTCAATCATCAGTAAAGTGATGGAAGGTATCATCAACAGCGCTATCAAACAGCACCTGCTCAGCAATAACCTGGTCAGTGATGCCCAGTTTGGGTTTTACCAGGGCCACTCAACCTTTGATCACATTACAGCCTTGGTTCAAACATGGACAAAAGAGCTAAATACCAGAGGTGAGGTGAGAGTGACAGACCTTAACATCAGGGCTGCATTCGACCAAGTGTGGCATCAAGGACCCCTAGCAAAATTGGAATCAATGAGTTTCAGAGGGCAAACTCTCCAGAGGTTGGAGTTATACCTGCCACATAGAAAGATAGTCGTGGTTGTTGGAAGTCAATCATCTCAGCTCCAAGACATCTCTGCAGGAGTTCCTTAGGCTAGTGACCTAGGCCCAACCATCTTCAGCTGCTTCATCAATGACCTTCCCTCCATCATAAGGTCGGAAATGGGGATATTTATTGACATTTGCACAATGTTCAGCGCCATTTGTGACTCCTCAGATACTGAAGCAGTCTGTGTTCAAATGCAACAAGATCTGGATAATATCCGGGCTTGGGCAGACAAGTGGCAAGTGACATTCACACCACACACATGCCACGCCAAGACTATCATGAATAAGAGACAAACTAACCACCACCCTTTGGATTTCAACAGTGCTACCATCACTGAATCCCCCACTATCAACATCACGGGGGCTATCACTGACCAGAAACTCAACTGGACTCACCACATAAACACAGTGGCTATAATCACAGGTCAGAATACTGCGGCAAGAACTCACTTCCTGACTTCTCAAAGCCTGTACACCATCTACAAGGCACAAGTCAGGAGTGTGATGGAATACTCCCCACTTGCCCGGATAAGTGCAGCCCCACCAACACTCAAGAAGCTTGACACCCATCCAGGACAAAGCAGCACACTTGTTTGACACTGCATCCACAAACATCGACTCCCTCCACCACCGACGCTCAGTAGCAGCAGTGTGTACTATCTACAAGATGCACTGCAGAAATTCACTAAAGATCCTCAGACAGCACCTTCCAAACCCACGACTACTTCCATCCAGAAGGACAAGGGCAGTAGGCATACGGGAACACCACCACTTCCAAGTTCCCCTCCAAGCCACTCACCATCCTGACTTGGAAAATTGTCGCCGTTCCTTCACTGTCACTGGGTCAAAATCCTGGAATTCCCTCCCTAATAGTATTGTGGGTCAACATACAGCTGGTGGACTGCCGCGGTTCACGAAGGCAACTCAATACCACCTTCTCAAGGGCAACTAGGGACAGGCAAGAAGTGCTGGCCAGCCAGCGACACCCACATCCCACAAATGAATGAAAAAAAGGATAGCTGTCCCTCATTGTGATGATGCAGACTATACATATACATTGGCAACAGTTAGATGCAAAATCCCTCAGTCCTCCACCAGTATGTCAGCATGTGCACAGGTCTCTCCAGGTCCTAATGTTTTGCCCAACCTCAGAAATGTGCCCTTTACTTTATCTCTACAGTTAATTTCTCCTCAGGGATTGTCAATCTACTATCAACTCTGTGTTCTGAAGGAACTAATTTACCACAGTCCTCTTGTTCATTCAGGTTAGCCCATAAATATACGGCACCTACATCTCTCTCATTATCCAATCTTGTAGCCAGCTCCATCAGCAGAGATTCACAAAACTAAAATGCCCACATTGTACGGAGTTGATTGTTAATCAATATCTAACATAATGGAGAGGATTTGAGAATATTATGGTTGTTTTTTTGATGGCATTATTACATGAACCAGATCATTTTTAAATCTTTCTTTCCTCTATGAACATGGCACACATTAGCAGATTAGGTCAGTGGGTTGCCCAGCTCATTAAATAATTTATTAGTAGTGACTCATTCATTCAATTTGGTACCGATCTGTCTGAGGCCAAAATGCTATTTACAGGCACAGGTTGAGGCAGCTGGGCCTGTGACCTTTAGACTGTACATCTGTCCTATTGAGAAGAGAGACTGAGTGGGGGAGGCAAAGGACATTTGGCTGGTGATGGGGCTGCATCTGTATTTGACAGCCTTGTCTGGGCCCATGTTACTGATGGCTAGCACAAAGCAAAGATAATGAAAACACATGCAAGTATTACACAGATAATTAACAGAGACAAAACATCAGCTAGTTTTGCCTGTCCATATGGTGCATTAATTGTTAAATCCTATAACAGTCATTTGTTTCAGCACACTTTTCACTTAAAGGAAAATGCGTGCAAATGGAGAACCAAACAAAATGTGAAAAGGCAAACATAAATTCAGCCCTGCATTCACATTGGTTTCTGGTCAAACAATGCTTTAAGTTTAAAATTCTCATCCTTGTTTCTTACTATGATCCTCTCCATACAAATCCCCCAGCCCCCACCCCCAACTACCCAACTAAATCTTTGTAATCTCCTGCAACCTCACAAGCCTCCCAAATTACTATATTTAATTCTGGCACCTTTTTAAATCTTTCCCTCGCTTACCTCTTCACCTCACAGCCACTCACTTCTTCTCAAAATTGCTCCTTAAAACTTATATCATTGCCTAATCATTTGGTCATCTGCCCCTATTCTCCTTCTATGTTTGGATATCATTCTTTGCACCTCCTGTGAAGCACCTTGGGAATGTTTTATGATTAAGCGTTCTATGTAAATATAAATTGACCAGAGAACTTTATCACTGCACATTGCGCCTGTGACTTTCTTTCAAAATTCTGTGCAACTCAACACCAATTAGAAATCACGGTCTCTCCTGACATATGCAAAAGTCACACATGTTTGAGGAGAATTTGAACTTGCAAGCAATAAAAGAATCTGTTTAATGCTTCTAACCTGGTGAGAATTGAATACAATCGGTCTGAAACTATACCGCTGGGATCATGTAACGATCTGAGAGCAATAGCATTTAATGCTTCCCTTCCTGCAGTTTTGAGTTTGCACTGCTTGCAGTATAACTGCAGCCTGAAGTAAAGTCTTTGTTTAAGGGTGCTTAGTTGGTTTGTCCTCGTGGGAATTTGTAAACCTGTACATAGAAGCAGTTCAGACATTCCTGCTCAACACTCTCGGAACACTGGCATCTTTGCACCTCAATGCAAACCACATCTGCCCTCTTATTCTTCCAACCCTAAAGTTCACCTTTAACTCATGTGGACAGAGAAAATCGTCAATGCTCATGACATTTCCTTTTCATAGTTTATTGTAGAATCAAGAACTACACAATTGTCAGTACCCTGCTCTTTTTCTAAGTTGAATCATATGTACAACATTGCTCCATAATTTCCAAGCTGCATTCGTGCTGTGAATCCTTAGATTGCTGCTTCTGAAAAGTGGTTGCTTTGGTTCCTGCTGTTCTCTTGACTCAGTTTTCCCATTTTAATTTATTGAATTCCTTACTAATCTTATTTTCTGAGAAACTCTATACTGTGCTGTGTTACAACTCCTGGCTGCTGCAGCTTGTATGATTGTCTGATTGTACTGTTTCTGTTTTACGCTCCTACAAGTACAGTATCTCAAATCCAGTTGTCCAAAACCTGGAGTTGTCTAAATATCCAGACATATGTAATATGTGCTGTGCATCAACTTTGATTGAGTAAAGTAAAAAAAGCTTGTTTTCTCTCTCCACAGATGCAGTCAGACCTGCTGAGTTTCCTCTTAAAAGAACTTGTCTCGACAACTTGGCTAGATGCTACATTAGAGTTTCCTGTCTAGTTATCCACTTCCCTGCTTGTGTGGTGGTCTATTCCCGAGCTACAAGCAACAGTGGACTTTTTCAAGAGGCTTAGCACGAACTGCCCACTGCTCAAATTATGGCAAGATCTGAAATTTGGCACAAACTTGGATCCTTTATGGAAACAAAAATTGCTAGAGAATCTCAGCAGGTCTAGCAGTTTCTGTAGACAGAAAGCAGAGTTAACATTTCTGGTTCAGTGATCCTTCTTCAGAATTTACTCCTGGAGTTGCTGGTTTCACAACACAACTGTGCCATTACTCTTGCTGCTGAAGACATGTTCCTTAAAGTTTCCAAAGTGACATGCACCTGTGACGATGATTGCTGTACCTTCTTTAATTTTATAAAAATCTCCCATCTTGATTCATGAAGAGTCCACCAGCATATCGTCATTCCCTGTATGAAAGTGAAAATGGTACAAATTCTAAAGCTGCAATTTTTTTTCAAATCGGCCACAGCATCTTTTAAGATGGCTGATGACATATCAGGTGACTTAGATATAGATATAGAATCCCCACAGCGTGGAAACAGGCCCTTCGGCCCAACAAGTCCACACCGAACCTCAGAGCATCCCACCCAGACTCATCCCCCTACAACCCACTTAATCTACACATCCCTGGACACTACAGGCAATTTAGCATGGCCAATCCACCTAACCTGCACATCTTTGGACTGTGGGAGGAAACCGGAGCACCCGGAGGAAACCCACGCAGACACGGGGAGAATGTGCAAACTCCACACAGACAGTTACCCAAGCGTGGAATCGAACCCAGGTCCCTGGCGCTGTGAGGCATTAGCAACACTACCTCCAAACAGACCTGAAACTCAATAAGATCCCTAAAGAAAATAAGAACAATCCTAACCAATTGTGAAACACCTAAATCCTTGTGTTAAGAATGACTGTAATTAAACAGGAGTATGATATGCCAGCCAAATCAACTCCTACCTCACCATAGTCAACCAAGATGTTGAAGCTTGATTGGTATCAGGCAAATGAGTTCATTGATCCTTCATTGTATTGTGATGGCTCCTCCTCTCAAGCAAAAGACCTTGGCTGTCTCAAACACTTAATGTATGAAAGCCACCATGCTGGATGTACACACTGATCTAATACACCATTTTATTTGGAAAGGGATATGGGACTCATAATAGATCAGATGACTAAGGCATACGTGCCTGTGCCTACTTTAAGCTGTTAATCTCAAAGAAACATCACAAGAGATTCCAGCTGAAACATTATCTGAAAAGTCATTGATCCATGGTGAGTCAACAATGCAGCCAAGGTGAGCCATCAATGCCTTGAAAGTGTGAGCAGGATTCTGCCTCGACAAATTCTAACTACGTGTTCATGTGAGAGATAATCTCCTGGTAATCTGACTGCACAAAACCTCACTGAGAATCCTCTTCTTTCACCAGACCTTTGCTCTAGTTAAAGTCTCAATTCAGCTAAGAAACTACATGCCTGCCGCAAAAGAGATTCAGGATTTACAACTTGTATTTTTTTCATCTGTATTCAATCTCCGTGTGCATGACAGGTTATATGCGATATAGTGCTAAGGCCTATGGGGCAAAAGTTGATCATAGACAATAAGGAAACACATGATCTGTCAGCGATAATATGCAGGTGATTTCAATGGAGAAGATCCTACATTATATAAGGTAGGTTTCACTGTAATCAAAAGGTTCTCTGGGATCAGCATTTCCAAGGAACACGGGGACACATTCAGATGCCGTGGGTCCATGAACCTATAGTTTGGTCACAGTAATTCAATAGTCCAGACAAAACACTTACCTAGATGATGCATGCCTATTGTGCAGATTAATTTGTTAGCTACCTCTTGACTAGTATATTGAAAAGGTCACTCATTATATTGATGTCAGGTTCCTAATATTTTATAGAACGTTGGTGGGGTGGGGGGCTGCAGGGTTTGACCAATCTCCAAAAATTGCCAATTACAGTCTTTTTGTAGTCTTTTCATGATAAGATGGAACTATGTTTGAACGTTAGGGACTCAATTGGCGGAATGTAGGGTGTTAATGAGGTGAGGTTGGTAAAGTAAGGCAAGCAATCCCCCTTGGCCTCATGGTGAAAAACCCTCCAAAAAATTTGACGCAACTCGCACTTAAGCAATAAACACAAGATTCAGCCCAGAGCCTTTGATGTCAAGATAGTGGAGCAGAAAGCAATCCTTGTGAGGGAATTTGGGGAAGTAATTGCAAGCTTGGGAGAAATGATTAACCTTTTTAAATGTTTAGAGAGAGGTTGATAATGAAGCATCGCCCCTCTGCCAATGTAATAGCTGAGGCATGTATTCAAAGAGGGAGCACCTTCACCAGAAAGGCAGGGGACAAAAGAGATTAGTTTTAATGTTCATTAATTCAACAATATTCTATTCAACCAAAGTAATAAGGAAACAAGGATAACTATTGTATTAAAAAAATGCTGGAGAAATTAAATAAAAAGAGTTAAAGTTGAATCCAGTGACCCTTCATCAGAAAACCCTTAGTCTAGGTCACCAGACTCAAAACATGAACACGTTTTTCTCTTCACAGATGCTGCCAGACATGTTGAATTTCTCCAGTGCATCCTGTCTTTGTTCCAGATCTCCAGCATCTGCAGTTCTTTGTTGTATTTAAATATTGTTTCAATGGGTCATATACAATGTCAGATGTACTCTACGCCTTCCTCACTAGCAATAATAAGACAAAAGTATATCTTGTCAGGTAAGGTAATTCTACTCCAGGTGACAGCATCCTGTCAGAGACTTTCAGCCAGAACACTTAAAACCTTCAGTAGAAATCGAACAGTTTATTAAACTCAATAATTATCACAAAACAGAATATGACACTGATTCAAAAGTGACACAGCCAATCAAATCTGCATCTAGCTGTCATGTTTACTGATGTGTGTTTAACAAATGAATTTGCGTGTGCAGTACTTAGCGTCAGTATGTTGGGAGAATGGTACATTACTCTCATAAGCCACTGAGCATGTCAGTGTGGATGATAAATAGCAACAATTTACTATAATAATTTTTGCTTTAGAGAAATGACCCTGTGTGTGTCCCCTGTTGATTAATGAGGTCCCATCAGCTGTCTGGCCATTTAAACTTGCCTTGGGAAAAGGTCCCAGCTGCTGAGATATTGTATGTGGGAGACGTGTCTCTACAACTGAAACAGACTGGAAAAATTAGTGTCACTCCATCTGGGAATACTTAGTGTTTGAAGAAAAATGGTTTCAAACAACATATACTCATCCTTTTATCGATGAATAGCTCCAATTTTCCATCTTTGATTAAGCCTTTTCACAGCAGTTGGCCTTGCTTTCACAATGTGTGTTAATGCGTAATATTGTGTCATGTATGATTTAAATAGACCCTGTTAAAGGAATTGTAGCCCAACTGCATCTGCCCAAATATCAGAGTTAGGATATAACATGCAACAAAAAAGCTACATTTTTTTTAGTTGAATTTTTAGGAATGGGCATCAATAGTAGTAATGGATGCTTTATGGACTTGTGTCACTGACCTCTGCCCTTTATTTTAGCCTTAGTATGTGCCTCAGTGGCAGAAAGGGCCATGCAAGAAATGGTAAGGTTATTGGTACAGGTATATAAATCATAAAACAACTGACAATGAGCCTTTCTGCAAAAGTTAATTTTTAAAAAAGTAAAATAAATACAGCATAAATATTTTCTTTATCTATGTTAGTATCTCCCTGTATGTTAAAATATTACAGCTCAGGTGCTCTATTAAAATGTAAGAGAAAATCTCCTTCATGATTAAAGTTGTCCATATGGGAATAAACTTTGAGTTCACTGGAATATTAAAAGACAGAGTTATACTTTCTCTCTTTCATATATTCTCTCTCTTTCACAGTGTTTAAATCAAGAAATGAGTTAGTCTCTTAGTCTTGCTTATTCTTTTCCGGGATCACAAAACTGAGATTCTCGTTAAAGTCTTTGATCATTCCATACTTTTATTGATTTGAACTTTTAATACCCATGTTTGGTACGACTTATTGACCAATACTTTTCTTGTATTGTCTTTCCCCCAACTCTTTTTAACTTTTCTGCTGTCCTCCTGCCTTGTGAACCTTGGATTTTTTCCTCTTCAGTTTCCCAACAGGTAACAATTTAATGGTGGTTTTGTTCGGGAACAGTTTTGCTAAATATCCTCCCCTGAATATTTAATATCAAATTCCTACTGCTTCTTTCCACTTTACAACCATTTCTTAATGTAATCTCTGTGTAAATGAGCTGAAATCAGTTAATTAATCAATAGAAAGTAAACACAGTGGGCTAGATCGCAGCTAACATGTGGGCAAGCAGAGGTGTTAATGACTTACAGGGTTCAATTTATGCAAAAAATGGTATCTCAGAACATAAGTCAAATTATATCCTTTTTTTGACATATGGCTATAAATTTTTATGCACATAAAGTGTCTTCACAGTTTTCTAATGAGTGAAAAATGATCATTAATCAGAGGATATACCAACAGAGCAACGGCATGATTGACCGAACATTTTGCTTTCCAGTTAAGATGTATTGGTTTGGCACTCAGAACCTGATAAGGTGTCAAACAGGGTGAAAAGTATGTTATAACTTTAACTATCTCAGGAGGCATTTGACACCATCTAATTCATTCCCAAGGAAAGCGTGAGGGAAGGAAATATTTGATAAGAAAATTCTCCTAAACTGTCCTCCTTTTAATAACCAGTAATGAATATAACCCAATAACAAAATATACTGCAAAGCTACATGGAGAGAGATGGAGAGTAGAACTGACCAAACTGTTCTGCGTGTGAGGAGCTAGCATGAACTCAAAGGGCCGATGGGTGATTTCTGTGCTGTAAATAACTCTAAATCTCTGTAAGATAATTCAGCCCTCAGTGGCCAAGTATTTTGAGTATCTTCGAAAATTCTTTTTGGAAGGTTGTTGTCCCCATACCAGTATATATTGCCGAGCCAAACTACCTTTGAGTAGTTGTTGGTGACCTGCCTTCTTGAACCATTGCACTCCAGATGGTGTTAGAATGCTCGCAGCACTGTAAGGGAGTTGGTTCCTGGGTTTTGACCTAGCAACAGTGAAGAAATAGCGATATAGTTTGTAAGAACCATGTCTTTTTATTTTTGTGTCTTTAAAAACTACAGACTTCAAGGAGAAAGAACTTTTTTAAAGAGTTATACAGCACAGAAACAGACCCTTCGGTCCAATTCATCCACGCCAACCAGATTTCCTAAACTGATCTAGTCCAATTTGCCAGCATTTGGCCCATATCTCTCTAAACTCTTCCTATTCATGTACCCAACCAGATGCCTTTTAAATGTTGTAACTGTACCCACCTTCACAACATCCTCTGACAGCTTGTTCCATACATGCACCACCCTCTGCATGAAAACATTGCCTCTCGGGTCTCTTTTGAATCTTTGTCCTCTCACCTCAAACTTATGGTCTCCAGTTTTGGACTCTCTTACCCTGGGAAAAAAGACCTTGTCTATTCACCCTATCCATGCCCCTCATGATTTAATAAACCTGAATGAGGTCACACCTCAGCCTCTAATGCTTCAGGAAGAAAAGCCCCAGCCTATTCAGCCTCTCCCTATAGCTCAAACTCTCCAATCGTGGCAACATCCTTGTAAATATTTTTCTGAACCCATTCAAATTTAACAACATATTTCCTATAGCAGGAATAACAGAATTGAACTCAATATTCTAAAAGTGGCCTCACCAATGTCCTGTACAGCTGCAACATGACTTCCCAACTCCTATACTCAATGTCCTGACCAATGAAGATGAGTGTACAAAATGCCTTTTTCACCATCCAGTCTACCTGCGACTGCATTTTCAAGGAGCTATGCACCTGTACTCCTAGGTCTATTTGTTCAGCAACACTCCTCAGGGTCCTACCATTCGGTGTATAAGTCCAGCCCTGGTTTTCCTTACTAAAACGCAACACCTCACATGTATCTGAGTTAAACTCCATCTGCCACTCCTCACCCATTGGCCCATCTGATCAGGGTCTCGTTGTACTCTGAGGTAACCTTCTTCACTGTCCACTACAAAAGCCATCTGCAAACTTAACAACCATTCTTCCTATGTTCACATCCAAAACATTTATTTAAATGACTAAAAGCAGTGGACCCAGCACCGATCCTTGCGACACCTTACATCACAGGCCTCCACTCCACTCCACTTCAAGCCAATTCTGTATACAATTATCTGTGTCTTCCTGTACTCCATGTAATCTACCGTTACTAATTAGTTTACAATGAGGAAACTTGTCAAACACCTTGATGAAATCCATATACACAATGTCTACCACTCTGCCTTCATCAATCTTCTTTGTCACCTCTTCAAAAATCTGAATCAAGTTAGTGAGACACGATTTCCAATGCACAAAGCCATGTTGGCTATCACTAATCAGTCCTTGCCTTTCCAAACGCATGTGAATCCAATATGTGCTGTGGTTCTCCCCAGCAGAAGCTACCTGTTCTTTGCAGTAAAAAAACCTTATTTTCAATGTGAAAAAGTTATCTTTTCTGTAGAAGCTGTGGTCTGTGACTTTTGAGTTGATAAATCAGAGATATTTTCCAAGTGAATATGTTGTTCTATACATCCAACAAACCAGTGGAAGCTTCCAGACAAAGACAGCTGTACACCAAGTGCCTTCCTAGAAAAAGAAGGATCACCTCAACATCAAAATCAGGAAGGAAAGGCTACTGAACCAACTTTCCAGTTTCTTTTTACATCCAGATTTATATTTTTCCTACTTGTTTATCTCAGAGTATGTAAGGGAAATTTTATGGGAGGCTTAAAGTTTTAGTTTCTGGTGGTTATATGTCAATGGTTTATTTCTGCTTATCTGTAACTATAGTCTACACACTTATAATACATATTAATTTTTATTTAGCACACAAATCGAGTCCATTCTTTCTATCAACCTTGTTCCAAAAGTCAAGTAAATTGGACTGTGGGTACCACTGAAAAAAACCTTAACATTTTTGGTACAACTCTGGTAATTTACAGCATGCTACCACAATGGATCATAACAAGTTCAAAGTCAAAGTGGGTCTTATGGGAATTTCTCATGTAAATCATCCAGTATTTTGAAAGGGAGCAAAATGTTCCTCTGTGGGAGATATAAGAATTATAAATCTGTTAATGATTGTGTTTATATGTAGCATACAAAACAAATTTTCCCCATAGTTTCTTGATGGGAGGCATGTTCTATACTTTCATTATTCGAAATGTCCCAACATAAATAATACAAATATAACTCCAGATGCTGTTTTCTGATGAAGGTCTTTGTTATAAATACTGAGTCTCCAACATTGGGTCCTGATTACCAGACCAGGACCATAGATCAATCGACATTAAATGTAGCATGTTTTACAAGCTTCTTACTTCTCAGAACAATTATTAAAATTGCCATAGTAATGTGCAGTCAATTATTCAATGAACTGGTTATTTGTTCAATTATGTCAACATATTTAATTTTATCTATTTGCGGCTACAGCAGGTGAAGCCAAGGCCATTGCTCCTCTTGAGGAGCTATTGAACTATTATGCCAGACAGCATCACTAAGCTTGCTCTATAAAGGCATATTTGTTTTCAAGTGATTCGCCTACTTTCATTTGTTTTAATGATCCTGAGACTGTCCTCCCCTCATTCTCATGAATGAGAAACTGGATCATTAACTTGCTTGTCCAGTCCTCAAATTTTTCTTGTACCTCCAATGAACTCTTCCCTGAATTGCAAATTTGAGAGGTTAGGCTGTCAGTGTAAAGCTTGATGCGTATATTTCCAGAGTCAGGGATTGCTTAAATTTTCATGAAAAGCATGCTAATTCAATCATTCAGTCAAATTCCCATTTCCTTGCCTCAAGGTTTGGAGCTCTTGTAGAAAGCAAGAAATGCTGATGGAAAAAATGCAAAGCACAGAAAATATTAATGCGGATTCAAGTGCAATTTAATGCCTTTTAAGGTAGCTAGTCACATCCCAGCTGTTGATTCATCTATCCTCATTTATCACCTTTTATCAATATCAATAGTACAAGTGAAATCTTTTGAGATGTTAACTTTATTTATTGTACTAGCCCATCAGTGTGATAATGTGTAACTTCCACTATCATGCTGATTGTTATGATTCCTTTTACAAAGTGGAGACTGAACCCACAGACTACCACTGTTTACATGAATGTATTAAGAGCTTTTTTTCTTCTTCTCTGTGTATACACTGTCTTTAATTGCATAATGCTTTGTAATACACAAGAGTCCTGGCTATGAAGTTGTGTTTCTTTGTGCAATTGTGCTCCAGTGCCTCATTGCCACTTTGACAGACTGTTTATAGCCATTCATATTGACACATAGCCATGTTGCACAGAACTCCACACAAATTAAATTCCTTGCAAATGCAATAGTGGTTAGAAGGAAGACTTGCATTTTTATATCACACCTTTCACAATTATAAGATGTCCTAAAATGTTATTGAGTTAATCAGATACCTTTGATGTGGTTGTAATGCAGGAAACACAGTAGCCAAATGCAGAAAGAAACAGCAATGATATAAATGATCGTGTAACCAAGTGGAGGAGTACATGTTGGCCAAGATCAGAGCAGAATCTTTTTTCAAATAGCATTAGAGGATTTTGTAGATCAACTTGGGAGGAGGCAGGACTTCGCACCTGAAAAAAATGACACTTCCAACAGTGAAACGCTCCCATCAAATTGGAATGTTGGCATAGATTAGGAGTGGAATCTTGTGTTCTCCCCAGGATGACCAATGCCCATCACCATCTTACCATCACGACGTTGCAAATGGTTTCCCTCTCCTAACCCAACTCCGCCACCAATTTAGGTCAAGTAATGCCATGTGGCTCAGTGCTGCTGGTATTAACCCAGCAGCTGGCGAAAGGCTCACCCTGTGGGTAGCATTTCAAATCAAACCAGTGTGGGATTGTTTATGGGGATCCTGGGGTGAGTTCCTCATTCACAGATACATACCTGGAAAAAGTGGGCCTGATGGGAACCATCTCCCTAATGGTTTCCTGCCTGCCTTGTTGTCTGCTGAAGTTCAGTCTCTGGGGAGGCCACTTGGCGATAATAATCACTGGTCCTATCTTAACTGGTGGGCTATGTTTTGCGTTTAGATATAGCATTGAAGTAACCTGTTGGAATCAAAAATTCTGGATGAGACTAGCAAGAGGCTACCAGTGAACATATAGTAAATTGTTGACATGCAAGAGATAATTGCGTCTGAATTATTAGCATGGAAAAAGTTGTTTGTCCTGATGGAAACTTATAAATGTGTCCTTGATCACTTTGAAAAAAATAACAAATGTGCAAAGTCAACAGAAAGGGATAGGGTTACCAAGCATTCTGAAAGGTTTGTAAAAGTCTTTCTATGAAGAATATATCACTGAACATGTTCAAAATAAACTTACTGTGTTCACCAATGGCACATAATGCTGAAAAAAAGGCATATTGCAAAAGTTTTCTGTTTTGCACTCATCAGGACAAATGCAAAGATTCCAAATTTCAGATGGTCACAACAATATATTAACGGGAGGAAGATTAGCAAGTTGACTATGATTGGTTGATATATTGCCTTGGAAGAAGGAAACGAGGAAGAATAGCATTCCCAAGCCTCTGGGTAATTCAAAGAGATGCAATGCTTGAACAGGTCCCTGCATAAAAATATATGTTACAGAATATCACTAGCAAGTATAAATGAGCCATATTTCGAACTCAACTGATTAGTTTAAATTGGTTGCTGGTGTGGCTATTAGTACATTCAGGAATGTTCAGCAAGTGGTGCCCAGTTAGTGTCATAGAGCTATAGAGCGTTGAGTCTTCAGTCCAACTCGTCCATGCTGAACAGATATCCTAAATTAGCCTAGTCCCAATTGCTAGCATTTGGCCCATATCCCTGTAAACCTTTCCTATTTGTATACCCATCCGGATGCCTTTTAAATATTGTAATTGTACCAGCCTCCACCACTTATTCTGGCAGCTCATTCCTCTGCGTGAAAATGTTGCCCCTTAGATCCTTTTTAAATCTTTCCTTCTCACTTTAAACCTATGCCTTCTAGTTTTGGACTCCCCGTGTCTGTTCATACTATCCATGCCCCTCATGATTTTATAAACCTCTATAAGTTCACCCCTCAGCCTCCGATGCTCCAGGGAAAATCGCCCAGCCTATTCAGCATCTCCTTACAGCTCAAACCTTGCAACCCCGGCAACATCCTTGTAAATCTTTTCTGAGCTCTTTCAAGTTTCACAAAATCCTTCCTAGAGCAGGGAGACCAGAATTGCATGCAGTATTCCAAAAGTGAAATTACATCCAACAATAGATGTTTTGTTTTGGGTTTTGCATGACTGAGCTGGATGTGAAAAGTCTGTACTCAGTCTATTAGGAACAATCAAAGAAACATGCTGTTTGATTCAATCAGCCACTCACTGGAGCATATGACCTCGGCACCTGATGTTGTACCAGCACTAATTGACACACATGATGGTACCAAATTGTGTGGGATGCAGAACGTCTTTTTGGATTGATGGCATCATTGTGTTAGTGGAAAACAGCACTCACATAGGCACTGTACAGCAGCAGCATAAATTTACTTGTTTAACCTCTTGTTTAATTTGTTTTAGATACTTTGCTTTCCCAGATAAATTGAGGTAGACCGGCACTTTTCGGGTCTGAAAGTGGTTGCCTGTAGCTAGTTTGATAGTTTGTATGATACAGGTCAGGTAATGATCTGATCAGGATAGTCATTGTCCTGCGGAGCAGTTTTAATGTGTCCCTTTGATCCCTCCAGAGATGAAAACCAAGACTCACAAAAGTCGTCATCAGATACTACTGCTTTCATTTTATTTGATATCATTTGTTATTGTCACATGTACTAAGAAATAGTGAAAAGTATTGTTTTGCATGCTAACCAGACAAATCATACTTTACATAAGTACATGAGGGTAATAGAACAGAATGCAGAATATAGTGTAACAGCTACAGAGGACGTGCAGAGAAAGATCAACTCTAACGTATTAGAAGTCATTCATAAGTCTGCTAACAGTGGGGAATAAGCTGTTCTTGAATCTGTTGGAATCTGTTCAATAGAAAAATCATGCAGTGGAACAGAACAGGAAGGATTACGGGGACATCCCCTTCTGTGGGGGTATCATAGTGTGGTTATTGTTACTTTCTGAGGTCAACCTCCACATTGCCCACACTAACCTGAGAACCAGAAGGAGCACGAAAAAGAATATCCCATTTGGTTTGTGTTATGCCCCCAGCACATTGATATAGTTGTGGATTCCCAACAGGAATCCCAGTTTAGACTGAGAGAGTCCATGGTGAAATGTTGCAAGCCCTGGACAATATCCAGGCTTGGGGTGAAACGTGGTAAGTAACAGTCATGCCACAGAAATACCAGGCACTCATCATCTCCATAAGAGACAATCCAACCACCATCCCTTAACATTCAATGGTGTTAGCAGCACTGAACCACCACCACCACCGCCTCCCCCATCAACATTCTGGACATTATCATTGACCAGAAACTAAACTGGACAAGCCATATAAATACAGTGGCTAAAACAGTGGGTCAGAGGCTCGGAATCCTGCAGAGAGTAACTCACCTCCTGACTCCCCAGAGCTTGTCCGCCTTCTTAAAGGGACAAGTCACAGGTGTGATGGAATACTCTCCACATTCCTGGATGGGTGCAGCTCCAACAAGGAGCTTGATACTATCCAGGACAAAGCAGCCCGCTTGATAGGCACCACATCCACTCCCAACACCACCAATGCTCTGTAGCAGCAGTGTGTACTATCTACAAGATGCACTGCAGAAATTCACCAAAGATCCTCAGAAGGTACCTCCCAAACCGATGACCACTTCCATCCAGAAAGACAAAAGTAGCAGATACCTGCGACACTGTCCCCTGCAAGTTTTCCTCCAAGCCAATCACCATCCTGATTCGAAAATTTATCGCCATCCCTTCAGTGTTGTTGGGACAAAATTCTGGATTTCCCTCCCTAATAGCATTGTGGGTCTATCTACAGAACAGGGACTACAGCAGTTCAAAAAGGCAGCTCATCGCCACTTCCTCAAGGGCCACTAAGGATGAGCAATAAATGCTGGTCCAGCCAGTGATGCCCACACCACACGAGTGAGTATAAAAAAACTGCTGGTTCTGACACAATACAGTTTGATGCCAGGCAGAACTACAGTGGAACATCTGCCTTCTATAGAAATGGCTTAGTGTTTCACATACCGAAATGTTAGTTGCAATGTAGCTAATATTGCCAATATCCACTTATTAGCAAATTATCCACTCCCAATTTGCAACAATGTGCTCTCTTCACACTCATTGTACTTTTAGCCTCAAAATCAGTCTGAGTATTTCACATTAGGTTAAAACCAGACATAACAGATTATCTCACAGAATCTAAACTACAATTAAATACAATTAGTAAGCAGATGGAATGCCTGAAATGAAGAAAGAAGATGGTGAAATGGTGAGACGGTGAGGTTTAAATTCAATAAATATCTGGAATTGGAAACTAGCCTAATGGCGATTAGGTTATCTAAGTATATTCAGTCGTCACATACTCAATCTGGTTTTCTAATTTCCATTAGGGAAGGAAATCTGCCATCTTTACCTGGTCACCTCCATATGACTCCAGATCCACTGTAGTGTGATTGACTCTTAACTGCCTTCTGAGTAATAAGGGATAGGTAACAAATACTGGCCTAGCAAGTGAACCCACAATAAAATGAATTTTAAAATGAATTTCTAGATTTGTTTTTTGCCCCTTTTTCAAGCTGGAAAATTGACTCAGTATCTATTCAAGTAATCCTGAGCTGGGCAGGTCTGTCGTATTCCAGGGGTAAGATTTTGCAGTTCACTTGAACATTAATTGTGACAGTGAAGTCAAATATGGTTACAGACTGAGTTCGGAGAGAAAATTCCAGAAGCTTAACTCATAGGGAGCCCCATTCCATATAGAGGCATGTTTTCACAAGTTTCACATAATGGATCAGTCATATCAAAAAAAGCTCAAAGGAAACTATACATAATAAATGCATCGGTTTTTCAGTTAGTCCACTTTGGGACACCAGCTTGCAGTTTCTTGCTGAGTAGGCACATGTCTCTTGTTCTCCTCTGCTGGCCATTACCTCCTGTGCATGATCAGACGTAGCCTGGACACTAACCAGTTGCTAATACATGAGCAGCACAGGGTCAGTCTCAGATGGACTAAACAGTGTATGCCCAACACTGAAGTAGTTTTTAATTAGTCATGGACATACAGATATCATTTCATACTATCTTCTGATGTGCTTCTTGAAGTGTCACTGACATCCCTTTTAGGACTGCTTATTCCCTTTAGCTTATCTATTTTAGAGGTCTCTATTGGGGTCCTATTGTGATTCAGTGGCAGTGTCCCTACTCTGGACTAGGAGGCCTGGGTTCATATCGCACCTGCTCCAGAGGTGTGTAATAACATCTCTGAGCAGGTTGATTAGAAAAATAGGAAAAAAATCAGGCATGGATCCTTATTGAAACCGGACATAACATGCGCAGTCTATGTGTCAGATTGAGAACATGTAGTGTCAATCTCCAGTGATTGAGCTACCATGCCAAATGCCCGACCAATAACTTCTAAGTATTCTGGAAAATTTCAAAGCCTTTAATACCCTTCAACTGCAAGAACCATAGGTGACTCCAAAATAACTGTTGATGTCTGAAATGGATTTAAACTCAAATAACCAACACCAATTTAAGACATAGCTGTGTCTTTGAGTAAAAGCCTTTCACCACAATCATTTGTACATTTGAGATAAAAGGTACTGCAGATGCTGGAGAATCCGAGATAACAAGCATGGGGCTGGATGAACACAGCAGGTCAAGCAGCATCATAGGAGCAGGAAAACTTGACGTTTCGGGCCTAAACCTTTCATCAGAAATGATTTCTGATGAAGGGTTTAGGCCCGAAACGTCAAGTTTTCCTGCTCCTATGATGCTGCTTGACCTGCTGTGTTCATCCAGCCCCATGCTTGTTATCTCATTTGTACACTTGTTAGTTTAGTTTTACATTAACATGAGCCATGAAAACAGTCAGAAAGCCACAAACACATGATATTTCTTTTTAGCTGGTCCCCATAGCTACTCTTCCTCAGAGAAAGTGTTTTGTAACCAACCAAATTAAACAGAATATAATTTAACTTTTCACTTGTTAAGTGGTTAAAATTATTGAAAAGTAACTCAATCCTACATGAGAACTGCTGGTCATCAACAAGCCAGCTGAGTAGAGCTGTCATTCTGTCATAATGGGATGAGATTTCTCTCGCTCATTTCCGGTTAACCTTGGAATTCAACATCCTAATCCACAGGAGTTTCCAACTGCAGCCTGTAAGCCCTTACGTGGCTTTCTGATCAATGCAGCCCAAGCAGCACAATCTTTTTTGTGCTGGTTATTTTTCACATTTTTACCCATCTTGTAGCCCCGGAAGTTGGAAAGTTTTGATACCTCAGTGATGGAGAAATACCATCTGAAAAATGTTGCCTGTTAATACTTGCAACTTGAGGGATATGCACATTAATAGGGGGCTTCAGTCTAAACTTAGGTGGGGCCTTGGGGCCCATGATATGCTCCAAGCTGCCTGCAAATACAAAACCTCGCATATCAATGCCTTCCTGAAGACATGAGTGGGTCTCACTCACATTCTTTGCTAAACTTTAGCCAGCTTACCTCAAACATTGGTCTCATCTGTATTGACAGCCTCCAGCTTTATGTAATTTTGACATATCACAGTGAAGAAAAGATGTGTACATCAGAAAAATGCAACCCTGCTACTTGGATTGTTCAGCATCTTGAAATGGACTCGTAAGTATGATGATTTCCACACATTCGGCTGACCAAACCGAAAAAAAAAGAGATAATTGTGATGGTGGGGGATGTGGGGATGGGGTAATATCAACTGAAAAAGTTCTGGCATCAGTAAAGATATCACGAGCACAGGCACTAAAGTGCTACACTTGATGAAGAATGATGACAGCACTATCGATTTTATAGTCAGTTTGAGCTTCTATTGCTTATGTTTAAAGAAGAAAAGGCTCAACGATCAGCAAAATTCAATATTGCAACAAAATTCGTCAGTTTGTCATCTATGATGACATATTTCTGCAGTGTTGACACACACTTCTTTGGCTGAATTACATTTAAAGCAGCATTACCTTCACAACAAAAGTATACAACCCTTTTCCTTTTCATCATGCACTGATGTCAAAACACATTATTCATACAGTTTTTTTTTAGCTTTCATCCTTCACAAACAAGGTTTGCAAAATACTTTTGCACAAATTTGGCATCCCTCTATAACCGAGCAAAATTCACCAGGATGACATTTATGTTAAAAACTGACAGGAATGCAGATGCTGTAAATCAGAAACAAGAAGTTGCTGGAAAAGCTCAGCCGGTCTGGCAGCATCTGTGAAGAAAAAAAATCAAAGTTAACATTTTGGGACTGGTGCCCATCCATTGTTCTGAGGAAGGGTCACTGGACCCGAAACGTTAACTCTGATTATTTTCTTCACAGATGCTTCCAGACCTGCTGAGCTTTTCCAGCAACTTTGTTTATGTTGTTGTTGTTAACATGTATGTTGTTCGGATTAGAATTTCCAACATGTACTTGAATCCATCCATAAATCTGCAAAGGAGTTTGAAATCTTTCACCAGCAATGACTGTGACTTTAAATAATTTCTCTGTTACTTTTCCAAAAGCAAATTAATTAAAACTTCTTTCATGTAAGGATTACATTACAGATGATTAATGCATTGAAAGGTTAATGCTTAATGCAGATTTTGTTTATTTTTTAAATGCTCCTTCAAACCACCATTATAGAGGATTATCCAGCTCTCTAATTTGTTTTGGGGCTTTGTCAAGGCTGATCCCAAACGACGGCTTTTGTTCTTAATTTCAGTCTGATGATGTTGAAATTCATGGAAAAATGTTAACTGTCTCAATGCTGAATTATTAATCTTTTAATATTAATAACCGTTATGTATAGGTGACTGTAAGAATATGTGTCATTTAAAAGACAGAGAGAATTAGGCTCAAAAGGTTTGTGTATTCCTCAGAGACGTTAATCCAAAATAATTACGTCCCTCTCTCCAGGCACACAATATGACTATAGTATCTTCTGGACCATTCCTCAATAGGACTACAGACATTTGTGGCCATATTAAGGGCTTCACTTGATAATGAAACTGAGCTTATCTAAACATCTTTATAGTATTCCCAACGCTTAGAGTTGTGTAGATAATTGTTCCAAAAATGTCAATACTATTAAGCTCCACCAATCTGCTGATGTCACACAGTCCTGGGAAGAGAACCAGAGAGTTTAGCATGATGCCTCAATGGTGACAGACATGCCATTTCTGGCAGCTGATAGTTTTTTAAATTGATCTTCACTACTTTATGTCACTTTTACTTATTGTTATCATTTACAGGCTAAACCTTATTTTTAAAACAAGTGTCTCTTCTCATGAAGACACAATAGTGGCTAAACTTCTACCATGGCTAATGAAATGGGCCCTTACACTGCATAGAAAGGGAGATGTGAGGACTTTTATAGCACAGTAATAGTGTCCCTACCTCTGAGCCAGGAGGCCTGGGTTCAAGTCCCAGCAGCTCCAGAGGTGAGTAAAAACACCTCTGAACATGATAAATAAGAATCTCTAGAAAGAAGGATTTGTGGCAGAGAGTTATTGCAGCCACAAGCCACTAGTGGTTAGAACCACAATGTTCAACATTTGGTACATTCTATGCTCAGTGAGTTGTGGAACAAGAATGGTGGACATCAGAACCATGGAACTTGTCAAACCTCTTCACTGTTGTTACCCTTCAGTATTCCCTTTGCAGAAATGGCTGTTTCAAGCTAAAGACGTTCAAGGGCTTAAACTGAATGAAATCCCATTGCAAAGACAGCAGCCCAGCAGAAAATAAAAAGACTTTCCTGTCTGTTTTAGCAATCACTGTGTAATCTTTTTTCATGGGATGTAGGCATCACTGACTAGGCCAGAATTTGTCATCCTTCCATAATGCCCTCAAACTGAATAGCATGCTCGGCCAATTTAGAGGGCAGTTGAGAGTCAACCTCAAAGCTGGAACTGTGGAGCCACAAACTAGGACAGATGATTTCTTTCCCTAAAGGACATGAGTGAACAAGATAGATTTTTATAACAAACAATTGCAGTTGTCATGGCTACATTTGCTGATCCAAGCTTGTTACTGATATGAGCTTTCATTGCCCGATTTATTAATTGAAATCAAATTACACCAGCCACCTTGATGGGATTTGAAACTATATCTCAGAGTTGGTAGGAACTGCAGATGCTGGAGAATCTGAGATAACAAGGTGTAGAGCTGGATGAACACAGCAGGCCAAGCAGCATCAGAGGAGCAGGGAGGCTGACGTTTCGGGCCTAGACCTTTCTTCAGAAAA
>JAHRHZ010000055.1:7938023-7959233 GCA_024137785.1 Ginglymostoma cirratum | reverse complement strand
CCTGGAGGAGCTTTGGGAATCCAAGTCCACAAATCATTTTACAGCTGATAGACAGGTTCAGAAAGCAATCACAAAGACTAATGGAATATTGGCCTTTATCTCAAGGGGGCTCGATTACAGAAGTGAGGAGGTGTATTGGTGTTATATAGAGCCTTGAGCACACTGCCATCTGGAGTATTCTGTTCAGTCTTAGGTTTTATCCCTCAGGAAGAATATAGTGATATTTGAGCGGGTCCAGGTGAAATTCACCAGAATGATACAGGAGCTTAAAATGTTAAATTATCAGAACTATTCCTCTGAAAGTTGAAGCTTTGCAGTTCTGATCACCACTCTATAGGAAGGATGTGGCTGCACTGGAGGGGGTGCAGGTGGGATTCACCAGGATTTTACAGCATTTTAGCTATCAGTAAAGGCTGAATAAGCTTGAGTTGTTTCCTTTAGAGCAGAGAAAGCCAAGGGAGGACCTAATTGAGCTGTTTAAGGTTATGAGGGACATGGAAAGGGTGGATAAACAATAGCTGTTCCCCTTAGTTGAAGGGTCGAAATGAGGAAGCATAATTTTAAAATGAAGGGCAGGAGATTTAGAGGGAATTTAAGGAAAACCATTTTCACCAGTGGCTGCTGGGAATCTGGGATGCACTGTCTGGGAGGGTAATAGAAGCAGGAAACCTCACCAACTTTCAAAGATATGTGGATGAGCATTTGAAATGTTATAACATTCAAAGCTCTTGGTCAAGTGTTGGAAAGTGGGATTAGTGTAGCTGGTTCATTGCAGAATGATGGGCCAAATGCCCTGTACTGTGCGGTACGAGTTTGTGAGTCTATGTTGTAGGTACGCCCACAGTGCTGCTAGGAAAGGAAGTTCAGGATTTTGACTCAGCAACAATGAAGATTTGATGCTATAATTCCAAGTTAGGACTGTGGATGACTTGGAGGGGAGCTTCTGTATGTTAAGAGTTATAACGCTCAGGTCAGTAAATGGACAATAGACAATAGACAATAGGTGCAGGAGTAGGCCATTCGGCCCTTCAAGCCAGCACCACCATTCACTATGATCATGGCTGATCATCCACAATCAGTATCCTGTTCCTGCCTTATCCCCATAACCCTTGATTCCATTATCTATAAGAGCTCTATCCATCTCTTTCTTGAAAGTATCCAGAGACTTGGCCTCCACTGCCTGCTGGGGGAGAGCATTCCATATATCCAGCACTCTCTGGGTGAAGAAGTTTTTCCTCAACTCTGTTCTAAATGGCCTACCCCTTATTTTTAAACTGTTTCCTCTGGTTCTGGACTCACCCATCCGCTGAAACATGCTCCCTGCCTCCAGAGTGTCCAATCCCTTAATAATCTTATACGTCTCAATCAGATCCCCTCTCATCCTTCTAAACTCAAGTGTATACAAGCCCAGTCGCTCCAATCTTTCAACATATGATAGTCCCGCCATTCCGGGAATTAACCTCGTGAACCTACGCTGCACTCCCTCAATAGCAAGAATGTCCTTCCTCAAATTTGGAGACCAAAACTGCACACAATACTCCAGGTGCGGTCTCACCAGGGCCCTGTACAGCTGCAGAAGGACCTCTTTGCTCCTATGCTCAATTCCTCTTGTTATGAAGGCCAGCATGCCATTAGCTTTCTTCACTGCCTGCTGTACCTGCATGCTTGCTTTCATTGACTGATGTACAAGAACACCTAGATCTCGTTGGACTTCCCCTTTACCTAACTTGACTCCATTTAGATAGTAATCTGTCTTCCTGTTCTTGCCACCAAAGTGGATAACCTCACATTTGTCCACATTAAACTGCATCTGCCATGCATCCGTCCACTCACCTAGCCTGTCCAAGTCACCCTGTATTCTCATAACATCTTCCTCACATTTCACACTGCCACCCAGCTTTGTGTCATCAGCAAATTTGCTAATATTACTTTTAATGCCTTCATCTATATCATTAATGTATATTATAAACAGCTGCGGTCCCAGCACCGAACCTTGCAGTACCCCACTGGTCACACCCTGCCATTCCGAAAGGGACCCGTTTATCACTACCCTTTGCTTCCTGTCAGCCAGCCAATTTTCAATCCAAGTCAGTACTTTTCCCCCAATACCATGTGCCCTAATTTTGCTCACTAATCTCCTATGTGGGACTTTATCAAAGGCTTTCTGAAAGTCCAGGTACACTACATCCACTGGCTCTCCCTTGTCCATCTTCATAGTTACATCCTCAAAAAATTCCAGAAGATTAGTCAAGTGCGATTTCCCCTACGTAAATCCATGCTGACTCTGACCTATCCTGCTACTGCTATCCATATGAGTCGTAATTTAATCTTTTATAATTAATTCCAGCATCTTTCCCACCACTGACGTCAGGCTAACTGGTCTATAGTTCCCTGTTTTCTCTCTCCCTCCTTTCTTGAAAAGTGGGACAACATTAGCCACCCTCCAATCCGCAGGAACTGATCCTGAATCTATAGAACATTGGAAAATGATTACCAATGCGTCCACGATTTCTAGAGCCACCTCCTTAAGTACCCTGGGATGCAGACCATCAGGTCCCGGGGACTTATCAGTCTTCAGACCTAACAGTCTGTTCAACACCATTTCCTGCCTAATATAAATTCCCTTCAGTTCATCCATTACCCTAGGTCCTTCAGCCACTATTATATCTTGGAGATTGTTTGTGTCTTCCTTAGTGAAGACGATCCAAAGTACCTATTCAACTCTTCTGCCATTTCCTTCTTCCCCATAATAAATTCACCCGTTTCTGTCTTCAAGGGCCCAATTTTCGTCTTAACCATTTTATTTCTTTTCACATACCTAAAAAAGCTTTTGCTATCCTCCTTTATATTTTTGGCTAGTTTGCCTTCGTACCTCATTTTTTCTCCGCGTATTGCCTTTTTAGTTATTTTCTGTTGCTCTTTAAAAGTTTCCCAGTCCTCCGCCTTCCTGTTCATCTTTGCTATGTCTTCTTTTTTAACTTTATACAGTCCTTAACTTCCCTCGTCAGCCACGGCCGCCTCTGCCTCCCCTTAGGATCTTTCTTCCTCTTTGGAATGAACTGATCCTGCACCTTCTGCATTGTATTCAGAAATACCTGCCATTGTTGTTCCACTGCCATCCCTGCTAGGGTATTGCACCATTGAACTTTGGCCAGCTCCTCCCTCATAGCTCCATAGTTCCCTTTGTTCAACTGCAATACTGACACTTCCGATTCTCCCTCCTCCCTCTCAAATTGCAGATTAAAACTTATCATATTATGGTGACTACCTCCTAATGGCTCCTTTACTTCGAGGTCCCTGATCAAATCCGGTTCGTTGCACAACACCAGATCCAGAATTGCCTTCTCCCTGGTAGGCTCCAGTACAAGCTGTTCTAAGAATCCATCTCGGAGGCATTCCACAAACTCCCTTTCTTGGGGTCCAGTACCATCCTGATTGTCCCAGTCTACCTGCATATTGAAATCCCCCATAACCACTGTAGTAATACCTTTGCGACATGCCAATTTCAACTCCTGATTCAACTTACATCCTACATCCAGATTACTGTTTGGGGGCCTGTAGATAACTCCCATTAGGGTCTTTCTACCCTTAGAATTTCTCAGCTCTATCCATACAGACTCTACATCTCCTGATTCTATGTCCCCCCTCGCAAGGGACTGAATATCATTCCTCACGAACAGGGCCACCCCACTCCCTCTGCCCATCAGTCTGTCCTTTCGATAGCATGTATAGCCTTGAATCTTCATTTCCCAGGCCCTGTCCACTTGAAGCCACGTCTCAGTTATCCCCACAACATCGTATCTGCCAATTTCCAACTGAGCCTCAAGAACACACCTACTTAAATAGCAATCACTTACCTTCCCAACAGCTTCTCTGCTCCGACTTCACTTCCGCCCAGCTCCCGCCACTCTCTGCTTTAGAAAAAGAAATGGAGTTAAAGTACAGTGAAGCCACAATCAACTGAATGATAAATAACAAGCTGAACAGCCTCAGACTGTTCCTCTATTTAAATGTCCTAGTAATTTTGGTTGAAGGATATAAATGAGCTGGATCCAGTCCTGAAGAAGGGTGATACCCGAAACGTTGACTGCTCCTTTCCTCCAGATGCTGCCTGGTCTGCTGTGTTCTTCCATCCTCCTGTTTGTCTACCTTGGATTCCAGCATCTGCAGTTTTATTGTCTCTAAAAATTCTACGCCTGTCTTAAAATAGTGCCATTGGGTCTTTTGTGCTCATGTGAGAGCTTTAACATTGCATCCAAAGTATGGCAACCTCCAACAACACAACATTTCTTCAGTGCTCCTGAGTGTCAAACTCGACCTACTACAGCACCACTTCGAGTGCTACCTCTGAGCACTTTGGTGTCAGGACTGGATAAATGACTGCATAAAATGAAGTTTAATAGAGAGAATAATAGATATCTGGAAGTAATTCCAAGTAATTAGTTTAACCAAGGAGCTCAGCTGGCTTCTATAAATAGCATAGATACCTAGCTGTGATTATACAGTACAAATCTAATCAAAGAGTTCAATAATGAGTTGCTATCATCAAGATTAGATTACATGTTTGAAGTGATTCCCTTGGACCTCCTTGTTACACACTTTGACAAATTTTTATTCAGCTGTGGACATGCTATTGTACTTGTTTCGCTTCAGCACGTTCTTCATACAAAATGGGTTTCACAGTGGGAAAAACAATTAGTGAAGAATGTTTAATGCACAGTGTGGTGAAAGTGTGAAAAACGATTCTAAATATTGCAAGACCAAAGTTCCATTTCCACTCAATGTTCAGCTTACTATCAAAAACTCCCAGGCCTTAGGTATTGGACTTCAATGACCTGGATATAAAAGGTATGTCTCATGTTTTATAGGACAGTATTTGCCTGTAGGTTTATTAAAGTACACTGCTGCCTTTGATGTCTGCTCAGGTCTGTCGAAGTCTCCCATTGATGTGACTGTGTGAAGTAAATAGTAATGACATTTTAACTAGCTGGAAAAAATTGAGGTCATCTTACTTCAGTGGTTGATAATCTTTTCCAAGCTTGGTTCCATTTGAAATTATTGACACAATCACCAGGATTCCCTGTCCTAGTTTATGAGAAACAGTGTCAGCTGGATATTGCTATCATTGCAGATTCATATTCAGATGAAAGGAAGAGATCCAGTTTAGCTGAATACATGACCTGTTTTTATAAACACAGCTCTAGCCCTAGAGAAAGATAGGTGACAAGGATGCTAGTCAACCTTAAGAAATGAGGTGCAATCTATAGGTATCTTCCATTCCATAGATAGATTAGAGAAGTTGGGACTATTTTCTATGGATAGCTCAAGGTCATGAGGAGATTTGATAGAGGCACTTAAAATCTTGAGACATCCAAAGTGTGCGGATCAAGAAAAATTGTTCCCACTGGTGGAAGGATCAAAAACAAGAAGGCACAGATTTAAGGCAATAGATGAAAAAAGCAATGGAGGTGAGAAAAGAAACTTCTGCATGAAACAAATAGTTCAGATCTGGAAAACGTTGCTTGAGACAATAGTGGAGGCATATTTGATCGTGGCTTTCAGGAGGGAATTGGATTGTTATCTTAAAAAGGAAGAATGTTCAGGGTTACGTGAGATAGTCAGGGAATGGTATTAGCTACATTGTTCATTTGGAGATGGTTCAGAAATAATTTGCCGAATGACATCTTTCTGTGTTGTAATGATGCTGAGATTCTAAGGACGCTATGCCTGGTGTCCCTCTAATGGAGATATGGGTCAGGAGATACAGAGGGAAGATAAATTAATGCACAAGCCACCAGTGCTGTACATTTAATAAACAGTGCAGTGAAAATATGAAAAAAAATTCTGATTATTGCAAGCCTCAGGATGTTCCTCAGCATGTTCAGGGTCAGGAGGTACAAAGCCCCCATGAAGGTGGAGCTCACTTTATGAAAGAAGGTGGCTGTGGTAGTAACTGCACTACTTTGAAGGGTAGACCATTGCAGTGCAGGAAGCAGTTCAATGACCTCACCAGAGAAACCAAGTAGCGGATATTTGGGGCTGGGTTGGAGGGAAGGCTAGTCATGAGCAGGAGAATTTCCCATTGGAAGCTTAAAAGTTCCTGCACAATTATCCACTGAATCGGTGCACCTGGACTTCAGCAGGATCCCATCAGGACCTAGTGGGCATAAGTCTGGCCTCTGCTGACCCAGAGGCCATGTACCTCCAGTTACAGGAACAGAATGAATATCTGATTTACATTTAAAATTTCAGTCCCTGCACCAGAATTTTACCATTTTTGCACTTAAAATCTCAAAATTTTATTTTCTGAACAGTAGCTGATTATTTGACTGTGTGAAGCTTCACAGTGAAGATCAGGTTTGTCTTAATCTAATGTTTGTACAAAAAGGACAGCAATTTACAGCAGGGAGCAGAAGCCATCGCTAAGCTTTGTGCTCCCTTACCCAGGGCAAGGTTATTTTAACACTCTTAGTGAAATGAACAAGAGTCTGGCAATTCATACTGGAACCTTTAAGGTCTGGGTGTCTCAGCTAATCAGATAAACCTATTAGACCTTTAGAGGTATTAAGTTCACTTTTTAATCTCCAAAATAAATGATGCACTTTAACATTTGAGTTTTGCCTTCAAAACGCTCATCAAAACAAGCCAAAAGCTAATAACCGTGTCAAATGGGTGTTGACAGTGGAAGATTGATGAGTCACAGTTAGAACCTGGAGAGAGATACTCATAATTCAAGATTTCTGTGGCCTTTCACCCCAGATTTCTTCCTAAAATAATGGATAAACAATCCTGAAAAGCAATAAAAGTTTTTCATCTAATAAAGAGTTTTTAAATTACCTTCCACATTTCTAACAGCCAGTTAAAGTGTACAGTAACAAATATGTACAAACTTTTGAACATCATATTTGCCTCCTGGATTAAGGAGCTTGAATGGGGAGGTGATGGCCTACTGGATTTATCGCTGGACTATTAATCCAGAGACCCAGATAACATTCTGGCGACACTGGTTCGAATCCTGCCACGGCAGATGGTGAAATTTGAATTCAATAAAATACCTAGAATTAAGAATCTAATAATGACCATTGCTGATTGTAGGGGAAAAACCCGTCTGGTTCACTAATGTCCTTTAGGGAAGGAAACTGCCATCCTTACTTGATCTGGCCTACATGTGACTCCAGACCCACAGCAATATGGTTGACTCTGAACTACCCTCTGGGTAATTAGGGACAGGCAATAAATGCTGCCTAGCCAGTGTCACCCTCATTCCATGAATGAATAAAGGGAAAAAAAGCTGCTACCAACTGGCCCAGAAATATAAAACTATAAATAATTAAATTGATATCAAAAGAGGGTAGCTCACCGCCACTTTCTCCAAGGCAATTAGAGATGGGCAATTAAAGCTGGTCTAGCCACATGCATGAACAGATAAAAACAAAAGGAAGTACTGAGATAAAAGGTATGAAGTACTGAGCTATCTCTCTTCAAGCAAACAACAGACAATTCAACTGAGAGGAGAAGAGTTTGCATTTATATAACACCTTTTACTACCTCCAAATGGAGCGAGCTGCTTTGCAGGCACTATATTACCATGTAGGAAGCACATTAGCCAATTTATGCACAGCCAGTTCCCCAAAACAGTTGTGTGATTAAAAAAAAGACAATTTGTTGTAAGTGATCTTTGAGGGACAAATAATGGTCATATCACTAGGAAGTTCTCCCCTGCCCCTCTTCGAAATAGCCCCATAGAAAGGACGAACAGGCTGGCAGTTTAATAGCTCACTTGTATAGCTGGCACCTCTGGTGATGCACTGCAGACTCAGTCCTGCGCTAAAGTGTTGGTTTAGGTTTTGTGCTCAAAGCTCTGGATGGAGATTGAGGGATGGAAATTTTTTTAAAATGCCCATTAAAAAGTTGCAACTTGCTAATGACTTCACGGTGTTGCATTGTCTCAGTAAGAGATGTTTGCAACCTGGCTTGTGTGGGTAGGGCTACAAAATATGCTGGAAGACATTGACTCACTGATGACACCAGGACAACACAGTGGTATAGTGGCTAGCACTGCAGCCTTACAGCACCAGAGACTTGGGCTCGATTCTGGCCATGGGTGACTGTGTGGGATTTGCACATTCTGCCCGTAGCTGCAAGGTTTTTGCTTAGGTGCTCTGATGTCCTCCCAAAGTCCAAAGATGTGCAGGTTGGGTGGATTGGCCATGCTACTTGTCCCATAGTGTCTGGGGATGTACAGGCTAGGTGGGTTAGCCAAGGCATAAAAACTTCATGTTGGGTTACGGGGATAGGGTGTGAGGGTGGGGATGGGTCTGGGTGGGATGCTGTTTGGAGAGTCAGTGCAGACTCGATGAGCCAAATGGCCTCTACCTGCACCATTGGGATTTTACGATTCTAAGTCATGGCAAATACTGAATGCTTCTGCCCAAACATTCAAAATAGACGTAAATAAGGGATGCTGTCAAATGATACATTTCCTATCATTACCATCACAGTTCCCTGGATTTGATCAACCCCAGTATCTGATAAACAAAGTGTGTGTCAGGAGCTCAGCCAGAAACAGATGCAAGAAGCAATGTGATGCAGCCCTGCGATACGGGTCACTACGAGCTGTAGAAACTGGATAATTGCAGATCAGGTTATTATAAAGTACCAGCTGAAGTGCAATGGTGCATTCAACCTGAACTTTCTTAGCCCTCTGAGGCAAATACTACAACTGAGTTATAATCCTCCTATCACAGATTTTACTACAATATAAGCATAATGCCCTGGTACTTGAATCTGAACTCCTACCTGTTTGTCCCAGTTTTTTCTTCCATTTTCAGCTTCTAAGGTCCTGTATGCCATCTGTGAAATCCCTGTTCCTCACAGTGTCCTTTATAGTTTGTCCTAGACCTGACTGCCACTCGTTCCAATAAATGACTATCACCGCCTTTTACCTACAACCCGCCAAGGGTTACATTATGCACTGTGTGTGGAAGTGCATCCAGGCACATCCCTAATCTCGAATGCACACCTGGACCTCCAGTTGTGAGCTGCCTTTGATTTGTGCAAAGGTGCCAGGCTGGCCTGCCTTTTGCTTCAGGCTCACTGCACATTTCACAATGGAGAAGCAATACAAATAGTTTATAAATAAAAACATAAAGAAAGTGGGTGTATTCAATGTCCCTTCCCCTCACAATCATAAAGTGACCCCGGCTAGATTTACCCGGGGACCAACATAAAGATGGAACATAATTCTTAAGAAAGTAACTCAATGTAGGCCGCCTTGTGTGAAATCAACGCCTCTCTCCTTGTGTGATAAGTCAGCCCCTGCAAAGGCTTGTTCTTTCTTTTATTCTTGCTGTTAATAAAGAGTTGGATTAAAACAGAAGTACCATCTGGAGTGTTCTGTTTATACATGAGCCCAGATTTCACAAGGTTTTGTTGGCATCAGAGAACCTCATTGAAGAGCCACGCAGTTCATGAAATCAGATGGCAGCAGCTGTGCACGTGATTTATAATGCACTGAATTTTGCGAGGTGCCATTTTCAAGGGCCAAAGCAGACTGAGGGAAACTGATTTAAATGCAGCAATAATTAAAATGAGGCCTCATGCTGAATTTTACAAACTTCTGCAAAGCGTAGTGAGTGCTTAACATCCCACATAGATTTTTGGTTGTTCATTTTTGCTCAAGCTTTCAGCATGCTGGGCAAGAGGTTCCTGCAAGGATTCTTAATTACTGCTGCATACAACCTGTTTTGCATGTTCCCATCTATGCTGCAGGAACTTGATATGACAATTTCAATATGGTCCTGTTCAACAGCACCAAAAGAAGTGCATGACTTTCCATTATTATCCAACTGCTCAGATCTACACCCCACTGCTATCTAGGTATATGGGAACAGGTCTGTCTCTACCACCTTTACTTTGGTGCAGAAATTGCAATCAAGATTTGCCATCTGCGAAAGGCTGATTAACTGGCAACTCCGAATATTGCAATGGCTCTTCCCATTGTTGTGAAGGTCACAAGAACACTTGAACCAGTCATGATTGTATTGAATTGTCGAGCAAGATCGGGGTGGGGCCTATAAAGAGTCAGGGAGATTGAGGACATGTATGGTTTGCTCCTGCTCCTAACAGGCTGTCATAGGAACATTCCATCAGTACTAGATAGGGTAGATGCAGGAAGGATGTTCCCAATGGCTGGAGAGTCCAGAACTAGACGGGTCACAATTTAAAGATATGGGGTAGGCCATTTAGGACTGAGATGAGGAAAAATTTCCTTAGCCAGAGAGTGGCGAGCGTCTGGAATTCTCTGCTCAGAAAACAGTTGAGGCCAAAAATTTGAATATTTTCAAAAAGGAGTTAGATATGGTTCTTAAAGCTGAAGGGATCAAAGGGTATGGGGTAAAAGAGGATTAAGGTACAAAGGATGGTTAGCCATGATCATATTGAATGATGAAGCAGGCTCGAAGGGATGAATGGTCTACTCCTGCTCCTATTGTCTATGCTTCCATGTCATGTTCTTGTGTTCCTGTTGCACTTACATGGTAAGAGATGTTTGCAAAATAAGCAAGATTGCAATTCCATGTTTGCTCAAAGAAACAGTTCTATTGTTTTCAAGTAGAAAATGTAATACATTGAGAGGGCACAGATCTGTTGATGAATATCAAAATGCCAAAGAATGCCAATCCCTAACCCTAACCCTAACCCTAACCCTAACCCTACTCTACATGTGCATATGTGCTCATTATTTGCTTGAAAAGCCATGAAACATATTGAAATGTTCAGCTGCTGCAGAGATGGTTTGAGATGATGCACTTGTGATTCACAACTCACAAGTTCGAGGAAGATCATGACATAATGGTCATATCAGTGGACTAGCAATCCAGAAACTTGGACTAGTCTTCTGGGGGACAGAGATTTAGCTGCTGAATTGAAAGGTAGTCTCAGTAATGGTAATCATTAAATTAGCATCAGAGATAACCATTTGGTTCCCTGTAGTCCTTAAGGTAAGGAAATCAACCATCCCCATCTGTTCAGGCCTACACCTGCATTAGATCCACACGTGCGGCTGACTTACCGAAAGATCAACCAATAAAATGGCAAATTTGACATTCTGGCCTGAATCTTCTTCAAATTGGAGGACCACTGCTTTCATTTCTAAGTATGACCGTTATTTTTTTTCCCCACTAGTTTTTTCCTTCTGGGTTGTTAAATGCCCTCTGAAATAATCTTGCAAACCATTCAGTTCAAGAGCAGTTGGGAATGGAAACAAGTGCTGGTCTTGCCAGCAATGCCCCGATCCTATGAAATAATAAAGAAAAATATGTGAAAAAGGGCAGGCTCACGTGATGTGTTATATGTGTGAGAGTGTGGGCTGGTTAGCTCAGGTGACTGAACAGCTGGTTAGTGACATAGAGTGATAACAACACCATGGATTTGATTCCTGCACCAGCTGAGGTAACAATGAAGGTCTCTCCTTCTCAACCTCTCCCATTGCCTGAGAAGAGGTGACCACAAGTTCTAACAAGAGAACAGCCTTATGGTCTGATTAGATAATGGCAACTTTGTTTACATATCAGAGTGTCTTCTGACACCAACCTTTCAATAATGTCCTGTCTGAGCAAGCTCACCTCCAATTTTTTTAAAATATGCAGACACAATATAAAACCAATTTCTAAAAATAGGAGTAAATTGTATTTTGTTTAATCGATTTTTCGCTTCACGTGTATTTTGTTTTTTTTTTGTTTTTTTTTAAGAGGCTGTTAGGCTTTTATCATTCTTTATTCCAATTTATTTCACAGACTTTACGGCTAATATGCACACTCCTGGGTGTCAGCGAACATAGTCTTCTATTGATGGAACTCATTTCCTTGACCGCTTCATTCCAGAAATGTACTCGGTAAAACTATAGAAATATTCCATTCAAACTTCTTGGATCTCTGAAACAGCAGAAGGGTGAGCTTCATCTCTAATGAGGACTTCCTTCCTTTACAGTAGCTTCTTCTCGCAAGACCTCTGAATAGCATTTAAGGATAGAATACTGTTGTCTGCTTTTTATTGCAGTTAAATCCAAACATATGGAGGAATAATAGCACCTGCAAATAAATTAAGTGGATTCCCGTTTAAAAGTGAGCAACAACCCTTCGAGAGCTGTGGTACTGCAGAAACGTGCACCTTGCAGCTAGTATCCTATAGCACTGAGACCTTATGGACGTCTTGCATATGCACAGACAGAATAGAAATGAAGGGGTAAAGCTGGCCTTTGAGTGATTCGAAAGGCCAATCCTGCTGATTGTTAGCACGTGACAATACAAGTCCACCTCAATGTTGCCAGTTTGCTAAACTCCAAACTCTACAGCAGAGGGGACCTTGGGATGTTTTATCATGTTAATGGTACAACTAAATATATAAATTGCTTTTTTATTCTTTTAACCTTACTTAAAAGTACAGCAAACTTTGCTTTGACTGGCACCTTATCAACCAGCACTCTTAATAAATTGGCAAACTGGATGTGCATCGATGTTTTTACATGGATTTTTTGATGGATATTGATGTCTCATAGAATCACTCGAGCAGGGTTTACTGTGGTTATGTGTACCTCTTGATCAACCAGAATATTTGATCAACTGGCACACTCCTGGTCCCATAGGTGCCCATTAATAAAAAGTTTGCTGTACTTCATTTCTCATTTTATCAATTATGAGGAAGGGTTATACAGGAAATAGTAACCTGGTTGTTGGGTTTCCACCATTTCTGGGTTTTTTTTTTGCTGCAGGCTGAGGATTCAATTGAAGAATCTTCCCATCTCCAAGGCATAACCAGTTGCTGGATAAACCTACAGAGCAGTTGGTTATAGTTGGAACAATTTATGATCTCCTGTACAACAGGCAATGACTTCATTACTGATTGAAAGTCAGAACAAAACTCTCTCTGGAGACTGTGTGATGCAGCCCATTAAAACACTGTCTTGTCACCTCAGGGCCTACATTCGCTTCCCAACCAAATTAATGCTCAGAAAGTCTTCACTCTTCCCTGTGGACTGCTGGATCCCAAGTCAAATGAGCTTGGGCCATCTGAAAGCAGCGGGTGGCTGAAAGTTCACAGCATAAAACTGCATATTATTTCACACTAAATTGACAGCCACTAAATTGAGGGCATAATGATAGCTGCTGTGGGAAATACAACTGTAATGCTTACAGTAGATGCAAACACACTTCCAAGGCTGATGCCTGGTTGATTTGCTGGGGCAGAGCAGAGTGGATTTTCACAATTCCAATCCAAACTGATGTTTAATCTGTGGACGCTCAATGTTGATCGCAACAATTTAAAACGAAAAGATTTCATCATCAGCAAAATCCTTTGCTTTAGTGATCACAAAATTCTTTTACGAATACCCTGTTTGATTTATTCTGCAATAGCAGTGATTTTCAGCTTCTTTATTAAATGATCACTTTAAAACATAAATACACAAAAATAGAGCATGCTGCAGAATCAGCCAGCACAATGTAACATTTCATTATTACATGTTTGACTTTCAAATAGTCACATTTGTCACTGCTTCATAGCCTGGGGACAAATCATTCGCACACCTTCAGCAGGCCAACAGGTTCAGGGGGAGAAATTTGACTTCTGGCCAAAACAAGCACAATGCTGGCTGAACAATAACTCCACATCTGGTCTGTGCCTGAAGGCCTGAGGCTTGGGCCACCTTCAGCTTTCAACCTTATTTAAGTGTCAACAGGACTCTCTGCAATTCACCGATCATGCAGGCTAAAAATTGGCCTGTCATTTTGCAGAACCAGCTGACAGAGTCTGGAGGAGAGGGACATGAACCCAGCAAAGGGGCCCACAAATTGACAGGCTGGGCTGGTGAAAGGAAGTATTTATGGAGTTTTAGGAGGAGCACGCCTGCTTTTCCCAGACATTCCAACAAAAAAATCTGAAAATTTCCGACTCTTTTTTCCGGTACAGTTGATTAGGCCTCTAGGCACCAAGTAGGAACATAGGAACATCAGTAGACCATTCAGTCCCTCAAGCCTGTTCTGCCCATTCAAATTGATCATGGTTGTTCCATGGCCTAACTCCTTTTGGCCTTATCCTTTAAGACCTTTGCTTAACAAAACTTATTCTATCTCAGATTTTAAGTTAACAACTGATCCAGTATCCACTGCCATTTGTGGAAGAGATTTCCAAACCATCTGTAATCCTTTGTGTAGAAGTGCATCCTAACATCTCTCCTAAACAGGCTGGCCCTGACTCTTCGACTATACCCCTCATTTTAGAATCCCCACCTTGTGGAAATAGTTTATCTTTGTCCAAGCTGTCTTTTCTTGTTAATATCTTGAATATTTCAAACAGAATTACCCCTTAACCTTCAAAATTGAAAAGAAAACAGGCCTATTTTATATAACGAACTTACAGCCATAGAATCCCTACAGTGTGGAAGCGGGCTATTCAACCCATTGAGTCCATACCAACCCTTTGATGTGAAGGTGCCGGTGTTGGACTGAGGTGGACAAAGTCAGAAGTCGCACACCATGTTATAGTCCAACAGGTTTATTTGAAATCACCGGCTTTCGGAGCATAGACCTTTCATCAGGTAAAGTGAGATAGAAGCAAAAAGAACACAGAATTTATGGGCAGATTAAAAGATCATACAAATGGTGTGAATGGAGTTTCAATAATAAGTCCCTGCAGGTGATCAAAAGTGTTAGACTGTGTAAGTAAAGTGTCAACAGTTGAATAACAAGTGAAAAGATGACCTAAAATCTGATTAAATGAGGCAGAGAGGTAATTACAAAATATTAAAAATAAGGTGGTGCTGGAGACAAACCAAATGGCTGGAATACTGTTCTAAGAAAGGGTCACCGGACCCGAAACGTTAACTCTGATTTTTTTCTTCACAGATGCTGCCAGACCTGCTATGCTTTTCCTGCAACTTCTGTTTTTGTTCCTGATTTACAGCATCCGCAGTTCTTTTGGTTTTTATTGACTGGAATAACATGATAGGTATAAGAGTCAAATGCTGAGGGTCCAACCAAAGAAATAAGTAATCCAAAACGGTACAAACTAATTAAGGTAGAGGGATCATAATGATTTATCAAGGTAATGGTGACAGTAAGAAAGATTTTATGGGTACGGAACAGTGTGGTGGGGTCACATGTAGCGCGACGTGAACCCAAGATCACAGTTGATGCTGTCTTCATGTCTACGGAACTTGGCTATCAGTTTCTGCTCGGCAATTCTGCATTGTTGCGTATGTTGAAGGCCGCCTTGAAGGATGCTTACCCAAAGATCGGAAGCTGAATGTCCTTGACTGCTGAAGCATTCCCTGACTGGGAGGGCACATCCCTTTCTGGAGATTGTTGCACAGTGTCCATTCATTTGTTGTCGTAGCATCTGCAAGACATGTCAGATCATCGACATGGACACTACCATCACACGTGGGAACACCACCAACCACGTACACAGCAGATACTCATGTGACTCGGCCAACGTTGTCTATCTCATACGCTGCAGGCAAGGCATGGTATATCGGCAAGACCATGCAGACGCTTTGATAACGGATGGATGGACACTGTGCAACAATAGCCAGACAGGAATGTTCCCTGCCAGTCGGGGAACATTTCAGCGCTCAAGGACATTCAGCCTCTGATCTTTGGTTCAGTGTTCTCCGAGGTGGCCTTCAAGATATAAAATAATGCAGAATCATTGAGCAGGAGGGCGACACGGTGGCTCAGTCGTTAGCACTGCTGCCTCACAGCACCAGGGACCTGGTTTCAATTCCACCCTCAGGTGACTGGTGGAGTTTGCATGTTCTCCTTGTGTCTGTGTGGGTTTCCTCCGGGTGCTCTGGTTTCCTCCCACAGTCTAAAGATGTGCAGGCTAGGTGGATTGGCCATGCTAAATTGCCCGTAGTGTTCAGGGATGTGTAGCTCAGGTGGGTTATAGGGGGATGGGTCTTGGTTGGATGCTTCAAGTGTCAGTGTGGACTTGTTGGGCCAAAAGGGCCTGTTTCCACACTGTAGGGATTCTATGAAACTGATAGCCAAGTTCTGTACCTGTGAACCATGATCGTGGATTCATGTTGTGCTGCATGTGACCCCACCACATTGTTCTGTGTCTGTAAAGTCTTCCTTACTGTCTTGTTTTGTCACCATCACCTTGATCAATTGTTATGAACTCTCTGCCTTAATTAGTTTGTACAGTTTTGGATTACTGATTATTTTGGTCAGACCCTTGGCATGTGACTTATACCTATCATGTTATTCCTGTCATTTGGTTTGTCTCCAGCACCACCTTATTTTTAATATTTTGTAATTATCTCTTTGCCTCATTTAATCAGATTATAGGTCATTCCTTCACTTGTTATTCAGCTGTTGACACTTTACTCACACCATCTAACACTTTTGATCACCTGCAGCGACTTATTATTCAACACTCCACTCACACCATTTGTATGATCTTTTGATCGGTCTGCCCATAAATTCTGTGGTTCTATCTCACTTCCTCTGATGAAGGGGCAACACCCCAAAAGTTTGTGATTTCAAATAAACCTGTTGAACTATAACCTGGTGTCGTGTGACTTCTGACTTTAACCCTCTGAACAGCATCCTACCCAGACCCACCCCATACCCTATCCCTGTAATCCTGCATTTCCCATGGCTAACCCACCTAGCCTACACATCCCTGGACACTACAGGCAATTTAGCATGGCCAATCCACCTACCCTGCACATCCTTGGACGGTGGGAAGAAATTGGAAACACAGGGAGAATGTGCAAACTCTGCACAGATAGTCGTCCAAGGGTGGAATTGAGCCCAGGTCCCTGGCGTGTGAGGCAGCAGTGCTAACCACTGAGCCACTGTGCCATTGTAACTTAAGCTGAAGTCCAGGTATCATTCTTGTAAATCCATGTTGTACTCTCTCTGTAGCGATTGGAAGCATGGCCAGGTAGATCTCATTGACTTCGAGATCCTTGATTGGAGTTGTGAATCTGGGCTATTCACGGAGTCCTGGCTGACAGATATATAGCAGAAGATTCAGAGATTCTCCTTATTATAGGGATTGGCTCTGAGCTGGTTGGTCAGAGTCCATGTACTGTACACATGTAAATAAAGGGTGACCTGGTGATGGGGTATCAGCCTCTGTGCATTTATTTCTCCCTGCAAGGCCAATATATTCTTCCTAAGATGTGGTGCCCAGATTTGCACTCAGTACTCCAAGTGGGGTCTAATCAGGGTTTTGTATACCTGCAGCACAACGTTTGCATCCTCATACTCTAGTCCTCTAGATATGAAAGTCAGCATTCCATTAGTCTTCTTGATTCTTTTCTGCTAAAGTGCAGATAATTAGAGCATCTGCATCTCAAGCTTCACTCATTGAATCTGGATTTCACACTAAAAGGCCTTACAATTTGTGTAGGACATGTGCTTGTATACTTAAGGAGCACAAGTGAACATCTGAAAGATGATCAAAGTATTAATCACTGACCAACTCTGGTTCAGTTTATGGTCTCACTCTTGTTTACAAATTCCTCCATGTTCTTGCGCTCCCAATCTCTGATTTTCTTTTTAATCGCGCATTCATGGGATGTGGGCGCCACTGGCCAGGCCAGCATTTATTGCCCATCTCTAATTGATACAGAGGGCAGTTAAAAGTCACCCACATTGCTGTGTGTCTGGAGACATATGTAGACCAGACCAGATATGGACGGCAGTTTCCCTCCCTAAAGAACATTCTCTTCAATCCACTGTGTTCCTCTAATTCTGGCACCTTAATGACCCAGGTATGAATTGCTCTCCCATTGTTGGCCGTGCCTAGTTGCCTAGTCCCTAAACTCTGGAATTCCCTCAATAAACCTCTCCCCCTCTTTCCTCCTTTAAGACACTCCTTAAAAACTACCTTTTTGAACAGACCTTTGATCGTTTGACTTATATAATGCATTTCAATGATATTTTGTCTTATAATGTCCATGTGAAGACCCTTAGGATGTTTCCTTAAGTTGCAGGTTCTATATAAATACAAGTTGTTTTGCTGTTGCTGTAGTTGAGTTACCATGATGATCCTGGTACAATAGGCGACAAAATGAGATTCAGATTCTCTGCAGGAATAATGGCCTTCTGCGAGTTGAACTCTTCTCCCATTCTGCGAGATTCTCCTAGTGATTCTCCCATTGTAACATGACTAGATGCATTACTGCAGATGGGAAATCATTCTCTCCATATCCACATGATCAAAACCTCTCATAATATTGAAAACGTCTAACAAGGTCACTTCTTTTGTCAAGAGAAAAAATAACGCGCAGCCTATCAAGCCCTTCCTGTTAAGTTTACTCACACATTTCTGGTATCATCCTGGTAAATCTTGCAATCTCTCCATTTCCTTTATATCATTTTTATAATGTGGAACACAGGACTTCATACAGTCTGGTTAAGTGTTGTCTAACCAAGACTTGAACCAGGTATGGCATGAAATTCGTACTTTCCAGTCCTATTCCTTTAGAAATAAAATCTGGTGGTTTCCCGATAGCCTTGTCAAATTATGGCACAACCTTTATGATTGGCGTATTTGTATTCTGAGATGCCTTTATTCCTCTACCCCAACTAGCATCTTTGAATAAGTGACCTTCCTATTCTTCCGACCCAAAATATACTACCTCACATTTATCTTCATTGATCTTTATACATTTTGTAGTTTTACAGTCAAATTTGTCAGGGTCACCGGACCCGAAACATTAACTCTGTATGTTCCTTCACAGATGCTGCCAGACCCGCTGAGCTTTTCCAGCAACTTTGTTTTTGTCACCTCATTTATTACCTATGCTGCTGCTATGGCATCTCTCGCACCCAATCTCCTCCCCATCTTACCATGCGCTGTTCCCAGAAGAACTCACTTCCAATGGATATCCACCGATACTCCAGCATTCCTTGCACCTATGCTATCTAAATAAACAACACAATTTGAGGAATCTTAAATTGCACAGCAAATAAAGTCTTGTCTATTTCCCAATTCCTTCACTTTTCAGCGAACCAAATCATGTGGAATCATCTTTCTATATTAAGTCTTTAGGTTTAACTTAATTGCTTCTTCCCAGTTCTGTCCTGTGAACCATGAAGTCTGCTTACAAGAATACTAGCAAAACAGAAAGCTTAGATCTTCTCTGTCTTTTAATAATTCACTAATTTCTAACCAAACATCCCAGTCTTGAGATTTCACAAACTAAACTTTTACAGCAAGGTAACTGATATTTATTTCCAGGTATTAATATTCCAGGAAATAAATATTTCAATATTTATTTCCAGGTGAGAAACTATATTTGCTTATGGCCCCAGTCAGATCTCTTCCAAAACTGATCAATAAGTTTTCAATTCTGATTTGTTTTCTAAACTAAGATCAATCCATGATTATTCTAAACCAAAAGCAAGTTAATGGCCTTTAATGTTTATTCCCTGCTGTAACCCCACAGTATAAGCAAACAATCTTCCATTAACACTCTGGGGGCGCTTGCAGTCACCTGCTTTCTGACACATACTAGATTTGGTCATCATTCTGGAAAGACATTCTGAGCTTGTTTTCTTCAAGACCCCTGACAAGAGTAACCAAAACACATGCCATTAGAATGAAGCCCAACCTTTAAAAGTTATATATATTAAACACACACACACAAACATTTCATCATCGCTATCCAATCATCATATCAAAAAGACTTTTTATACCTATTTTTATGTTACGTTGATAATGTTGACATCATTTATACTATCAGTTTCATGGCAATGAGAATTGAACCTCAGTGCTCAATTTTCGTCACATGTGCTCTTGACAAAGGGTTTACTTTTCCAGGCAGATGAATAATATTTTAGTTGTACAGTCGGAGGATTAAACTTCACCAAAACAACCATAAGTTTTTGTCCCAAATTGTCTCTAAATAAACCAAAAGATTGTGGCTCATATGAATAAAAGTATAAATAAGAGTTCTTTCTACATTGTTAGTGATATAAATTTCAAGCTCATCTAGAACCAGTACAAGACTTAATGTCTCTTTCTTCACCTATGAATACTTCTGTTGAATATACTCCATTTCTTTGAAAAGTAACTGATGGGTAATTCAATTCCCATTTCACTTACTTATCATAAAACAGCACATCCACCAGTGCCTCTGGCACCAACAGCCAGTCACGTTTCAGTGCTGCTAAAGCTAGTGCAGTTGTAAGCACAGCTTTCAAGTTGTCTGACATTCTTGTGCCCATTTCAATTCTTTTAATTTACTTTAACAAATTCATCAAATTCGTACAGTGCTAAAGGATAGAACAGACTTCCGAAAAAGTCCACTCATGTCAAAATATTGCAAAATTTTTGTTTTCTTCTTGACATGGGAAATCCTAACACTGACTTTCACTTCTTTAGTTGTTACTCGGCCTGGTCCCGCAGAATGGCCCAAGTAAGTGATTTACGCTTTGGTAAATTCAGTTTTAGCCAAATTTGTGAACAAATTGACTTGTTGCTGCTCACATTTCAGTCAACTGATACAAGCGTGCTTCCCAGGTTTAGTTGAACACAACCAAGCTGGTAGTGTAAAACACATAGTTACATAGACCCTTGATTATTTTATTAGTTAATCACTGGAATGTTGCTGGTGCATTTATTTCATTCCATGCCTCAGTTGGTGGCATTCCTGTTTCAGTATCAGAGAGTTTTTGCTTCGAGTCCCACTCCAGTGACTTAAGCACTGACACTGAAGCTGACACTCAGTAGCCCTGAGGAAGCTCTGCATTATTTTGATGTGTTGTCTTTCCCTTGAGATCTTCGACTGAGCCCCGTCTACTCCCTGTACATGGGCATAAAGGACTTCAGAGCACTGTTATGAAGTTCTGTAGGGGAATTCTCCTCGGTGTCCTATCCAATACTTATCCTTCAGTAATCTAACAGATTATTGAGTCATGTTCTCAGGGTTGTTTGTAGAAACTTGCTGTGTCCTAAATGGCAGTTCTACACTTTGCATTGCAAAAGTGATTACATTTCAAAAGTAGTATCAGAGATAAAAGGTACTGCAGATGCTGGAGAATCCGAGATAAAAAGCATGGGGCTGGATGAACACAGCAGGCCAAGCAGCATCATCGGAGCAGGAAAGCTTGACGTTTCGGGCCTAGACCCTTCATCAGAAATGGGAGAGGGGAAGAGGGTTCTGAAATAAATAGGGAGAGAGGGGGAGGCGGA
>JAHRHZ010000055.1:7927097-7937623 GCA_024137785.1 Ginglymostoma cirratum | reverse complement strand
ATGAAGGGTCTAGGCCCGAAACGTCAAGCTTTCCTGCTCCTATGATGCTGCTTGGCCTGCTGTGTTCATCCAGCCCCACACCTTGTTATCCCTACATTTCAAAAGTACTTTATTGATTGTAAATCAGTTTGGGATAATTTGAGATTGTGAAAGATGTTCCATAAATGCAAGGTTTTCTTATTTCAGCTGGGAAGAGAAAGGCAATGGCTCTTTCACAAAGACACTTACATCAAAATATTTTTTGTGTTATTTTTGTTGCAGCTGTATGGCCATTCATGCGATTTCTTTGTGAATGAAGAATGCACAATAATGAGGGTGAATCGGAATAACAATTTGTCTGCGCAGTGCTGCCAACATGTTAAAACAAAATTGAAAATAAAACTCAAAATGATTGCTTTTTCCAACAACACAACAGAAAAAAACAATTAACAATGAAAACAGATTCCATCTCGATGGATTTCAAAAGTAAAAAGGACCCTTTTGGTTGTTTCCAAATGTATTAGTTGTCATGGAAATTGCATTGAAGGAGTGAGCTCAGCTGTATCTAAAACCCTAAGTGCATAATGCAGAAACCAACTTACAAACCTGTCAAGTCATTTAAATGTCAAAACAACCTATACCTCCATCATGAGCTCAGCAAGCTGAACATAGAATGCTTCATCGTTGTCAGTCAAGACAAATGTCAGATTTATACTTTATTTTGCTTTTGGGGAGATGTCGGAATTTAATGGCACATACTATTCATTATGAGTTCCGTACAATTGAATGCCTTTGCTTGATTCATCAATTCCAAGGTACTTCTGGAAAGCACTGTGTAGGTTATATATCTAACTGTATAGTTTAAGCATTCAGTACACTGAATTCGCACATTAGTATTGTTAGGATCATTTTCCAATGTTGCATGGTCAACAGTATTTTTACCTTTTGAGATGGCATGATAAGGACTTGGCCAGAATTCTGCTTGGAAGTAAAGGCACAAAATTAGTGGTCACTTAGGTTAGGAAAATTTTAGAAGCCAGCAAGGGATGGATAAAAGAAAAGAAAAACAGCGAAATGTAGGATGTAAGTTAAGCAGTGAGAAATATAAAAAAAGACTGTAAAAGCTTCTACAAGTGAATAGAGACAGTGAGCATGGATCGCTTAAGGGATGAGGCTGGGGAATTAATAAAGGGAAACAAGGAAGTGGCTGACACTTTGAACAAGATTTTTTTTTACCTGTCTTTAAAGCAGCAACATGATAAACATCCAAAGACAATCAAGAGACAAAAGGAAGGAGGGGAAATTAAAACAATAATCACTAGAGAAAAAAAGGAATACTAAAAAAACTAATGAAACTATAGGCTGACAGGTGTCCTATACCAAATGGAACGTGTCCTAGCCTTGCAAATAGGAGCGGTTGCATACATAGTGGATGCATGATTGCAATCATCCAAAATTCTGGAGGCATGCAAACAGATTCGAAAAATACAAATATAAAACCTCTATTTGAGAACAGGGGGAGACAGAAAGAAGGGAAATGTAGGCGGTTATTTTAACATTTATCATTGGGAAAATAACTGGAATCCATTATTAAGGAGATTGTAGCAGGTTTTCATCAGGTTGAAAATGGCCAACAACAGCGTTGATGAATTGCATTGTACTTCTCTTGAACTTACCATAAAGTGAAGATTGCATCTGTGTTGCCACTCAAAGGGGGAAAGAAACATATTCCTGTTCTCCAAGGTGATCTTTGGCCACTGGGCCACTGTTGACGTAGGTCTTTTGTTGTCTATTCCTAGGTCTGATCATGGTTTTTCCAAGCTGAATTCTTCACAGACAACCTTTCAGATTAGTGCGCAACTTCCAGACAGGTATGATTCAACCAGGAAGCACAACTTCATATTCCAATGTATTTTTATAACAATGCTACTTTTGACTCAACTTGGTCAATTGATCACAGCAGTAATTTGGATTCAATGTTTTTCCTTTCTAAAACTATTTTAATACAGGAAAATACTAGTTATTGGAATCAAATGATGGATATAGAATATTGGCAGTCCATTTTTGCTATGATTTTAACAAACTGAATGTGTAACCCTTCTTCAATATGTTGTTTAAGCGATCAAACATCCCTACATTGGATGACCTGGATTGCAACTAATCCAAATGAGAAGGCGTCAAATAGATGAAGACACTTTGTCAGCAGCATACAGAGGCAAAGTCCAGAAGTCAGTGCGCAAATCTTCACATCCACCCAACCCATCAAACACCATTTGGAAGATGGGTAGGCACTTGATAGGCTGAATGGCCTTCTTCCACACTGTGGGGATTCTATGATTCTGTGATTCTTCCCTTGTGTGGCAGGTCATACATTGGACTTATCAGCCATTCTTGAACCCACTGGAACAGTGTGACAGCAAGCCATGCAGTTCCTGCAGCACGACCTAAAGAGTAAAATCAGAATTTGGGTATTGAGGTGGCAATGAGATATGGGCCACTACCCAGTTAGTATATACTTCGAGAAACAGATTGCCAATGGGCTGCGGTCCATTATCAGACACTATGACTGATCTTACCTTTTTTTTGGCTTAGTCCAAGTTGAGTTGGGTTTTTTAGAGGGATTTCTACTCCAACAGCTGATGGACTTTGTCTTTATTTTTTACCAAGCTCGTCTCATTGCCTGTCCACCCTCAAGGTATTTGTCACATCCCATTCCACCCACATTTCTTGAAACAATTCCCTACTCAGCAGATATCCGGCAATTCACCAGTGACCTTGAGACTGGCAGCATCTTTAAAAGTCCAGTGTGTACACAGACAATGACTGTCAGTCTGAATTGCCTTGTATGGTTTTTGATATTTGTCCTTGACAGGGCAGACAGGGGGTAATTAGCAACCTGCTTCACAGGCAAGGAACTAGAAGTCCTGCTGGACATGGTGGCGCAGAGTTGGCACTTCTTCTTTCTGCAGGACTAGCAGTAGAGGTCACAATACTAGACCATGCCAGCCAGATTTGAGAACACCACCTAGTCAGTGCAGTCTCAGGTGTCTGGAACAACGCACAGTGTTCATTAAAGTAAATGGGGATGGTAGCCTAGTGGTAATGCTACTAGACTATTAATCCAGAGGTCTAGGATCATGTTCTGGGAGATAGATGGACAAATCCCACCATAGCAGCTAGGGAAATGCAAATAATAAATAATTTTGAAATTAAAAATAATATCTGGTCTGGCCTACATGCAAATCCAAATCCAAAGCAATTTGGTTAACTCTTAACCTCTCTCTGAAAAGGGAAGTGAACCATTGAATTGTCTTAAACCAGCATAATAGAAGCAAACCATTATGGATGTACCCACACCACAAGAAGACCCCTCATGATCACTTTCTCAAGAGCAGTTCAGCGTGGGTATTGCTGGCCTTGCTCATGTCACTCACATGCCAAGAACAGAAATAAATACCTGGAAGTATTGCAAGCTGGTGCAGTCTACTTCACACTCAGATTTTCAATCTTTACTCCTGCCAAGTGAGGCTAGGTTTGTAGATCTGCCTATTTGATACTTTCTTACTAAACATTCTTGTTCCAGATACTTGAAGTGGTGAAGGGCTACAGTCGGACAAATAGCAGTTTCTCCACATTCCATGTCTATTTTTAAATAAGTTTATGGAACAGAGGAATTCCATGCTTCTCAATGTTTCTCCTAATTCCCTTTCTATGTCTCAAACAATCCTGTCTCTTTCACTTATTGGAAATGAAGTGGATCTCGGTCACTTGCATATGCTCTGAAAGGATTGGAAGTAGATATCTGTTGTATAGCAATTGAATGTCACACTAATCCCCAACCCTTCTGTTCCAGCCATCTGCTGCACAAATTGTGCCGACAAACAACAGCCTAGCATTTCTTTTATAACAGTAAGAGCAGACAAAATGGATATTATTTGATCCACACTAATCTGACTAAAATGTCATTGCCTGCCTTTGCTGTCTTGTTGTCCCAATACAGTTAAGGGTATTTGAAACCATAGGATCTGGTTTTCAATGGTTCTGCATTGACCTTTTTATATTGTCACTGTATTAGACACTTACATCGAAAGAGTGCAAAGTTGACAAAAAGGATTTGGTTTCCAGCCATAGAGAATGGCATGGTAGCATCTGAAAAGTGAAAAGGTGAATCAATTTCTGTGTAAGCTGTTTCCAGACCCTAAGGAACTTTCAAAGCTCCTTCTGTCAATTGAAACACCAAACTGCTAAAACCATTGGAATGAATGTTTGTCATTTTGCCTGATGTTGAAACATACAGCAAGACTGATAAAGAAAATGCATGTAGAATATATACAATTTACAATTTAGTTTAAAACAAACTTTGTGTCATGAAAGAGAACCATCAAATGATTCCCCCACAATCTTATGGAAGGGACCTTTGTCCAGGATGATAAGTCCTCCTGCTTTCACTGGTTATTCTTTAGTCATTAAACATTCATTAAAATTGCATATTTAACCACTAATAACACTTCTGCTGTAATAAAAAAAATTGTAAAAGTCCTGTTTCCCCATTAAGCAATGCACCTCTCTACATGATGTAAACCATATTTATGACCCCACCTTCCCATCCACACCCCACCAGTCACACAGTCATCTTGAAGAGATGGAAAAATAACTCATGCTATTTTAGCAGATGAAATGTTGTCAAATTTCACTGCCACCTTCAGGATCTCCACACGATCACTGCGATTAATTTCACTAGTGCATGTCAACCCATCTGCTTCGATAACCAAGACATCTTCCTCTCGTTGGAACTCATCCTGGTCTATTTTGAATGCCCGTTGTGAGTCCATACTCACTGCATGTACAACCATCTATTGTAGGAGGAAATGGCCCTGCAAAAATATCTGCTTCATAGCAATTAATCTGACTGCTTTTCTCACCTGTATTAATGCCCCCAGGTTTTGCCCTGCCTATGGAATTCAAATGGCCTACTTGTTTGGACAAACTCAAACCCTTCATCAAACTAAAACATCTCAAATGAAGGTTGTGCCTTTCCAAAGTAAATAAACATCGTTGCTCAAAGTCTGTTCAGGTATTTCAGAGCCTTTAAACTAGGTCCTTAAGTCGCATAGCTGTCTTCTAAATCACAGCGCAAAGAGTTATAAAAACCTACTCAACACTGCAGGATTTTTTTTGATCTCAGTGCAAAACAGAGCCCTTCAGGTGCCAATTTATGTGCAGAAAATGTGATTTACTTTTTTAATTCATCCCCCTTTTCCCCCACACCCTCATAACAATGACCTCTCCTGCTTACCAGATTATTTTGTCTACAGGTTTTGACAGCTCTTCCTGCACATGAGAAACTCAGACTGTGAACATTTGCACGTTACTTTCATACAGGGTTTATCCCAGCTCAGCTAAATCTTACCCTCACTTGATGTCCGCAGCACTAGATGTATCAGTTGTATCAGTGAATACTAATTAGTACTCTGACTGATTTCTTTCTCTGTCCAAGCTCTTGAGCACTGAGGAATTGTACTATTCCAACTACTGCCTTGGCTGAGATCAGCTAAGTCAACATAAAATAGAAATTAAAACTTCACCAAAGATCCTCAGACAGCATCTTCCAAATCTTTGACCACTTCCACTTAGAAGGACAAGGGAACAGATACAAAAGAACACCACCACTTTAATGTTCCCTTCCAAGCTGCTCACCACCCTGACTTGGAAATATATTGCCATTCCTTCACTGTCATTGGGCCACAATCCTGGTATTTCCACACTAAGGGCATTGTGGGTCAACCCACAGCACATGGACTGCAATGGTTCAAGAAGGCAGCTCCCCACAACCTTCTCAAGGAAAACTAGGAACAAGTAATAAATGCTGGCCAGCAGCAATGCCCACATCCCACAAATAAATTTTAAATAATTCCTGTCATGTATGGGTTAGTTCTACACCATATAGTGCAGTTAACAATTGGATCATCAGGACAACTTTATTATTTGCAATGCGACGTATTCTGAGAAAATAGCCGTGGAAAATATGAGTGTTCCAGATTATATTTGTTTGCTTTAAAAGGACAAACTCGCCACCTTCACACTTATTGTGGGAAAGACGTGGTAACATTTACAGTTGTGACATGCGGAAGCCACACAAACAGAACAGTATTATTTTGAAGGATTCAAACCAATTTCCTTAGGAATTTCAGAATACTCAAAACAAAAGAAAGATTTGTTTCTTTATAGCCATAATCGCTCTTTATAGCCATTAATTTCAATGTGGATTCACAACACAGCGTCTTATTTTCACTTAGAACTGTGGTCATCACCAAATAAACCATTTTAGTGATATTGAATGAGGGATGAATATTGGACAGGACTTCAGGATGACTCCCCTGCCCCTTATTTAAATAGTGCCACGGGATCTATCATAACCCTGGTGAGGACACATGAAGCTTCAGATTAATATCTCATTCAAAGCTCAGCACTTCTACTAGCTGCAGCATTACCTTAGAACTTGCTCAGGTCTCTAGTGTGCAACTTGAATCCACAAAAGTGACAGTACTACCAAGTAAGCCACAATATTATTAGGCAAGTGACTAATCAATTAGTTAATATCTACATCTGTGAGACATCTGCGTCTTGACTAGTAAAAGATGGATAACAGTGAACCAGCTCCAACTAGAACATGTGCAATGGAATAATTCTCTATCACTGTGACAAGTCATGTTTCAGTTTTGGTGAAAGGTGATCAACCAGAAACATTAACTCTTTTTTTTTGTAACAGATGCTGCTTGGCCTGCTGTGTATTTCCAGAAGTATCTGGCTTTCTTTCAGATTTTTGGCATCATGGGATCTTGCTTTTATGTTGTATCCTAGCACCTACCTGGTTTGCAGCTTATATACTTTGCAACCGAAAGTTATCATGCCAATTATCACATAGTTGATGACATAACTGTGAAGTTTATATTTTACCAAATTAACAACGCAATAAGAACTTCTCTCGATTTATGCCGACTTCTCATTAGATGATCATCACATGATTAATATAAAGGGTAGATCTCACCTTCAGCCCACATCATATTGTCCATCCTCTCTTTTGTTTTTCCTCTTCGACACGTAGTGAGCATCACTGGCAATGGCTAGCACTAGTTGCCCAGCCCTAATTTCCCTTCAACCGAGTGGTTTGCTCAGACATTCCCGGGGCAGATAACAGTCAATAGAGAGGGGTCGGTTAGCTCAGTTGGCTGGTTTGTCATGCAGAGTGATGTCAACAGCATGGTTGAGGTTACCATAAAAGTCATACCATCCCAACATTGCCCCTTACCTGAGGTATGGTGGCCCTCAGGTTAAACCACCACCAGCTGTCTCTCCCTAATAAGAGAGCGCCTCCGTAGTCAGGTAGGACTACGATAAATTTACCTTTCCCTTTGACAACCACAGTACTGTGGATTTGATGTCATACATCAAACCCAGTAAGGATGCCAGATTTTCTTCCCTAAGGGCCACTAGCAAACCGGTTGGAGTTTTAATTACGACCAATCTGACAGTCACCTTTGCTGAGATGCGCATTCAATTCCGAGTTATATTAATTGTGTATAAATTCCACAAGCTGCTGAAGTGGGCTTTGAACTCAAAGCTCAGAAATACGCTGAGTTTCTAAAATACAGGCCCAACAATATTACTATTACATTACCACTTCTCTATCACAAGACCATAATATGTAAGAGCAGAAATGAGCCATCGAGCCTATCAAGTCAGCTCTGATAGTCAATGAGATGATGGCAGATCTCACAATAGTTGATAATTCTCAAATCTGCTTCCCTGGCTTTACTCTATAAACTTAAAAATCTGTTATAACCATTGCCTCTATCACCCTCTGTGGTCAAGAAGTTCACTGGTTCACCACTGTCTGAGAGGAAAATAAAACATCCTCATCGCTGTTTTAAATAGGTTATCCATTACTCTGAGATTATGCTCTTTGGTCCTGGACTCTTCCACAGGGAGAAATAATCTGTCTGCATCTACCCTGTCAATTCCCCTAAGAATTGCAGGGTTGAGGTGGAGATGCTGTTTCCCCTTGTGGGAGGGGGCATGTTGCTTAATTACACCAAGATTTATTGCCTCAATTATCATGTCTCCAAGAACTTGCCATGGATTAATCATTCTTCATTTGAGGAACTTCTTGAAATAAATTCCAAACTCGCCTTTCACCAATTTGATCCTGACTCTGAAAAGCAGTTTACAGTTCGGGTCATATTCACCTTTGAAGCTTTACAGAATCATAGAACTGTTACAGTACAGTAGGATTCCATTCTGTCCCTTGTGTCTACACTAGCTCTCTAAATGTGCATCTCACCTAATTCCATTCTCATGGCTTCTCCCTGCAATCCTGTACATTGTTCCTTTTCAAAAAAACACCTAGTTCCCTTTTGAATGTTTCGATGGAGCCTGCCTCCATCACACAGTCAGGCAGTACATTTCAGATTTGCATAAGGTTTTTCTGTTATCATTTTTGCTTCTTCAACTCATTAATGAGATCATAGGATGTCCCTAAAGTTTTGCAGATATTGAGAATGGCCTTGTATAATGATATTGCAGTGCCATGAACATTAATGGAACATAAACCTTTTTCTTGCTGTGTGAAATGGCATTCATGTGAGGGATACTCATACCCACATAGGTGCCATCTGCTATGCTTTGCAGTCTTGCAGACATGGCCATCTGGGAAATGTTCACTGGTTTGTCCAGCTTATACCTCCTTTCTACAGGAAAAATCATGAAAATGTTGCCCCCCCCCATTAGCATCAGCCTCTTCAAGTAGATGTGAAAAACTCCATAGCTGAACAGTGAGTTCTCCCTGTGTCTTGGTTAATATTACCCCCTCAGGCAATATAACCAACATAAATAGATCATGCGGATAATTTGTTGTTTGTGGGATCTTGCCATCTACAAAGTGTTCTCCTACGCTACATTGACTACACTGCAAGAGTAATATATTGGTTTTGAAGTAATTTATGGTGCCCCAAGCACATGATATTGTCCCCTTGCATCTTCACTTAAATCATGATGTACTCTTGAGCCCTAGAGAAATTGTCACCCTGAGCATTTTACTTAATCTCAATTTAAATTGCAGCTGCAAGCAGGTGTATTGCAGAAAAATAGTTTGAAACTAAAAGTCACATAATTTGAAACAGCCCTTCGCAGTACCAATTCAATAAGGAAAGTGCTATCCTAATGAAATATTATATGGAAAAAGTACAAAAACCATTGCCCACAAAATGGTCGGCCAACTTCCTTTGGACAAGTCAATCAACCATCCTACATCAATCTAATAAGACAAGCTGCACATTGGGGATTGTGCTAGAATGAAACAGATAAAGTTTTGGCATGGGACAAATTTAAATCAATTTAAAATTATTTAAATGAGGCCACAACCTGCACATCTGTGTTTTGAGCCCAATGTTTATTCACCGTCAGGGTTACCCCTTGGCAAACTTGAGGATCAAGCATCACTGAGCATCTTAAGTCAATGCAAATCCCCTTTGAGTTTTTTTTCCCTGTCGAAAATATTTTTTAGTTGCAGGAGTAATTTAACTGACTGTCTTTAAATGTAAATGACATTTGTTAGTTTATTCTTAGTCTCATTTTTAATTGGAGTTCACTTCAAAGCAATAGCAGCCCACAGGCTATATCCCAGACTTCAACAGATAGCAAGTGCTTAACGACATTAATGTACATGTTTCATTGTGCTTTTTTGAAACGTATCTACATTAATTTTTAATGTCTGAGCCCTTTATTATACCATTTTCCCTCAAGCATAGCAGCTTTGTTAAGTGATCAAGCCCTTAACTGAATCCCCCTGCGGGAAAACATCATAAACTAGTTCCATGCTATTTACTTCAACAACAGCTGATTTTACATCTGTTATCCTTATTATGGCAATGTCCCTATAAATCACTATTGTGGTCAGCTTTCTGTACAGTGCTTCGAAGGACAAATATTCCTCTGACAATAGCTTAGTTGTCTAAATTCTAAATCATACTGGAAATAAGTTTTGTATAACACTAGTTTGTGGTTGAATGATTATACACATAAGTCAAACAAATGATTAATCTGGAAGCATAAAATGTCTTCAGGCAGGTCTGTGTTAGCCTTTTAAAGTATTTGCTTTTCATTGTATGGAAATGAAAATATATCTCTGACTATGATCTCCATGACCCTGCTTTCAATGTAAGAAAACCTTCAGGCTGTGATCAGCAGTTTTAGCCATTGGTATGTGTCCAGGAGCTTTCTTAAAATGGTGACATGTATAGCAATTCAGATCTTACGTGTGTACCATCCTGTTGCAGAAAGCAACACCTGGATATGAACGGGTGGCAGATCCGTGCCCAGTACATGCATGTTGTCTTGCAGCTGAGATCTTAAGCTTTTCCTTGTCAATGCTCAGGCTGCTACAGTGAAGACCATTTGAGCACCTCAATGGACAAGCTGATGAAAGAAATTGATTAAGACAGAGGAGTAAAATGGCTGCCCTGTCACTGATGCCCATAACTGTAGGCGGA
>JAHRHZ010000055.1:7859056-7921474 GCA_024137785.1 Ginglymostoma cirratum | reverse complement strand
TGTGTTCATCCAGCCCCATGCTTGTTATCTCGGATTCTCCAGCATCTGCAGTACCTTTTATCTCTGGATGGGTATATGAATAGGAAGTGTTTAGAGGGATTTGGGCCAAATGCTGCAAATGGGACTAGATTTATTTAGGATACCTGGCCAACATGGATGAGTTGATCTAAAGGTCACTGTCCTCGGTCTGTCTGATTTAGTTTATTTTTTAACACCTTTCTTTTAAGGGAGAGCTTGAACAAGAAGTAACAAGCAGTCTATGATAAAATAAACAACTTGGGGGGCCTTGGGTTTTATTTTAAAGTTGGAGTAATGGAAGCAGCCTGGATGAGTGTGACCAGCTCCCACAGGCCAGGATTTCTGATATTTTGTATTTTAGCTTTTAGATTCAGCTGTTGCTGTTGGAGTCTCAACAGGTTTGGAAGCTGCAGTAAATGTCTCCTAGCTGCTATTCTCTCTGAGCTTTCACTTGATACTTTTTCTCTCTTTCTGCTGCTGGGTTGCATGTGAGAAAATCTGTGTCTGACTTTGTCATTTTGCCAAGGAGAGTGTTTATGGGATGTTGCTATATTGGAACAGTTAATTAATTATAGTTACTGTATCTATTATTCTGTTAAGTTTTTGAATAAATTGTGTTTCACTTAATGTTGAGTAGTTTGACCAATTGAATTGCATCTGGAGCACAGCACTTAAAATTTGCCTTTAAAACAATTAAAGGGGGTCTAGGCTAACTTCTTAAAATATTTTGAGGGAATCTGGTCTGATCCATACAGGTAGAAGTGGACAGATTTGTTTTAGGAAGTGAAATCAAAGATTATTGGGAGTTGATTGGAATTGGGAACACAAGCAGATAAACCACGCTCTCATTGAATGGTAGAGAAGGCTTGATGTGTACTTCTCCTGCTAGTCCACATGTATATACATTCTTGATTTTCAATCCCAGCAGATTCTGCCCATTGCTCCACCCATCTCAAACTGGTAAAGCATCGTTGAATGAGGAGAAAAACCAAAACAATGCAGAGACCTAAATGGGTCCAGGAGAGAGGTGTAAATCAGTAACCAGAGTCAGGGGCTCTGGGCGAAGCACTGAGCTTGGAACAGGATAGTGAGGCTGTTGTTCGCAGCTGGTGGGAGCAGGGCTGCTGCGTTGAGGTCAAGCAAATGGGGCCCCTACTGGAATCTGGGCCAGTGCTGCTGTGCTGTGGTTGGGAGACAGAGTCATAGCACTGGAGTTGGATGAGGTGGTGGGACCCAGTGTTGTGGCTGGATGGGATGGGATGGTTGTGCTCAGGTCAGTGAGCAAGGCTGGGAGCCCAAAACTGCAGAGTTCCAGGTTTCTGTCCCTGGGCCTGCTGAATAGTGTTTACAGTGATGTTGCAGTATCTTCAGACTGTTTAACAGTGTAAACAGGCACAAGGGCTTTACACCAGAGACTTTCCTTATTTAATGGGGATTGACTTTGTGAATAAATATCCCTTATTTTCTCTCTCTCTCTTTCTCTCTCCAGACAGACCAAGGATTTAATTAGGAAACTTCTTAGCCTTAAAACAGGTTGTGCATTTATAAAAACAAAGAAGCTTTATTTCATACTTCACAAATTCCTTGCGGTACTTGCAACAGATTATATTTGAGTGCAGTCATGTGGTTAAAAAAGTAGCAGCTACTTCGCAACACGACAACATCCCACAAATCACAATAACCGGTTTAAGACAACCCAGTTCAGTGAAGAATGTCCACATTTTAGGATTAGCTTTTGATCTGATTGGTGGTGTCTCCAGGAAGGTTGTATTTGTTCAATACTGTGTTAATCTGAAGTATTTGCGCAAATCCAAGAGAGTCTGAACCCACTACCTTCTGGCATTAAGACATGTTTGGAACATTGCAATTTGCAAAACTGCCACAACTTCTACTCATTTGTATCCATTTATAAAATTATAGATACCTGTTTCTGTGGTTCAATTACCAGTTTCATAGATGGAAGCAAAGACAATTCGATTGTGCATCTAATGGACAGAGAATGGGGTCGTATAGGCTACAGTGGATCGAATGCCTTAGTTGTAACAGTCATTTTATATTAAACTGTACAATAGAAAATGCGCAGCCTTGTGGTCAGTAGCACGAAGAAGCCCTTTCTAAAATTAAGATATACTTGTAATGACATATACAGTATTTGTGTTTCAAACTGCCTGATAAAATATTCATTGTCTTACCGAACAAACAAACTTAAGCCATTTATCACAGATAAGTGCTGTCAAATAGTGTCACATCTCCTCAAGGTGGGTTTGTCTGATAAGAAGACGATTTGCTGCAGTCATTATTAACCAGATGCTATCTCCCTTGAATTGCATCTATAATTTCTCAACTTAATGGAACAAATTAAATAAAGAGTTTGATATGAGCTTGTTTTGCAGACACTGGGCTGCCTTTGTTCTGTGTACAATGCTTATTTGCATACGTCAATTCTTACCCATCTGGCAAGAAGGCTTGGTGTCTATGGTTCAGCTGTCAGTGCAATGAATTATTCAGCAGTCTATTGCGTCTGCTTTTGATGATGTGTTATCTAATATGAAAAAAACCATCAACATGTGAAAATCAGGCCATGGGCAAACTGCAACTGGAATTCGTCCTCAAGTTAAATATTTTAATGAGAGAATTGATGTTCATCCTCATAATTAAGGTGCAGCCAGCACGAGGACCAGTCATATTGCAGTGCCCATAAGGGAACCAGTAGACAGGCTTGAGTGACAGTCTGTCACACTTCCCCAGGCTGGATAATGCCCAGCCAGGACCCAAAACCAGGAAGCTGGAGTAGAACAGTTCTGTCCAATGAGGCCCAGAAGCAAGAACAAACTTAAACAAATCTTTGCAAGAACTTTACTAGCATACGTAATTTGATAAAAGAAGAATCTTGTGCATGTTATCAAACCACAAATAACCTGTCCATGCACTGAGCCTGTCCGTAGAAATGTGTGTTAAACACTCTGGTCCTTCAGAAAGCAGTCAGGTAAAGTTGAACTGTTTGAATCACAATTGCTGCAAAACAAATGATGTCACTGGCATAGCATTCTAACCTTGGTTTATTTTTTATAGGCCAAAGGGAATAAAAAACTGCCAGAAATATTCATCTGTGCAACAAGCAGCATGTTGCATTTATCATTATCCACCAAAGTGTTGCCTGCCAGCATAAATTCTGTTCATTCACTACTGATACTGTTATCTTGCTGTGCCACTGCCTCAGGCTGAGCCATACCATTCACAGTGTCTTATTTGAATCTGAAATAAACTTCTGACTCCATACTCCTTCTATCATAAAAATGGCATGTTTCATCTTCTTTAAAATGGCCCATCTCCAATCCTGTATTGGTTTATCTGTTGTGGAATCCTTCATCTATACATCTCTGTTATCTCCAAAAATGATGATTCCAAAACTCTCCTGCCCTCTTCTCCTTGTGACCATCTCCCTAATACCCTCAACCCACCACCTTCTGTGATCTCAACCTCAAAATCTTGTTATTTGTATTCCAACTCACACTGTACTGATAATCACAATGTCCATTTTACTTGCATTTTTTTCCCAATTCCCCAATAGCACACTATCTAAAAAAAAGTGTAGAATTCTATGTAGTCTGACAGAGTTTACCCTCTCACACCACTAACTGATGTATACATGGTAACACTTGGAGAGGAAGAGAACAAAAATCTTGCATTGTTTCAGTGCCTGATTAGATTACATTGAGACAATGAACTTGTTGAAAGGCCTGACAGAGGTATTAAAGGGACAGCTATCTCCCAAATGTACAGTGACAAGTTCAATTCCTAATTCTTAGATGTTCCTGTTTATGCTGAGTGTTAGTTCCATCATATCACAGCTGAACAACTAACAAATGACGTCTTCCAGTAGTGTGATAGTTTCCTAATACAGTGGTAAGCCAATGTAGTACTTACCTCATAAGTATGGGCCAATCTATTGGAAGACCATGGCCCAATCCTTGTAAACAAGGGCAGGAGAAAATACAGGCAAACAGGCTGTTTATAGATATTTTTAATCAATCTGTTCAGACTCATGATGACGCATGTCTGGAGCAGACTTGACCCCAGACCCAGAGGAAGGTACACTACCTCTGCACCATAAGGGACAGTCAAATAAAAGTAAAGTATTGCAAATCCTAGAAATCTGAAATAAAAATGAATTCTGGAGAAGCTCAGCAGGTCTGGCAGCATCTGTGGAGAGAGAAACAGTTTGAAGTCCAATATAAATCTTCTTCAGAAGTTTTCAGAACTTCTTCGGAAGTTCATATCAGATTTGAAATGTTAACCTTGTTTTTCTCTCTCCTCAGGTGCTGCCAGACCTGCTGAGTTTCTCCAGAAATCTCTGCTTTACTCACAAGAGACAGGTTGTTTATCTGCCAAGAAAGCCAAGGGCCAAATGTTCATTCACTTTGAGCAGATCCTTATCGGTCAGTCACAACTTGGCATTGAGAATTAAACTTTATCATTAGCACCATCCCCATACCACGAACACCTGACCCCAGCCTGAAAACCAGCTGCTCCATTTGACCGTGGACATAATAATTAAGAGATAAAATAAGAAAAGTGAGAAAGTTGGGCAATGAAGTTCAGAGATCAACAGAGGATATTTATATCATGTTTGGTCCTTTATTTATAACTGAATGGGCATGGCTTGGCATTGCTCTTGGAGTGCCTTTTCACCGAACATTAAGCAATCCAGGATCACTCTGTTCTGAACAAAAACAAATTCGCTGGAAAAGCTCAGCAGGTCTGGCAGCATCTGTGGAGGAGAAAACAGAGTTAACGTTTCGGGTCTGGCGACCCTTCCTCAGAACTGATGGTGGCTGGGAAAACATCAGTTTATATGCAGAAAATAGGGAGTTGGGTGGGGTAGGGAGTAAACGATAGGATAGAGCCCAAAGAGAGAGAAAGACAGTTGGACAGACAAAGGAGTTGCTAACCATCGTGCTGGGAGGGTGAATAGTTGTTAATGGGGATTGTTAGCGACTAACAACAGGGGGTGTGTAGTGGCAGGCTATGTGGTAACAAGGCCTGGTGTGTGGGGTGGGGGCTGGGACATGGGTGAGTTTAGGCCTTAAAATTATTGAAGTCAATATTGAGTCCGGAGGGCTGTAGGGTCCCCAAGCGGAAAATGAGGTGTTGTTCCTCCAGCTTGTGCTGGGCTTCACTGGAACACTGGAGCAAGCCGGAGACAGAGATGTTGGCCAGGGAGCAGGGTGGTGCATTGAAGTGGCAGGCCACAGGTAGTTCAGGGTCTTTTTTGTGAGCAGAACATAGATGTTCTACGAAGTGGTCGCCAAGTCTACGCTTTGTTTCCCCAATGCAGAGGAGACCACGTTGTGAGCAGCGAATGCAGTAGACTAGATTCTTGGAAGTGCAGGTGAAGTGTTGCTTCATCTGGAAGGTATGTTTGGGCCCTTGGATACTGGGGAAGGAGGAGGTAAATGCTCAGGTGTTGCACCTTCGCCGGTTACAGGGGAAGGTGCCGTAGGGCTGTGGGGAGCTGTTGGGGGTGAAGGAAATATGGACCAGGGTGTCCCGGAGGGAGTGGTCCCTGCAGAAGGCAGACAGGGGAGGGGAGGGGAATATGTGCCTGGTGGTGGCATCTTGCCGGAGGTTGCGGAAATGGCGTCTGATGATCTTCTGGATGTGAATGCTGGTGGGATGGTAGGCGAAGATAAGGGGAACCCTATCGCTGTTGCAGGAGGGAAGAGAAGGCGTGAGGGCAGAAGTGTGGGAGATGGGTCAGACCCGATTGAGGGCCCTGTCGACAACGCAGCTGGGGAATCCTCAATTGAGGAAGAATGTGGACATTTCGGAGGCTCCCTTGTCGAAGCTGGCCTCATCTGAACATATGCAACAGAGACGGAGGAACTGAGAGAATGGGATGGAGTTTTTACAGGAAGTGGGGTGTGAAGATGTATAATCCAGGTAGCTGTGGGAGTCTGTGGGTTTGTAATGGACTTTCTCTGTTCTGATATCCCCAGAAAAAAACATTTGGGATATTTGGAGCAGCCTTCTTTGGGAAATGCTGACCTGGTTCTTGCAGCACGCATCTGCTCAAATTCCTTTCTACAAATCACTGAACTCTCCAGCAATGCCCTAATCCCCCTCCCTTCCTGATCTAAGGGGGACACACATGCAGGTCGTCAGGTTTTCTGCAAATGAGGAGGTTCAGTATTGCTGAATTTTCTAAAGGTTTATTTGATTGTGCATTTTTTGCTCTGAATGTTGTAGGAATTCTACCCATCACCATCATGATGAGCAAAAATTATGGCCCATTCACATAACCTGACTATAGTAATTACGGCCTGTCGATCAAAGCTACCCCCAAACCTCTTATGTGAAAGCTGCTGCAGTCCAACTATAACAGTGGCATTCATCCAACAATGTAGTAAATTGCTCCAGTTATGGTCTAACTCCAAAAAGCAGGATAAATTTAGCTCAACCACTTAGTGCCCTATCCTACTTCAACTAATCATTTGTATAATGATGCAAATTAATTGACAAAATCAGCATGTGACCTGTATTCCTCAATTACCAGTTTACACATGTCCCGCTTGAGATACATCAGAACCATTCATCCCCAGACCTCATCGCAGTTTTGATCCTAAAGTCAGCACAAGATCAAAGCCAGAGAATAAATGCCAGAGATTTTCTCCTCTAATTCAAGCCAGTATTTGACTGAGTAAGATATCAAAGGCCTCCAGCAAGGTCATAAATCCACCAGTGAAATTTCCCTTTTAAAGTTTTCCAGAAGATTTGTAGCTCAGGTTATGGATGAGGTGTAGACATGCTCACCAAGCCAGTGTGTTTGGCTGCAAACATTTCGTCACCGTGCTAGGTAACATCGTCAGTGCACCTCTGGTGAAGTATTGGTGGTTTTATTGTATGTCATAGAATCATAGAATGGTTACAGCACGTGAGGAAGCCATTCAACACACCATGTCTGTGCCAGCTCTCTGCAAGTGCTGTTCCAGCTATCCCTATTACCCTGTCTGTTCCCTATAGCTTTTCATTATACTTGTTAAATTTCCAATTCCGTATTGAAAGCCATAGTTTTAACTGTGCCCGGCACAGTTTCAGATGGTGCATTCCAGATCCTAAAAAGTTCTTCTTCATATCATTGTTGCTTCTTTTGTCAATCATCTTAAATGGGTGTCCACAGGTTCAGTTTTGCTTTAGAAAAATTGTAAATGAGCTTTTGACAACATATTTACAACTTCAGTACCAAACAAGGATAAATCTTTGTGATTACATTCACAATCAGCAGAGGAGTTATCAACATCTTACATAAGACAACAAAATAGAAACAGTAACACAACAAAGGTTTGTGATAGTGCATACATTCCAGCAATTCCTGCTAACATTTGGATTAATTTCGTCTCTTAATGAAAAGTGAGAGCAACCCTGTTTCTCTCCTAGGCAATGAAACTGCATGATCAGAACTCTCACAACTTGAAGCTGCATATTCCTATGATCCTATTCGTGGATTGCAGAGAAAAACTGGCAAAACTAAGCTTTCATTAAAAGAGTTTGACACCTAAAATGTTTCTCCTGCATTTTGAAAAATAGTGGCAGGATTTCAATGCCATCTTATTTTTGCATGTATTATATATGGTTAGTTGGTTAACCACCTTCCATGTCAGCTACTATCTTGCTTGGATTGGGCAAGGGGTTGAACAGCATAAACCCAGTCCTAGCAATAACACTTCCCATTCATCCAGGTTGGAGAGTTAGTACCTTACGGCTTCTTCAGGGACCAGTAAGTCCGGAAGCACGAATTGAACCCAGGATCATTTTGTTCATAAGTAGATAAGCGACTGACTGAGGCACTCCAGCTCCATATATTAGCTATTGCAATTTCTTTACCATAAAAAAGATGAATGTGCATTAATAATCTTTCGTGAATTCTATATGTGAAAAGTCGTATGATACTAAGTCTCATCCTTGTAGCAATTGAGTTGGCAAGACAAGTCATTACTGTCCTAAGATAACAAGGTGTAGAGCTCTACACCTTGTTATCTCAGATTCTCCAGCAGCGGCAGTTCCTACCATCTCATTACTGTCCTCTAGTTTTCTCCTCTCTTCTCACATTTTTCATTGAATAGAGAACCCAGGGCCGGGTAAATTCTATTCAACAAAGTGATGATCGATCATACATTGGTCTAGAATGGTGTTGGACAGGAGGAACTTTTATGTTAACGCTCCGCGTTCAATCTTCTCCTCATCCAACGCCTATGAGAACTTCTCGGAGGTGCTATCAGGAGCTTGAATCTTGGTATCACTGACCTGAGGAGCTGAAACTAGCAGTTCAGTGCCTGTTTCAATTGAGATCAACTCACTCAATGCAGATCATGCATCAAACTGCAGATATTCTTGAATTTCAAGTGTAAAAATTTTGCTGAGGATATGATTGCGAGATTGCATATTTCCCTAGTGATAAAACTAATAAAGTGGCAAACTGGCCATCTCTCAAAACTGACAAAGAAGACCCTCCAAGCAAGAGAATAGAGACAGAGCCAATAGTGTGGGTCTGCTGTGTGAGGATGAAAGGAACAGGAAATAAGCAGAGGATCTAAGGAAAACCAAATGGTTAATAATTCATGAATATTGTTAATATTGCTAAAATTAGAAATCTGCGCTTCATAATATGAAAATTTGAATAATTTAAAAACTGAGCAAAGATATTCTGCTGGACAAAAAAAAAATTCAGTACAACTCAATTCAAAAAAAATACCACTGTGTGTTTCATCTACTGGTTCGATTATGGGCTAATTTAGTGAGATGTATTTTACAGACTACATATAGGTTTTAATATTATAGGAATAATTTCATTGTCATTCATTGCCTACTCCTGCTTCTAATTCGAGTGTTCAAATGTTATTACATGGTTTTTCATGCATTTCACTTAAGGACAACAATGCAAGGCACACAGATGGATGCAGGGAATGTCTGTTCTGTGTATTAATTTGCTTCGGCAAATCTAAGAAAAGTATTCATTGCAGACTAAACAATTTTCAATGACAAATGAAAAAAAAAATCGTGTGGGTCACCTCAGGTTAGAGCAATTGGCCAGCAGCATATAGTACAACCTTCCTCATCTGCTGAATCTTCCTGGCATTAAAATAAGTTGGAAAATGGTCAGAATCAGGTATATTAATCATAAATATATACGTGTATATATATATAAAATATGGTGGCATTTTTACCTTTATCCACGTAAATTTGAACATCTCTGTTAATTTCCCTACTTAATGCTTTATTTTCAGATATTGCATTTTACGGTCACACTTTTGCATCCCATTCAGTTTTCGTATGTCAACTATCATTGTGCATTTACAGGCTATGTCCACTAGGGGACTCTATTATCTGTTGCACATATATTACTGGAAAGAAATTCTGGATGCGATTCATCCACTTTCTTTTCCAAGTCCTCCAAAGTCCAAATACTTCAGAGATTTATTCTTACATTCTATTTTTGGTTAAGTGTTAGTTTTGTTTAATTTCATGGAGTATTCTTGCTGTGAGCCCTTGTGAGCTCTCTCAGCGAATCTCACCAAACTCACCATATTAACGATCTACCCCAGTCCTATGGCAGCCCTGTCTACGGTTTCTATGCCCATTCCCCCACTCGCTGTACCCAGAGCAGCTTACCACTGCTGAGATATCCTGACATCATTGGTACTGATACCATCTGATGCCGATGCACACCCCAACAAGAACTGTCAGTCCGGACCTGCCCTGCACAGTTCCTGACATTTGGCCTGGACATGGCAAGGAAGGGAAAATTGGTGCCCCGTTTTGTAGGCGGGGATTTGGAGGTCCTACTGGAAGGAGAGATACAAAGACAGGACTTCCTCTTCCCCAGGACTAGCAGTGGAGATCATGGCACCACATCATGTTAATCTGGGCCAAGTCTGTCCCCACCCCCACTTCTTCCCCATCCCTCCAACAACCAGCACAGCTCAGTGCAGTCTCTGTTGTCTGAAGAAATGCCCAGCACTGTAGGAAGAAGGGCAATGAACTTCTCCACTCCACCAGAGTAGGTGCCATCATCTTCTCTCTGATTTTTCACACTTCCTCTATCTCTGCTGTTGGACCTGCCTCCAACTGAGATTCATGCTCTGCAGATCTCACTGTTGTCTGTAACATCTTTGCTCCCTCACAATTACCCACCCCGAACCTCGATATGATTATCCCTGCATGCCCTCTGTGCTGCCTACTCACTCACTCTAGACACCTCCCCACCTGCACCAACAGTTACAGCTGTGCCACCCACTTTCATCTTCCTTAGCACCTGACTCTCTTCCATTCCAGGAGAAAATCAGTCCACAAGAGGGCAGAAAGAGTCAAAATTGACTGATATTCAGCTCCTCATCCTTTGTGAGGAAAGGGTCCTGATCACCACTAGTGGCTGACTGACTGGATTGAAGCCACTGCACAGGTATTGGAGACTTACTGTGCAGGGATTCCCTGACTAAAGGCTTTGACTTGACTGAGGACTGCTGGTAACCTTGCATCTGTGCTAAACAGCACAGCAATACCGCAGTATTGTGAACTTTCTGGCTAAGGGGGGAGATGCAAAAAGAAAAGGCAAGCCAAGGATGCTGCGAGCATCCAGAAAGGTTCAGGGTGAGTGAGTGTGAAGGGAGCATGCAAACACCTCAGAGATGCACCCTGATCCAGTCCATGAACTGCGTACATGTCCCAACTCGAAGTGGCCTTGCAGCAGTATTACAATGATAGTGGCCGTTTGCCTCAAGGTGAATCGGTGCAGTGCTGAAGCATCCTGTATGTGGATCTGAAATGTGTCATGAGGCTTCTTTGAGGCTGGCACAAATTGAATGCCAATGTCTGTGGACATGAATGTGTGTGGTCGGTGCCCATGAAATGTACCCTGAGATTTTGGTGTCCATCATGGAGGTCCTTTGGTGTAATTTGGCAAGCTAAAGTCACCAGGTACCTGCTTTGGTTGCTATGGTAAGAATTCTAATCGCCTAGTTTTCTCTCGGTTGGTGATGGGATAGAAAGCCACATATTAATGAGGTCAGATGTGCAATTAATAAGGTCATAAATAAGCAATGATCCCCCTTAATAGGCAACCTGCCACTGCTTAGTGAGACTCTTGCTTCGGCGGAGGGATCTTAGTTAAACGATGCAGCAAATCATTCCCAAAGTCAAGATAAACTTCTCTGGACTTCTCACATGATTGTGCCACATTTCTCACCAAAGCCAATGGCTTCAGGCCCCTAGAAGACTGTGCCCCAAATATTTCTTCAAGAGCCCCAAATTAATGTCTATCCAAAACAACACTTTCAAACAAAAATTACAATGAAATAATTAAGTCTACGAATTGAGTTATCTTTTGTGTCTTTGATTAAAGGTTTACCTCAAGGCCTCAGCCTCTCCCAAAGGATGAAGGATCTTTCTTGAGCTTGCAGCATTGTAAGAGCTGATGAATCAATCAGTTCTTAACAAGTTTGCACAGAACAAGCCTTCACACTATAAAGGGGCCTTATGTGAATGGAACAGGATCTTTGTAGTCTTAACTTGTGCAGGCAGGGTCTCAAAGAATGTTTGCCACTGAACTCCTACAACGGAACTTTCTGGAATGAAAGCATGTGTGTACCTAGTGCATACATAAGCCTATTTCATCTCCACTGCCACTGACTCCCAGCATTTGACATGCTTCAAGCTCAGTGCTTTGACTCAGCAAGCCAGGCGATCACAAGGCTACTGCATTGCAATGAATGGTACACAGTTTTATTACAGCAGCAGATTTAGCCATTCAACATATGAACATTGTGTATAGAAGTGGTAATGTGAAGCCCTGCTGTGTTAAACAATTTTCTCTCCTTCAGGAAATGACTCCTCTGTTCTGCATGAGTGCTCAGTTTCTGTGTGCAGGACTGCATTTCCAGGAACCTTTTAAGAATTCAGTGAGTGTACCAGTCACATTGCCTCAAGGTGAAGCACTGTAAAAGTTGAATGACCTGAGGAATTTTGTCCTTTCAAAACCAGATGGTTCATTTAGCTTTGGCTAAGAAAAAAGGACAGCCTTCTTCCCTGGACATCACCAATACAAGAATCTACAATATGGCAAGAGTCCATTCGGCCCATTGAGTTTGCAAGGACCCTTCAAAGAGCATCCCACCAAGACTCAGCCCCTCCACCCTATCCCAGCAACCCCATATTTCCCATGACTTGTCCACCTAGCCTTCATATCTTTGGACAATGGGAGGAAACCGGCGGACCCAAAAGAAGCCCACACCTTGGCGGCATGGTGGCTCAGTGGTTAGCACTGCTGCCTCACAATACCAGGGACCTGGGTTCAATTCCACCCTTGGGCGACTGTCTGTGTGGAGTTTGCACAATTTCCCTGTGTCTATGTGGGTTTCCCCTCACAGTCCAGAGATGTGCAGTCTAGGTGGATTGGCCATGCTAAATTGTCCTTAGTGCTCAGAGATGAGTGGTGTAGGGGGATGGTTTCTGGGTGGGATGTTGTGAGGGTTGGTGTGGACTTGTTGGGCCAAAGGGCCTGTTTCCACACTGTAGGGATTCTATGAAATCTCCTGTTCATGTCCCCTTTACAGACGCAGGGAGAATGTGCAAACTCCATGCAGTCACCCAAAGCTGGAATCAAACCTGGGTAACCACTGAGCCATCGTGCCACCCTAAATACTGTAGTCTTGGGTCAGTTTCATGACTTCTAAATCAACCTTCATGTAATACAGTGTGAGCATCCAAAGGAACCTGAAGTCACAGAGCTATGGCTAAAAATCAGGATGCAAAATCAAATCTTTCATGTAAGTACAATAATAGCTTACCTGGTCTGCCCTAGAGGGTTGGCTCTTAACTGCTCTCTGGCAATTAGAGTTGGTCAATAAATGCTGGCCCAACCAGCAACGCCCACATCCCATGAATAATATAAAAAGCAAGCCAGGCTGATACTTTCAGACCCATTATACCCTACACGTTGATTTTCTGTTTCTTTTGCTCTGGTGCTTGTACATTAATCTTTTAGGCCTTGTACCACACCAAAGTAATCTACCTGAATTTGCTGTACCATTAAAAATCCCAATACTGCATCATTGCAGTGTTTGGTTCAATATAATGACGACAACAATTTTTGTCAATGTAAATTGATGAGTTTTGACGCAAATCACATTGTGCAATTGATGAGTGAAGGCAAAGTGAACCTGTTTAACCAGACTAATGCCTGCACAGAAATAATTCTCAGAAGAATGGAATGCATTAAATTTCTTTTTAATTCATTCATGGAACATGGGCTTCACTTGTCAGGACAGCATTTATTGCCCATCCCTAATTACTCATGAGAAGATGGTGGGGAGCTGCCTTTTTGAACCATTGTGATCCATTCAGTTTAGATTCATCCACAAAACTGTTAGGGAGGGAGTTCCAGGACTTTGACGCAGTGAGACTGAAGGAACTGCAATGTATTTCCAAGACAGGATGATGAATAGCTTGAAGGCAGCTTTCAGCTGGTGGTGTTCCCATATATCTGCTGCCTTTGTCCTTCTAAATGGCAGTGGTCATGAGTTTTGAAGGTGCTGTCTGAGGAGACTTGGTGAATTTCTGCAGCACATCTTGTAGATAACACAAACTGTTGCTACTGTGCATCTTTTCACAGTGAATCTTTGTGGACGTGGTGCCAATCAAGTAGCTGCTTTCTCCTAGAAGGTGCCAAGCTTCCTGACTATTGTTGAGTTACCCTTATCCACAAAAATGGGGAGTATGCCATCAAACTCATGATTAATGCCTTGTAAAAGGTGGGCAGGCTTGGGTAGTCAGGAGATAGTAGGAACTGCAGATGCTGGAGAATCTGAGATAACAAGGTGTAGAGCTGGATGAACACAGCAAGCCAAGCAGCATCATAGGAGTAGGAAAGCTGACGTTTCGGGCCTAGACCCTTCTTCAGAAAATGGGTCTAGGCCCAAAACATCAGCTTTCCTGCTCCTATGATGCTACTTGGTCTGCTGTGTTCATCCAGCTCCACACCTTGTTATCTTGGGTAGTCAGGAGATGAGTACTCACTGCAGGATTCCTATCATCTGACCTACTCTTGTAGCCACAATATTTATAAAGCTAGTCCAGTTCAGTTTTTGGTCAATGGTAGCCCCGTGTTGCTGATTACGAAATAATCAGTAATGATAATGTCATTGAATGTCAAGGGCCGATGGCTACATTCCATCTTGTTGAAGATAGTCATTGTCAGATACTTGTGTGGCACTATGTTACTTGTAACTTATCATCCTATGTATGAATGTTGACCAGATCTTGTTGCATTTGGACACCGATTGCTTTAGTATTTGAACAGTTGTGAATGTTGCTGAACATTCTACAGTCAGCAGCAAATATTCTTCACCATTATTGATGAAGCAGCTGAAGATGCTTCAGCCTGAAATGCTACCCTGAGGAAATCTGCTGCAGAGATGTCCTGGAACTGAAATGACTAACATCTAATCACCACAATCATCTTCCTTTGTCCCAGGCATGACTCTAACCAACAGAGAGTTTTCTTGATTAATATTCATTCCAGTTTTGCTAGAACTCCTTGATGCCAACCTTGGTCAGGTGTGACCTTGATGTCAAGGGCAGTTAGCCTCAATCTTCTCCAGTTTAGTTCTTTTGGACATGTTCGGACCAAGGTTGCAATATAGTTAGAGAGGAGTGGACCGAGCAGAACACAAACTAAATGTCAGTGAACTGTTTATTGTTGAGTAAATATTCCAAGACAGCACAGTTGACAACACCTTCTTTCACTTTGCTAAGGGTTGAGACCAGACTAATAGAGTAATAATTGGCCAGGTTGAATTTGCCCTTTTTTTGTGAACAGGAGTTAACTGGGTTATTGGTCACATTGTTGGGTAGATGCCAATGTGATAATTGTACTGGAACAGCTTAACTGCAGAGACTGTTAGTTCTTGAGAACACATCCTCAGTATTACTGCTAGAAGATTGTCAGGTCCCACAATCTTTGCAGTATCGACTGTCCTCAGAGATTTCCTGATATCGCACGGACTGATTCGAATTAGGATTGTCTACTCAGCACTGAGGCTGAACATTGTTGCAAATGCTTCAGCCTTGTATTTTTCACTGATGTGCCAGGCTCTACCATAATTGAATAGTTGCAGAGCCTCCTCCTCTTCAAGTGAGATAATGAATTGTCCACCACCATTCACAACAAGAAATGGCAGGACTACAAATATGATCCATTGGTTATGGAATTGCTTAACTCTTGTTTATCACATGTTGCTTATACTGCTTGACAGGCAAATAGTCATAGAATCCCTACAGTGTGGAAGCAGGCCATTCAGCCCATCAAGTCCACACCAACATTCCAAAGAACATCCCACCAAGACCAACCCTGCTACCCTATCCCTGTAACTCTGCATTTCCCATGGCTAATCCCTAGACACCGGGCAATTTAGCATTACCAATTCACCAAACCTGCACATCGTTGGACTGTGGAAGGAAACCAGAGCACCCAAAGGAATACTACACAGACATGGGGAGAATGTGCAAACTCCACACAGTCACCCAAGGGTGGAATTAAACCTGGGTTCCTGGCACTGCGTGGCTGTAGTGCTAACCACTGAGCCACCATGCATCCCCAAGTGTAGGCATCTGTTGTAGCTTCATCAGGTTTTTCAAATAAGTCACCTCTGTCTCTTCTAAACTCCAGAGGAAACAGGCCTAGCCTGTCTAGCCTTTCCTCATAAGGTAATCCACTCATTCCAGATATTAGAATAGTAAACCTTCTCTGAACTGTTTCCAATGTGTTAACATCTTTTTGTGAGTACAGTAACCAGTACTGAACACAATAATCCAGATGCGGTCTCCAGCAATGTCCTGTATAATTGAGGCATATCCTTCGTAACTTGCGTGCATTTCCTCTCTCAATAAAACAAAACATTCTATGACCTTTCCTAATTATTTGCTGAAGTGCACATTAACCTCCTGAGATTGATGCACTAGGACACCTAGATCTCTCTGCATCTCAGAGCTCTGCAAACTCTCATCATTTAGATAATATGTTTCTTTTGTTATTTCTGCCAAAGTGGATAACTTCACACTTTCCCACATTATACTCCCATTTCCTAGACCTTTGCCCAACAACAATGTTTGTGGTGGCATCTTTTGAAATGCCTTCTATAAATCTAAGTGCAATACTCCCACTTTATCTACAGTACAAATTACTTCTTCAAAGAACTCCAATAAATTAGTTAAACACGATTTCCCTTTGAAAAAAACATATTGTTTCTGCCTTATTACCTTAAACTTATCCAAGTGCCATGTTATAACGTCTTTAACAATAGCTTCTGACATTTTCCCTATGACTGATTTCTCTCTCAATTTTGGCTCAAAGCCCCTGATCTTCGTAAGGAGGATTTTGGATGGTCAACAAGGCTGTGTGCCCCATTTGTTATTTCCTATGCTTAAGTCAATACTGAGTGGTTTGCCTGGTTTCATCTACTTTATCAGATCTCATAACTGTTAGATACAACTAGGTAGCTTCCTTGGCCATTTCAGGGGGCATTTAAGAGTTTCATTGCTGTGAGTCTGAAGTAACATGTAGACTAGAGCAGGTAATGATGGCAGGTTTCCTTCTCTAAAGGACATTAGTGAACCAGATGTGTTTTTAAGACAACAGTTTCAATAATGACAGGAGTGATGGCCAAGTGGAATTATCACTGGACTCTTAGTCCAGAGTGTAATGTTATGGGAACCTGGGTTCAAATCCCACCACAACAGATGGTTGAATTTGAATTTAATAAATATCTAGAATTAAGAGTCTAATGATAACCATGAATCCATTGTCATTTGTCAGAAATACCCATCTGATTCATTAATGTCTTTTAGGGAAGGAAACTATCATCCTTACCTGGTCTGGCCTACATGTGATTTCAGGCCCACAGCAATGTGGTTGACTCTTAACTGCCCTCTGGGCAATTAGTAGTGGGCACTAAATGCTGCCTAGCCAACAACACCCTCATCCTGTGAATGAACAAAAAAAAATCACCACTACCTTAGCTGTTAATTCCAGATTTATTAATTGAATTGACATTTGGCCATCTGCCACACATTCCTTAGAGCATTAGCCTGGGTGTCTGAATTGTCTTAAAACCCAATTGGCTCACTAACGTCCTTTATGGAAGAGAAAGCAACTACTCTAAACAGTTTGCTGTATACGTAACTCCAGTTCATGTGCCTCTTAACACTCTCAGGGAAAGTAGGAATAGACACTACTCCAATAAGCTGGGCCACTTTCTGTCAACGGTCCAAGGTGAGACCCTGTTTCAATTTTTAGCATGGAGTCATTGAGTCGCTTAGCTAGAACTAGAAAGTTGCAATTGTACTTTAATTGTGATACCCCTAAATCCTCATTTAAAATGTTATCATTTTACATCATTGTCATGCTGATCTACTGCAATTGGAGAGGCCTGGTCAGGGTAAATCAAATATCATTAGTACTTTAAATCTGTTGCCTCCAGTGGAGTAAACAGACCTTTTAGAGAAGGCAGTTGATTCCCCCGGGATCAACTTGGTTCCAAAAGATTTGGGGCCTCCTTGATTTCATTCTTTGACATGATGTGAGCATTGATGGCAAGGCTGCCATCTCAAACCCAGCCATAACTTGCCTTGCATAAATGGTGATGAGTTGCCTTCTTGAATTACTAGCGTCAACCCAGTGAATTCACACTTAAACCGCTGTTCAGAAGAAAGGTAGCACACATGCAAAATCTCATCTAACCTGAATTCCATTGAGGCACGTAATGTATGGAATTTTTTAGGGGGTTCTCAAGAACTCCCACTGAGACAGATAAAGAAAAATGTTCATCTCACAGGTGCCATATTAATACCTAATGCAAAACAGGAATAAAATACAACTTATTATTGGAGAGTTACCCTTCCAATTTTCAGGCAATTCTTGAATGAGCTGGCAGATCGAGATCTCTTGGCCAATGCTGGTTAATCCCTCACAAAAAAGAATCTTGTCAAAAGCAGGGCTTCTGGCAGTCTTGGATTAGTTACCAGTCCAGTGGGAGCCTTCCATCTCCTTAATATTTGAATATTGTTAGGATCCCAGTAAATGTTGATAACGTCTAAAAAGAAATTTGAACTTCTAGAGATTAACTGAAAGAGTTACAAAGCAAGATTTCACATTTTAAGACATTTACTGTAACAAACAAATTAAAGGTAGCATTGAATAAATATTATTTTTGTAAATAATTTATATTTTAAACTTGAGAAAGATACCCCAAGTTAACTCTGAAATGTCTAAAAATCCCTTGTCATGTAAATTCCCTTTATTGTTCCTTAGAAACTAATTCAAAACTACTCTCAACTTCTAATGGCTTCCTTCTTTTTTCCCTTTTCCAACCAAATAACTTCTAATGCTTGAACTGATTTTCACAGAAAGGATTCCCCTGGAGTTCCTGCTCTCTTGCCAAATCTAGGTGGATCGTCTACCTTGTGCAAACCTTACAACGTTAGTAGCCTTCAATCTGAGTGCAAGTTCCTATCCACATTCTGCATGGTTAACTATGAAGATTCAGTGCTTCTATCTTTCTGGTCTCTCAGTTTCTTAGAGAATTGCCTGTCTGTGAGATTCGGGAAATTTTTTTTTAAAAAACTGGCTTCAAAGATTTTCTATGCACTTCAATCTTCTTAAATCTATCTCCATGGCTTTTTGAATCACATAGGCCTTGTATTCATTAGACGTTCTAATTAACCACCAATTTCCAATGCAGGTTGGAATGAAATATCCTAGCTAAACATAACCATTTTTAAAAGCTCACATTCTTAACGCTTCCCCATGAGACTTGGTGATTAAAAGTCCATTCATAGTCATCGCAGATGCTCTTCTCATTGTCTTTTATTGAATGTCTTGTACATTCTTCCCGGTAAATCTATCTAGACCTCTGTCCCCATAGCAACCAAGCAAGGTGTTATCAAGCTGGTCACATGGTTCACTTCTACATTTTAGTTGAAATTAAACACAATTGCAAAACGTAAACTCTGAAACTTTCTATTTTTAACAATAAAAACTTACGTCAACAATTAAGGCATACCCTATTTGTTGAAATAACATTATTACTGCTTGACACTACTTAAACTGAATACCTGAAGAAAACAGTCTGCCTTTCAGATCCCTAACTTTACCAATAGTCTAAGGGTTATATTGGCATTTCGAATCATTTCTGAAAAACGCAATGTAAAACAATTATTTAACCAGCATGTAGAGACCTAATAAAGTTATGCGTTCTTTTATGAATCATTTAAATATGTGCCATGACACCTTGTGGGTCAGGTGCAGCATTTAAATATTTGTTCCATTAAGTTGTATGTCAATCAAGTTGAGACTATTGGCAGATTTAAATGTTCTAATTTAGGATTTATTCATTTGTAACAACAAACTCTATATGTCATTCAAATGGACAAGACAGCAAGGAAGCACAAATTCTAAAGAAAGAAAGAATTCCATTCATACAACATCATTCATGACATCTCAAAATACTTTACAGCTGTTGAACTGTTTTCAAAGTGTGGTCATTGTTGTAATGACTGAAACATGAACACAAATTTGACCATAGGCAAGGACTCACAAAACAACAATGAGATAACAACATTATCTGGTTTTAATTATTTTGATTGAGGGTTAATTATTGGGTATGAGAGCAAGGATAACTCTTCTGCTCTTCATCAAAATAATTCCACTTAATCTTTATAGCCATCTGAAGAGGCAGACAGAGCCTCAGTTTAAAAATACATCTAAAAGACAACATCTCTGACAGTGTAGCACTCCCTCAGTACCGCACCCAAATGTAGATTTAGACTTCTCTGGAGTTAAACCCGTAACTATCCTGCTATCATTGGGCCATAATTATTTGTGAGGGCAAAAAAACTACAATACAGTTCATGAGCTTTAGTTTGGCAATTTCTGTGATAAGCCATTGTACAGAATTATCTCAGTACTGCTTTGACTGAGACTGGAGACTGCTCCATCACTTTACACACACTACTTCATTGGTCACTATATAAGATAAAAATATTTCATCAAGTTACCAAGATGACCAATTGGATACCTTCTCTGTATTAAATAAAACAATCTATTAACCAGGTTTCTTAACAATAAATTATGAGTTCATTATCAAAACAGAAGTTATTTAATATAATGTAGTAATTAGTAACATACACAATGAGTAATATAGCAGTATAAATGTTTATCCCTATAAATATCCCCAAACTTACAGGTGGTCAAACACACGCACTTCAGCAAAAGAGAGAAAAAAAGCTTTCTCTGCAGTGTTTGGCTTTATGTACAACAAAATATATTGGCCAATAGGTTATTAGAGTCATAGAATCATTGAGATGTACAACATGGAAACAGATCCTTCAATCCAACTTGTCCACCCCATCCAGCTATCCTAAATACATTTAGTCCCATTTGCCAGCATTTGGCCCATATCCCTCTAAACTCTTCCTATTCATATACCCATCCAGATGTCTTTTAAATGTTGTAACTGTACCGTTCTCCAGTACTTCCTCTGGCAGCTCATTCCACACATGCATCACCCTCTGCATGAAAATGTTTCTTGAAGACGGAAGGATAAAGCATTGGATGTTTTGGAGTTTGTGGCTCTGATGTGCTGGCATGTGATCAGGATACTAAGCGTACAAGGTTGTCTCAGGAGTCTTGCAGAAGGAGCCAGATCAGAAAATCTTGCGATGTTTTATCATTCAGACTTTCAAAAGAACCAGTAGGTTTCACCAAGAACTGATGTAGAAGATTTCCTTTTCAGGAGAGAGAGAGAGAGAGAGAGGATGAGTTGGAGCACCTGGGTAGCTTGTTCATACCTGTCTTCCTTCAAAGTTAGGTTGTTCCTAGCAGTTTCTCCTCCAACAGAACCAGATGAAAGAAGAAGGTCTCCAAGCCAGTCACTATTCAAAGACAGCCACAGAAGAGTGCAGAGAGAAGCAAGCAATTATCACCAGTCTTGTCATTTCTTGGAAGCTCTAATAAAAATTCTCCATTGTCCACTGGGAACAGGTAGCGACCTCGAGAAAGAAACCATTCCAGGTATACCCACAAATCCTGAAATAAGTTCCTTCTTCCACAATCATTCAAAATTTAAGTCCCTTAAGCAATATTAAATATGAAATGTCTTTGTAACAGCACTGAAACAAATAGTATCAATTTTACTTCATTCGTTTTCTTATCATGCTGAAAAGATTATTTAGAATACAGTGGAGTAGTTGTAGAGTGCACCAGACATCCATTAGCACTGATGCTAATGGCAATAAAACAACACTGCTATGGTAACCAAAGTCTCAAAGCATAAAAAAAACCCTAAAACAAAAATAGGTGCGACACGATTATTGTTATTCAAGGGTACAGTTCACTGAGTGATGTCATCTGGAGCCTATTTGCTGGTCGTATGGAGCAATAATCAAGGAAAGTGCTTCAGATAAAAGGGATACAAAATACTGAGGCCTGAAATTTTCTTGAAGCTTTTCCAATAACTGACTGGGAAATGCAGTGAAATCTTTCTTGGATCTTTGACACTAGTCAGTCACTGACCTGTGCTGCTCTCAGCTCTTCACTTAATAAAGAAGCTCACACACTAACAAAACCATATCTGCAACTGGGTAAGACTTCAGCGTCGCTTCCCTATTTCTCCTTTTAGCTTAGCGAGAAAGTAAGGGAGAGAGAGAAAGTTATCTGCCAGCCCATTATTGGCAACATTTCTTTAAACCATTTGATGGAGTAATTGATTGAATCAATGTGCTCTTATGAAAATGTTCTCTCCACTATTGCTCGCAAACAGGTGAATGTGCACAATAAAAAAGCAGAGAGAGATTTTGGATGAACACATTGCATGTCTGTACCTATTATCTCACAGTGTCATGTGAAGGTCAGAGAAACTTGTCACAGTACTACTGATGGAGATGGGAAAACGTACTGCACTCGGCAAAAGAGTGATAGATAATGATGAATTGAAGCGTGTGATTTCAGGGTTTAATCCAATACTAGGGTTCAGATAACAAGTATAACTCTACTCAAATTTTGTTTGCATTATTTACGATGTCACCTGAACCCTTATGTTCGGTTACAAGCTTTCAATCATTCATTGAGTTCCTTTAAAAGACAGAATTGAGAAATGGCCCCTGAACCCTTCCAGCTAGACCTGTCACGTAGGTCAAATGCCTTTGAATTCATCCTAAACCCAACAGCACATGTGGTATTTGTCCTTGAGCTGTGCAAGTGTAGTGTTCATATATTTCTATATTTTCATTACTTTGTCTCAGTTAGGGCTCTCTTTGAAAGTCTTTTTCATCCTTGCTTTCAGAACGCAACTTCTGCATCATATTGTTTGCTATCACCTTCTCCCTGTTAAATCCATCCATTCTATGTTATCTTGAGACAGGCAAAATATTCATGTACATTGTTCCGTATATTATCTACAAAACAAAAATAAATTTCTTTCTTCAGTCAATACATTTCTGTAAAACTGACAAAACACTTCATTACACTTTGATTAATCATTTTTTTAAGGATGGACTTTTTTTCAAAGAAAATATTTTAAGGAGGCAAAGAGTAATAAATAACAAAAAGACTGGATACTTATAGAGGGCCTGATGTCAACAGTGTGGATTTGAAATGAAAACAATAAGCGCAGCAGAAGATGCCAGACCAGGTCTGTGCTGACAGAGCTTTCCATTAGCCTTATCTTTTCACAGAAGTCTACTTCCCATTAAGAGGAGAAGATAAACGCATTCCCAATGGTACAGATGCAGGTCAGTAGGTTATAGGGCTGTTTGTTAGTAGGAGGGCATGAAAACTAGGTTAGATGCTTTTTTGTCAAGACAAGCTTTTAATGTAGATACAGTGTGATCAAGTATTTGTTCCACATGCAGCAGCAAGATAACAAGTCCAATGATTCATGCAGATGTGTAACCACCCAACAAAAGCGAGATAATCATTGTCACCAACTATAAACAGTCAGTTCCACATTATAATAACTTACTTTTCCTTTAAGTTATATTACTTTAAACTTCAAATGGCATGCTGTCATGCTTCCCGGGAGACACACACGGTTAAGAATTTCTCAGGTTGCTATGGGTAACTGCATTTATGAAAAAGGAAGACTTGCATTGATATAGAGGTTTTCACAAGCTCTAGACCTCTCAAGGTGCTTCACAGCCAATGAAACACTTCTGAAGTGCAATCATTGTTGTGATGTAGAGAACGTGACAGCAAGCCTACGTACAGCGAACACAAACAGCAACGAGATAACGTTCAGAAAATTTGTTTATTTGTTTTATGTTGGCTGAAGGAGAAATACTGGCCCAACCGCTGCAAATAACACCTCTGCTCTTTGATGTGGTGCCAAGGGATTTTTATATTCACTTGAGGATGTAGACCAGGGCCTTGGTTTAACTTTTGACCTTAAAGTGAGGCACTCCCTCAGCACTGAATAGGACAGACAGCCTGAAGATTCCTTCCGGTTAGTATTCTCACCTTATGGACAAGGGTTTAGCGTGACCCTTGCTCTCTTCCCCTCTAAAATGCCCCATGGCATGTTTTGAAGTAAAGTAACAGGTTGGGGGATGGTAGCTGGCTGTCTTATTGCCCTGGTCAACAATTGTCATCAACCAGTACCACTGTAATAAAGTAGATTATCTGGCCAGAGATCTCATTGTGGGATCTTGCTGTGCAAATAATTAGCAAGCCATATCATCCTATCACAATTAACATGCGCTCCAAAGCTATTCCATCGGCTGTGAGTTACTTTTCGGCATCGTGGAAATGTGAAGGACACTATCACCATCAATATTCTCAGAGCGTCTCCTGTACCACCACCTTGCCCTTGTCAGAAAAGCAGCAGAGGCTTCACTTACCTGTGCATGTGGTATTTCTACTGACTTTCCAGTGAAGTTACTATAACATAGTAAGCACAGCATGAAGACACTCTCAAACTGAGAGAAATGGCTGATTTTCACTCTTCCTTTCTAGAAATAGTGAACAGACAAATTCTTATCTCACACACTGTATTTGAGACTCCTCAGCATCACCTCTACTGTCTGTAAATGTATTATTATCCAGATCTTCAAATCCATATTGCTCCTTCCCCTCCTCAGGCTCCCTTCCACTTACAATCTCAGATGGATAGTGGCACAGTAGTAACATCACTGGGGCTAGCATTCCCAATGCCCAGGCTCCATGGATTCACATCCTGACTTGACAGATAGTGGAATTTAAATTATTTATGAATAATTCAGGGAATGAAGGCTATGATTTCAGTAACAGTGACCATGAAGCTATTGCCGATTCTTATAATAACTCAACTGTTCTCCAATGTCCTTAAGGGAAGGAAATCTGCCATCCTTACCAAGTCTGGCCGACATGTGCCTCCAGAACCACAGCAATGTGGTTTACTCTTAACTGTCCTCTGAGATGTTCCAGTAGGCCACTCAATTCAAAGGCATTTAGGGATGGACAATAAATACTCAGCCAGCAATTCCCACATCCCGACAAAAGAGGGAAAAAAATTGACAGACCAAATAAAAATGGCAGATTTTCCATCCTTTAAGGATATTAGTGAACTAGAGGGGTCTTTAAAACAAAATCCCAAGTGTTACATTACTTAAAATTACCTGATTCTTTCCAAATTTAGTAGTGTTCTGCTCTCAGATCATACAATTATAAGATCATGAGAGATAGGAGCAGAAATAGGCCACTCAGCCCATCAAGCCTGCTCCGCCATACAATGAGATTATTGCTAAATCTGGTTGTGGCTCAACTCCAAATTTCTGCCTGCGTCTCATAACTCTTAATTCCTTTGTCAATCCAATGTCTGCCCAATTCAGCCTTGTACATAATCAATGGCCCTGTTCCATTGCTGTCTGTGGATTAGAATTCCAAAGAGTAGTGACCCCGTGAGATAAGAAATATCCTCCCCACCTCCATCTTAAATGGACAATCCTTATTTCTAAATTGTTCTCCCTATTTCGAGAATCCCCATGAGAGGAAACATCCTTTCAGCATCTACCCTGCCAATTCCCCACAGAATCATTTATGTTTCATATAAGATCACTTCTCACACTCCTAAATTCACATTCAATGAAAATGAACTACTAAATTTAAAATTTACTGCTCAGTTCCTCTTCTGAATCTGCCTGCATCCTGTGCTGGCCTTGAGGATGATACGTTGGATGCAAAGGCTGGTGGGGTGGAAATTGAGGACAAAGAGGACCCTATCTTTATTATGTTTGGAGGGGGGTGGTTAGTTGCTGTGGAGCGGGGACTGGAAGAGGTACGGTGGAGGGCTGTCTGGATGACACGGAGAGGGGGAAAAGAGCGATGTTTGGAAAAGGTGGACATCCGGGATGCTTGGGGGTGGAACATCTCCTCATCAGAGCAGATGTGATGGAGGTGGAGGAACTAGGAAAACAGGATGGAGTTTACAGTGTGGAAGGAGATATAGTCTAGGTAGCTATGGGAGTCTGTGTGTTTATAGTAAATGTCAGTCCGTGAACTGTCACCAGATATGGAAATGGAGAGGTTAAGAAAGGGGAGAGAGGTGTCTGAGATAGACACCCTAAATTGTTTTTGCTTGAAGAGGGACACAGACCAATAACTGAATGACGTTGGGGCATATAAGGTTCAAATGCACAATGCCATGGAATAGTAAAGTGCTTGCAGTCATCAATGACTTCTGAAAATTACCCCTGTTTCTCCATTGCCCATCCTAAGCTCTAAGCTCCCTGTCTACTGCAATGGAAATCAAAATGAGAAGAAAAAATATAGACTTGCATTCATATAGCACTCTTCATGACCGCTGGACATCTCAAAGTGCCAGACAGCCAATGAAGTATAATCATTGTAATTTAGGAGTTGTATCAGCCAATTTTCACACAGCAGACTCCTGGATACAAATGTGATGCTGGCCAGTGAACCTGTTTTTTGTGATATTAATGGAGGGATAAAATTTAGCCAAGAAACCACAGAAAATGCCCTTGTAAGGGCCGAAGGAGCTTAAGTTAAAAGGTGCTATTTAAATGCAAGTCCTTGTTGAAATCACATCGAATCATTAAAAATTTGAGCTTTCCAATTGTAGAGGGTGTCAAAAAATTTAGCTTTGCTCATTTTGCCAAAGCTAAGCATCAATCGAACATTTCTCTCTATGATCCAACACAGTTGCAACAGATATGCGGAAGGGTGTCACTGTAGCTTGCAGAGTCATGCAGGAATCCAAGGTGTATTATCTGAAAAGTTAAGAAAAATGTGAGTTTAAACTAAGTTTCATGCATGTGGAATATTCCCAGACTGCTAGAGTCTTAAGGTTGTACCTTAGGAAGAAGCTAAACAGGAAACCAAGGCTTCTTAAATGGCAAACGGTAAACTATTTACCAGCAGCACCCGTTACAATTCACCCTCTCATTACTCAGCACTAAATGGAGGGGACCACACTCATCCAGCATTAATGAAAATCAATGATAACCACAAATCCTCGTAATATCATTTCCCTAATATCTTTACCATGGGAATGAGGGCAGGTGGAGAGGCCACTCAGCAGTTGACAATGATGTTGGGATAAAAACTAAAAATTTTGGAAATGCTTAGCAGGTCAGAAAGTATCGACAGAGAGAGAGAATCAGACTTTATTGATGAAGTTGATGACCTACAAAGTTATGGACCCGAAACGAGTGATACACAGCAACCAAAATAAGATACGGTAACAACACTGTGCAAGTAAACAAGAGGCCTAACCAATACTCTGAGGATATGGGTACAAATTCCATCACAGCAGCTGGTGGAACTTAAATGAATAAATCTGGAATATAAAGTAATGGTGACAGTAACTGCTATCATCAGTTGTTGTAAAAGAGCCTTCTAGTTTGCCGTTGCAAAAAACACAGCATGGCACAGTAACTCAGCAGTTAGCACTGCTGCCTCAGTGCCAGGGACCTGGGTTTGATTCCAACCTCATGCAACTGTGTGTGCGGAGTTTGCACATTCTCCCCATGTCTGCGTGAGTTTCCTCCCACAGTCCAAAGATTTACAGGCTAGGTGGATTGGCCACAGGAAGTGTAGGGATACAGGGATGGGATGGGTTTTAGCAGTGTGTTCTTTGCAGGGTCAGGATGGGCTGAATGGCCTGGTTCCATACTGTAGGGATTCTATGAGTTCATTAATGTCCTTTAGGAACAGAAAATCTGCCATGTTTACTTGGTCTGGCCCACATCTGCCTGCCGATCCATTGTAACATTGGTTTCTATCATGGCCTAGCCAACCACTCATTTTATGGGCAATTAGGGGTAGGAACAAATGTTGGCCTGGTCAGTGATACCCACATCTCATGACAGAATTATGAAAAGCTTATGTTAACTCAGCTAAATAGATGCAAACAGAGCAACATTCAGGGAAAAAAAAAATTGAATGCCAATTTGGGAATTGGATCAAAGCTCAAAGGTATTCGCCTTGAACTGATATTCAACCATTTACTTTTTCATGCCAGTTGTTGGTGAACTTGGACCTTATGGCTGATGTAGGTGGATTCAGCTTGTCAATAACTGTCAGCTCTGTCCAGAGTGTCCCCAAGCCCTTGTGTAATAGATGAAACAATTACTCATTGCCCGAAACCATTAACCTCCGATATAGGGGAATTCTAACCTCCCAACACCTCGTCTATTGATTCTAACTGAGAAACAATCTTCGTATATGATTGATTTCAGGCGTCCAAACACACATGATCTATTTATTGATTTCCATTAAAGATACCAGACTAATTACTACACTATTTGCAAAGATCTTTTTGTGCTTTATGAAAACTACATTTTCCTGTACTGATAACGATGGGAAAAAAATGTTCATTTTTACTTAGAATTTTAGATCCATTCATGCAATGACAAGAATTTCTGGTTTATAGGTTTGCTTATTTTGAGAATTTCATTAGTCATATATGTGCAGAGAAATTAAATTCAACAAATCAAGTTGTATTTGAATTCACAATACTTTGACACATCTGAAGCAGTAAACAGGATCATAATTGATATAAATACATAAAATGTACAATCAAGAAGAGTATGTTTATAGACCTCAATGAAGAAGAATCATGGAATCCCTACAGTATGGAAGCAGGCCATTCAGCCCATCGAGTCACACCAACCCTCTAAAGAGCATCTCTCCCAGACCCACCCCTATAACCCTGCATTCCCATGGCTAATCCACCTAGCCTGCAGATCCCTGGACACTGTGGGCAATTTATCATGGCCAATCCACCTTAGCTGCACATCTTTCGACTGTGGGAGGAAACCAGAGCACCTGGAGGAAACCCACGCAGACACGGGGAGAATGTACAAACTCCACACAGACAGTTATCCGAGGGTGGAATTGAATGTTGTAAGGCAACAGTGCTAACCACTGAGCCACTGCTGGTCTTAGTATTCTTATTAATCTTAGTCTAAGTTATTGATGCCCAAGCAAAGTCGTCAGCGGATCATAGACTCAATCTTGATAAAACGTAAAGGCTTATTGCCTTTGAAGTGAGATGTTTGCTAGGCTATTTCAGAGGGCAGTCAAGGGTAACCACATAAGTTATGGGTCTGCAATTACACGTAGGCCAGATCTCCTTCCCTAAAGGATGTTAGAGAGCCAGATGGGTTTTTATGACAGTCAGTGAAGGTTATATGGTTGCCATTAGGCTAGATATCTCCAGATTTTTATTGAATTCAAATTTCACTGTTTGCCACAGTGGGATTCAAACCACTGTGTTTCCAGAACATTACTCTGAGGATTGGGATTACTGGTTCAAAGACATTACCACTACATTTCCACCTCCCCATCCAGGAATAACATCAGTGAATTCAAATTAGAGATAACCTGGAAGGAAAGCATATGAAGAATAAAGGCAAAACATTGCAGATGCAGGAAATCTGAAACAACTGCAGAAACTGCTGGAGAAACTCATCAGATCTGGCAGCATCTGTGTAGAAAGAAACAGTGTTAATGTTTTGATTCTGGTATGACTCCGTCATCGAGTTTGCTATGTGCTGGCTAATAAAGTTTTCTTGAATGCTGTTCAACAATTTTGTGTCCTCCGTGTTTCTCTCACTGATCCTATCCCAGATGGTATTTGGGTAGTTGACCTCCCCAACTATTATTGCTCTTATTGTTTTTGCATTCAGAAAGTTGTTACATATTTGTTCCTCTTAACTCTCTCCCTGACTACTTGGAGGTGTATAGTGCACACCTAGCAGTGTGACTGCCACTTTTTTTATTTCTGAGCTTTATTTGATGTTTTATTTAGTCAATCACCCCTCCTCATGATTTTTTTAACCAATAATGCTACACCCCCAGCTTTTTGATCTCTTTCTCCAACCTACCTGAAAACCCTAGATCCAGAGACGCTGAGCTGGCATTCCTGCCCACCATGAATCCAGATTTCCATTAAAGCAATGATAGGGTGCTGCCCCATGTCCATCTGTGCCCTCAGCTCATCAGCTTAATTCACCATACTGCTCGAGTTTTTAAATATACTTTATAATATGGCCAATTCGCCACACTATACGTTTTATTAGTTGCTACCTTTCAGAGTCACCTGCTAAGTTTCTGCCTCCCATTCCTGCTCTGAATTTACTTCAGATTGCTAGCTCCCTGCCAATCCAATGCATGCCTGTATCCTTTGGCATGAGAGTATAAATAGGTGGATGTACGTCTCACCAAAGCAACCTCATCAACCTGCTCTCTCCTCACCACTCACAGTATTGTATTGGCCTGTATAAATCAGAACAGGGTTGAACAATGCCAGCCCCACAAAAAGAAACAGATGCTGAGGTCATCAGATTTCAAATCTCTGTGTTTCATTCCGTAAACTGATTTCCAATCTTTACCCAGTGCCAAGCAACCATATAGATCCATGCAAAACAGATGTGTTTAGGACTGAGAGCAATTGAAGTGGAAATGAGTTGAATGTCATTGAAATCTCATTTTACATGATCTCACTCCGAAAGAGGCAAGCCCGTCTAACTGTCATGGAGGAAAGTCTTTAAAGTGGTACAGTGAGTAAAGATCCAGTTCCGAAATTTATTCGCACTGCCCAACATCCTGAATCAGACAGCATTCAACTCAAAATTCCTGTCACAGAGTCATCCAAATGCCAACGAAACCACCAGTAATTTCTGATTAAATTTAACATCCTGTATCCCCAAAAAGCCCTTTGGGCAGAATCTTACCGGGGCATAATGACATGATCTTTGATTAAGATTTGCAGCAGAATCATGGGAGAAATCCAGTGAGGCCTATCTCTACTTTAGAAGCAACACATTGCATCCATTATGCAGCTGCCAGGCATCAGGGTGAGTTTCTGACAAACCAGCGGTGAGTTGCCAATTAAGGGAATTATTATTTGTTATTATTAATAACTGCACATCATGACTCATTAATATGCAGCTTTCCATCTTAACCAAATGCACCACACTAATGAGTCATTGAGAATTTGTGACATGGAAGTCACTGTGGGCACCTGGCTGTTTCAGCTCACCGCTGGCTGCTTCCAGTTTTCATGTTGTTCAGCACCAAACGGCATCACAGGGCATGATCCATGGGTGCCAACTGTAGGCATCTCACATCTACAGACATTGGCATCTGACATTTGCCAACCCCTCACAATGGCACTTCTTCAATCCACCTGCAGGATGCTCAGGAAGGATAGTGCTACATTGCAGGATACACTGGCTGTAAGGACATTTCACATTTAGGGACACTCACCCAGTTCACAGGTTGGACCAGGCTGCCACATAGGCTTGTTTGCCTGTTGCCTTAGCACTCGTTCACATAGTGCCTATCCGCATGCTTGAAGCAATCCTGTCTTGCTTTGCCATGCTTATTAACACAGTCACCCATCCAGGCAGCCTGCGTTGCTGTTCAGCAGTCCTCACACAGGGGGGGCATTCATCTACCTGGACAATAATGTGTTATATCAGCCATGTCTCAGATCTTTAGGGAAGCATCCCTTACTGACATGCATGGACACACCCGTCAGTCAGGAACTCCCTACACAGTAACTCAAGGGTAGCCTCTGATAGCAAGGGATTGACTATGGTTGGGCAGGGAGTCTGTGCCCCTGCAGTCTATGAAAACGGTCATTGGTCAGTCATGTGAATCCCTAGCAGTCAATCCAGGCATTGGGGAGATGGATAGCCATCAATCAAGGGCCTGGGCACTTCTAACCAGGAGGTGGACCAATGTCAGTGGAGAGAGGATTGGGGATTGGAGGCTGCAGGCTGGTGGTGGTGGTGTTGGATGGAAAGGAAGGTGACTATTGTAAAGTCGGGGATAACTGTATTTGTAAGGAGGCGTTAGAATAAAGTATGGATGGGTTCAGGGTAATGCAGGAGGGAGGCTCATCGAGGGTCAGGAACAACCTGGCCTCAAGGGGTGAAGGGGGAATGGGTGGCACAGTGCATGACCACACCTTACACAGTCTCTTCATATCCCAGTGGGATAGGCTATTGGGATATTATGGGATGGGCTACTAGGAAGGATATGTGGATGCTCATGGCTCATTGACATTTACAGGCAGAGGCTAGAAACCACTGGTCAAACAGCAGGCCTTGTTACCTTCCATCAAAAATGCACAATGGGGAATAGAATGGCTGTCACCAGACCCGAATGGGCAGGGTAAGTGTATCAACCTGTGAGGGAAGGGGCTCCAACACCTATTGATCTGAGGCCCTTCAGAACGTAACATTACACGTATACCCCTGCTTTGTACAAGGCGCAGACACTACAACGACCATATATTTCAACTTTGTTTTATTTTGTTTGTAGGCTGATTTGGGAAAAGGACTGTTTTACAATATAGGACTGAGGAAGGAATGGCTGTACTTTTAAAAGGCAAGTTATTGGAACTCACTCTAAGTTGTGTTTACACTATTGCTTACAAGCAGTGGGGATGTAAAAGGAGACAGCACTGTTCTGGTATGTTTGTACAAAGTAAGATTTGGCCAGCAACAAGCAGCTGATTGGTTTGGGAAATTTGGACCAGTGTGGACACCAAATGTGATCAGCCCGAAAGCAACTCTCCGATTGGTTCTCGGGTAGCCAATGAGCTTGTGGAGAGATGATCAGCCCTCTGGAAGTGGAAGTGAAATTTTTCTCTCTCTCCAGTAAAACATCTAAAACTAAAGAAAGCTGGTAGTTTTCTCACACCAGTTGCTCTAAGCTGTTGCTTTTAACCTACAATTCAGAGGCTTAATACTTTGTGAATCAGTTGCTCTGTGCCTCCTGTGAAGATGTGAAAAAGCTTGAAGGAAAAGCTGGAGAATTAGACTTGGGAAATGAGCTTTTCAATTGAATCGTGAGAATTGGTGCCACTGAACTGTTCCCCAGTTTTTTGTTTTCTTCACCATGACACCAAGTTTCTTCGTCTGGCTGTAAGTGCATGTAAAGGTACTTTAGAACAGGGTTAGAGTTTTAACTACTAATTTTTATATGTCAACAGTTCATGGTTGTTTACATGTGGTTAGAGTGTATTTATTTCTTATTGAGTGCAGAAAGTTGCTCCATCTGTTTTCAGACTATCAGATAGGTAAGTTAGCAACTCCACATGTTTTGATAAACATGTTTAATTTTTGTGATGACTCTGGAAGTAATGGGGCTTGATTTCCAGCCAGTGAAGCATCACACCTTTGGTGGGGCAGAGGGCGGTTCCTTTTCTGACTGTGTGCCTCCTGACACTGCTCTATCTCCTTGGGGGTTGGAGCGCAAGCAAGGTGTGTCTACCTCGTCAGCAGACACTGTAGGTGCTGGACCTAGCTCTCCATGACAGCTGCCAACCTGTCCATTAATCAGTCAGACTGGTGCATACCAGAGACAGCTGGGTCCCCATAAGGCACAGCTGCTGCAAGGTGCCATTGACATGGGCACATCAATTGCAGTATTGACCTCTGATTAATCAGCTGAGAGGAAATTAAAGGGAATGCTGTTGAGGCACCAGGCAGAGTGGGGTGAAGATTGGCGCAGGAGGCTGTGTGGCTAGGAATGGGGGGGAGGAGGGAGCGGGCAGGAGTCGGGGACGTGATGAAGGGTGGTGGGAAGGGTTCCAAGGGGCAAGAGCCCCTGTCCAACCACCACTGCTCTGGTGCCCATCTGGGGTAATGGGGGCACACTGCTCAAGGCTGGGTAGGCCCTCCTTTCTTTACTCACACTCATGTAGTGTCTGGTATGTGGGCTCATGGTGGATTCAATGAACTCAGCCTTGTTTTAATATGCGATCCCAAATTCCAGGTTAGAGCATGGGGCAGTACAGCTTCAAGGAAAACGACATAGACTGCCTATTATAATAAGGCGTGGGGCTGGATGAACACAGCAGGCCAAGCAGCATCATAGGAGCAGGAAAACTTGACGTTTCGGGCCTAGACCCTTCATCAGAAAAATCTCTAGACTTATCTCTAGACTGCCTATTGATTGGTTGGAGGACTGAAGTGCAGAAATGAAGCTGTTGCAGAAGGTATCATCACGTGTTTGTTCAAAGTGACTTTCCTGATAATGAAATTAAAGAATTGAAGTCACATCTTCGCGATCTGACTGCATCAGCAGGTCAGTGGCATCCGTGCCGCTCCTTAACAGCCTGAGCCCTTGATCACAATGATGATAGCTGACAATCTGTCAAATCGAAAAAAAGAAAGATTGAGGAAATTAGCTCCCCGCAGATTTACAACTACAAATGTGGAGTAGAACAATCACAACTTGCATCAAAGCCCCTGTGTTATTTTGAAATGATCCGATCAGGATTCTGGTTACAGCGCGTGATTGTGTCCACGTGTCCCAGCAATTTGTCCGTGAACCAGCTTGGAAAGAAATGGGACAAAGCTGGAGCAAACTGGCAGGGAGCTGCGACCTGGACGATGATTTAACTGGCTCTTCCCTGGCCATTTCCTCAGCGCAGGCAGACGACCTTAGGACCGAGTATGCTAAAAAATTAAGTAAGGCAGCTGAGTTTGTCTGATGCAACAGTAACACAGCTTGATTCACAAGCATCTCCACGCTGTAGTTTAGCCTGAGGGGCTAACATAGGTAATGTATTTGAAAAATCAGCAAGAGACACTCTGCACTGTGGTGCCGTGTAAATTAAAGCAATGCATTACTTTGAGAATATAATGCCTGCCCATTCAACAGCACAGTTTGTGCTCTTTCCCATCTGTCCATGTATGACAAGTGGAAAGATACAAAGAACACAAAGCCATGCTCTATTTATACCATCACCTTCATCCAATTAACTCACTATATTAAACCAATTGCTTGTGTATGTCAATGGGAAGAATAACAGTGAACAATTTGGAAAATTCTCTATTTGATGAGAGGCTTTTTATAGTCAAAGCACAGAGACGATTACTGACTGTTACAATCACTGAATCACAGACTGTTACAGCACAGAAGGAGGCCATTCTGCTCATCGTGCCTTGACTGGCTCTCTAAACAAGCTGTGCAATTTATTGGATTCCCTTCTAATTCTCCATAACTTTTCCTTTCCAGGTATACATCCAACTTTCTTTTGAAAGTTTTTATTGATGCTGCCTCCACTGCCCTTCCATATAGTACATTCCAGGTCACAAGAACATTCCATGTCTAACAAAATTCTCCTATTTCTCCTGAACTTTGACCAATTATCTTCAATTATCCATGGGCCAGGGTAATGTGCTGAGAACTGGAAGGAACAAATAGCCATGGTCCAAAAAAAGCCGAGCATGGGGAAACAACCTTCATTAACCAGCACAGGTAAAAACCTGGCCATCATGTACAAGACACTCTCTGGGTTGTTGTACCTGGCACATATCAAAGCCATTCCACACTCTTCAGCCCTGGCCAGCACCCAAGCCGTCTGTCACTTTACCCAGAGGTTGACAATGGACTGTGTTCACAGCCACATGAGGTACAAACCTTGAGGTGGAGGAGGATATAGCTTGTACCCGACATCACCCTCATCCTGACGGTCACTTTCTCTGCTGCTACATCAACTTGTGTGTAGACCCTCAGTCTGCAAACACCCAGTGTCACTAGTACTGAGATGTTGTCTATCCCTGGTTTTGGGAAGGAAAGCTTTGCCCACATTGCCACAGCATGCCCACGTAGTTGAGTGGTTCCATGCCACTGTCCCTCGTGGAGATGTTTAGACAGAAAAACACCCTTGGCCATAGGTCCATCAGGCAGTGGTCAGCATGTAATATCCTCAAGGCCCTGAGGCAAAAGGCGACAGTCATTGCTGATGGTTGGTTGCCTGAGCAGACTGCCAAAGTCATTTGTCAGAATGCCTCATCACAAGAATGATAGACAAGTACCAAGATGCAGCTTGGCTGGTGCTGAGAAAGCTGTTCCTGTCAGATTTTTCCTACACTACCCAGAATGTCAGCCCCTCAGAACGTTGTCCTCGAGGTGGCTGTAGACTATTGTCCACCTCCTTGCAGAATGTTCCTTTGCAAAGAGTGTCTAGAGACGACGCTGTGGTTTTTGTTGGGGTTCATTCTGAACAGCTCCATGATGCAGGACTCCATACCCTATAGAATGCTCACAGTGGTGCACACTGAGATAACAACCCACTGTGCCTGGAATACTGTGAACTTGATAACAAAAACAGAAACACGCTTTGGTCTGCCTGTAAATTGCTGGCCTTCCAAAGCAAGGAGCTGTCCTTGACCACGTGATGCAGACTGACAGATCCCAATGCCCAGCATTATGTACTGACGAATGCACCAAACCTTGGGGCAGCAACTGCACAGATGCAATGGAGAAGGATCACTGTTTAAGGTCTTTCAGTCAAAGCATACTGAGGATCTGGGCACTGTAAACCCTTCTGGCTGTGTGCCTGAAAGAGTGCATGTAGTAAATCAAGAATATCGAAGATGCAATGAGGCAGCGCAGCGGGAAACATATTGTCTGGGGAACTTTACACAGATTATACTATTTGTAATTGAAAGGTCATGTCCTTGGGCTGCACATCAGACAAGGAATGCTTTTGCTAAATCTGAAGATTGCTTTTATCTTACAAGCTTAATTTTTATGCAATGTCTAAGTCAAAATGCTTTTGTTTGCAAATTTTATGAATAAAACATATTTTTGGGGAAAGAAAATTTCAGTTTTGTAATAGTAGTGATACTACATTTGCCATCAGCGTCCCTTGAATGAGGAACATTCCTGTTCCTGATAGTTCTAATGATCTTAGCTGGACATGTTTCCATGTAGATGTCAGTTTTTATCCAATTCTGCTAGAATACCATGGTTTTTTTTTAAATGGCCTACAAACATTGACTATCCACACGATATGAGGTTGCATATGAGAACTTAGACCATAAGCAAAGAACTGAAGGGTTATTGTAGACCATATCCAAATAGAGGGTTACAAGCCGAAGGGAGAGGGGCAAGTACAAGTGGAAATAAAGTCAGAAAAAGAGCCACTTTGTAACAGCTCCACTTTATGGGTTAATAAAACATGGGCTGCACATTTCAGGGGGTAAGTGTCTATTGGACTCATTCCTGTGGAAAGAAAGTTGGGCAGGATCTGACTCAACATGGGGAGCCCTGACAAATGCCATGGGCGGATAGGCTAAACTTTAAACAGTGGGATATCCGCCCCTCTCTAAAAAGAAGTTCTGCCTTCAGAAATTGTGGACCAATCTGCAGGTTGGAGCCCACACAGGATTACAGCTGCCCCAGAAAAATTTGTCCTATGTTTTAGGATGGGGAGTGATCTTAGAGTTCAGAGACTAGGCAGGGGGTGGAGTGCCCAGGTTTTGTAGGGAGGAAGGATGGAAAGGCCTTTGGTATCTTCGCTGAATGAGGTGAACCCTTTCTTTCCTACGTTTTTTTAAAGTACAGTTTTAAAAAAACAGTTTGCTCACTTATATCCACCTACCTAAGTCAACCACATTATGGCTTGGGGGTGTATTATTCAAGTCAATAGGTGAATTGTAATTATTTATTTACATAGGGTGAGTGCCAATTTTGGTGACCCGGCACCTCAACCCTCCCCATACCCCTGCCACCTCTTCCCTATACATATTATGGTGTTCAGCTCAGGTTTACGCAGGAAAGTGGTGTGCTCACCACTTGACCTATTTTACACCAGACCCTTGCCAAAAAAATGTCCAGTGAAGACACATAAAGTCCCACCACATAAGTGGTGATATTGAGGTGCAGGTTAGAAGGTCCCATTTTAATTCTGCATTGAACTAGTCTGACCTTAAGAATGGACTGTTATTACTAATCAAAGAGAAAATCTTCCAGTGCTTTCACAGTGGCTCAGCACTGCTGCCTCACAGCGCCAGGAACCCCGGTTCGATTCCACCCTTGGGCAACTGTCTGTGTGGAGTTTGCATATTCTCCTCGTGTCTGCGTGGCTTTCCTCCGGGTGCTCCGGTTTCCTCCCACAGTCCAAAGATGTGCAGGCTAAATGAATTGGTCATGCTAAATTGCCCATAGTGTTCAGGGATGTGTAGAATAGGTGGGTTCATAGGGGGATGGGTCTGGGGGAGATGCTCTGTGGGTTGGTGTGGACTAGTTGGGCCAAAGGGCCTGTTTCCACACTGTAGGGATTCTATGATTCAATTTCCTTAACAGTGATAATTAGGTATTGTTCATTTTGCTCAGACAACAAAATATAGTTACAAAATATATTGCAATGTAAAATCCTGTTGTGACTGAATGGTTGCGCTTTACAATACATAAATATATTTTCCTGAATGAAAATTCACCTTTAACAAGTAAAAATTAATATTGTTTTGGCAGTCTGCCAGGGGATTTTGTATCTGTACTTGGGGAAAATTTCCTCGTTGACATTTCTAGCAAAAGTTAAAAATGTCCTAAAAGAGGAACTCTTCCCGTGCTGTGTTTAGATTCAGTGTGTTTTTCCAAGCTAATTACAAGACCCATTCCTCAGACGACATATCCATCCTGGGCCTCCTACAATGCCACAATGATGCCACCTGAAGACTGCAGGAACAGCAAATCATATTCAGCCTGGGAACCCTGCAGCCCATGGTATCAATGTGGATTTCACAAGCTTCGAAATCTCCCCTCCCCCAATCGCATCCCAAAACAAGCCCAGCTCGTCCCCGCCTCCCTAACCTGTTCTTCCTCTCACCTATCCCCTCCTCCTACCTCAAGCCCCACCCCCATCTCCTATCTACTAACCTCATCCTGCCCCCTTGACCTGTCCGTCCTCCCTGGACTGACCTATCTCCTCCCTACCCCTCCACCTATACTCAACTTTACTGGCTCCATCCCCGCCTCTTCGACTTGTCTGCCTCCTCTCCACCTATCCTCTCCTCTATCCATCTTCTATCCACCTCTCCCTCTCTCCCTATTTATTTCAGAACCCTCTTCCCCTCCCCCATTTCTGATGAAGGGTCTAGGCCCGAAACGTCAAGCTTTCCTGCTCCTATGATGCCACTTGGCCTGCTGTGTTCATCCAGCTCCACACCTTGTTATCCCCAATTTCCCTTTCCCTGTTTCCAATCACTGCGCAAAGTTTCTAAGAATACAGAGTTATGGGAGAAGAAATTCAGTGACGTAAATACAAAATGTTTCACACTGGAAGAAAAAATGAGGCACGTACTTAATCAATAATGTTGAACCAGCTAAGGAAAAGGTGAAAGAGGTGTGGATGTGAAAGCAAATTCAATATTGACCACATTTAAACATTGCAGAGAAGCAATCAACAAAGCAAACAAAATCTTGACTTATATTGGTTAACTGGTAGAATATGTCTTGGGTGATTGTAGCAAAGCAGTACTTGGTTTGCACCTTGAATATTAAATTTGATGTGGCATTGAAAATACAAGTAAACCATCCAAATCTTAAAAGTGCGTATGCTTAAAAAAAGGTCATGAGGTTGGGCCATCCTGCCAAAAGGTCAAATTGTGGGGAAAGGTTTGAAAGCTTTTATAGGTGATTAATGGGAATAACAATAAAGGAAATTAGAAACAAAGTTAACTGGTATTCAGAATCCTGCTGGTGAGAAGAACAAATACTGACATGGACTGGATGGGCCAAACAGCCCACCTGCACGTTGTAATTTCCATGTAACGAACAGAGGACATTTTGAAATAAATTGAATGACGATGGGAAATTATGTAAGTGTATAAGGAGTGAATTAGAACAGAAAAGGTTCATCTTGACACAATTTCAAATCAATCCACATCTGTGGAACAAGGAGAAATAAAATAAAATTATTTAATAGGTTAGGCAGCTTCTGTAGAGAGTGTAACAGAGTTAGTGTTCAGAACATGAAAGGTCATAGACCTAAAATATTAACTCTGTTTCTGTCTCCACAGATGCTGCCTAACATGTTGACCATTTCCAACATCTTATGTTTTTATTTCAGGTTTCCAGCACCCATAGTGTTTTGCTTTTCGATAAGTGGAGAGGATAAATCAGAATGCAATTTTAGGATTATTGTTGGGAAGTGTTCTTTCCACAAAGAGGGAAATATTGGCTGGAATGTTCTCCTCAAAGCTTTCTGGAGGGTTTTAAAACAAAATTGGAAACAGTTAGATACTGAAATAAGGAGACCTTAGATTTTTGTAGCATTAGATGTGAGTTTAACAGCATTGTCTCCTTTGTAATCTTTGTGCACTTTTGTTGAGTTATCCGAATTCAGATCAGACACAGCATGATGTGAAATATAAGGTAAGTATTTTTCTGTTTGTGCGCTCTTTGTGACTTCTCTAAAAAAATGATTTTTCAGGAATAGGGATATGAATTTCACTCCAGGCTGCAATAAAGCTGCAACTCCAAAACATTCAGACGTTGAGTTTGTTGGAACGAGAATAAAATGCAGAAACTAAAACAAAAATCAGCAAATGATATGCTGACATAGTTTCTGAGTCCTGTCTCTTGTCCATTTTGGGACCTGTACAGGTTGTAAATCTAAACTCACACTTGCTCCCAGTATTGATCCTGATTTCAATGCAATCTTCACTTCCAGACCCATTTCATCTATTGACAGTTTTGTGAAAGGACTCTTGACAAGTTGTCCAGTGACCCCAATAATTTTGCATTTTACAGGTATGCATTACAAGCACCATTTGTGATGCAGTAGATTGTAAAAGTTATCACTATCTGTTTCTGTTTCATATCTTATTGCTCTATCAGGGGCACCTATGAAACCTGAGGTAACCAAGATGTTTAAAAAAAAATTGGCTCTAATAACAATTCTTGCGCTTTTTCAGACATTGGGTATCTCAAAGCTTTTTAGAGCCGATAATGAACTACTGAAGGGTAGTAGCCAATTTGTGCACAGGAGGGCCCCACAAACAATAATGTGTTAATGACCAGGTAATCTATTTTGTGGAGTTTTTGTGGAATAAGCATTGGCCAGAACAGCAGAGATAGCTCCTACATTCTTCTGTGAAACAGGAACATAGGATCTTTTACACACCAAAAGAGATTTCAATGTGGCATCTCCACAAAAATTGGTGCTTCCCGAAGGTTTTGGATCCGTATGATTGGAGTGGAATTATCATTCCAGCTTTCTGAACGATCCCTGCCAAAAATGTGCTATAATCTATCAAGAGCAAAGCAATAGCCCATCATGTTGTAAAACTGAAGCATGGCAAATATCACAAACCAGCATAGCTGCTGATGGCTGAGTCCAGGCATCACATTTAAAGTCAATTTTCTTCTGGAGTTTTTCCGGCTCCTCAGATTTCCTGCTGCTTTTCCTAAATATAAAAGAGCACATGTACACCTGCCTTCCTGTAAGATAGTAGAGGAAGTGAGATTTGTTCCTACTGACAGATCCAGGGAATCTTGGCCTGCTTATTTTGTTCCTAACTAGCTATGCTGCCTGTCATGGTGGATGCCCCATGTTATCAAGTGTTCCTCAATTGTCTGCACTTCTATTAAAAGGAGATGTTTCATTGACATACAACTGTCCAATTTTAAGCCAGATTTATTCACTGATATTACATCAAAAAACATGTCACTTATGCGTCCTGCTGTAGAAGCAATGCAGAAGCAGTGCCCACATGCTGGCCTATATGTGTACAATTAGCAACTTATGGGACCACACTCCAGCAAGTCCCATTGATACCGGGAGAGAACAGGAAAATAAACTGCTTGAAGACGTTAATGTTGGGGTCAATACTTAGGAAAGTGGTAAGCAGTGCCAACATGTGTCCAGCCATGGTAAGTCACTGGAGGTCCTGGCACTACCTTAATTACATTACTGCACTACTGCCAAATTCTGGACTTTTAGCCCTTGTCATGCAAATGGAGGGAGCAGGTTGAAATCTCACATACCCCCAACACTGTTTTTAATTTGATTACTGACAGTTCTAATGCAAATTGTTATATGCGAATTAGAGATCCATGCATGAACACAAAAGATTGATTGTGCATCATCACGGAGCAGTGTATCTTCATATGCAAGTCAAATGATTGTAATGAACTGTAAAATTTTAATGGAGGCACAGAGTTCAAAATCGAAAGATCAGGGCTTGACTCTCAGCCTGGTACAATTGCAACATTAAGCTGCCAAACTATATAATATTCACAACTGTCAACTAATCATCAGACGTGACAAATTATGTATGACCCTGTGATTCCTTAATATTAGGCTATGGGATCATAATATGAAAAATTGCACATTAATCCAAAATTCTATATTCTGCTTCTGGGAGTGTAAACCCATTCAAAATGAACGAGTTAACAGCTTCACTATAAAACCACAGAATCATACAGTACAGAAGGTACATGATTCTTTTAACAGTTCACTGAAAGAACTACCTAATGGTCGCACTCTCCTGTTCTTTTCCCACAGCCTTTACATTTACTCCCCTTTAAATCAAAGTCCCTTTTGAAAGTTTCTATTGAATCTGCTTTGGCTGAAGTAGCAATTGAATTGAGTGACGGTACATCAACAATCCCAAATTTATCTTTAGCACCATCATTCTTTATAATAACGTTTCTTTTCAGTGTAAGTGTATTATGAGGCAAGGTAAGGTAAAGCCACCATTGTCTTACCAGACCATAGGACTGCTCTCTTATTAGACAGAGTCAGGCTGGTTGTGATTCACTCCACCCTCAGGCAAGGGGAATAGTTAAGAAGGAGAGCCCCCAACTGGTGCAGGAATTACCCCAACACCATTGGCATCCTTTTGCATTGCAAACCAGCTGTCCAGCCAACTGAGCTAACCAACATGATGGCAGTGCTCAGGAACAGAGCACTTTTCAAAGCTGGTAACCAGTGCTTTGACCATATTTGTAGCATTGCAAGATTGGCGAGAGAAGCTCACTCGGCTCAGTCCTAACAACTTGCAGCAAGCCCCTACTGAATCTCTGTGACAACTGCGACAATTTTCTTTTACCTCAGTAGTCAATCCTGGCTTTCTCCCAGTGAGCTTGCCAATTCACGGATCAATTTTTCCTGCCCATTGTCATTTATTGCACTCTACCTGTACTATTTTAATGTAGTTGGTAATGAGTTCATTAATGCAGGTTATGACAGTGCGAAAATAATACAGACAGAAATTCATATTAATCCATTACCCAGAACACTAAAAATAACAATGAAGAAATTAAGAACATTAATTTCAATTATTTCTAAATTAGACACACATTTTTATCCAATGGGCTAATACTTACAGCATGCTGGATTGAATTGACTAATTGTCTTTATAGCATTTCATTTTATCATGCAGCCCATTTAAACAAGGTTATATTGTCATACCTGATTATGTGGTTATTGATGTGTATTTTGTTCAGGTCCTTTCTTTTTATGCTTTCCCTAAAGCTGCCACCCAAGTTACAACTTTGTCTATGCAGAATCGGCACATTGAAATGATTAGCAGTTTTTGAATGAAATGATAAAACTGATCCACATAACAAACAGGAGACATTAAAGTGTTCATGATGCAGTGTTATTATGAGGCTTTTTAAAGAATTTTAGTTTGGAAGCTTTAAATCGAGGGGCATTTACATGTCCTAATTTGACAGATTGGAATCCATTGAAACTGATCAGTAAGAATGAATGCATCGCTGCTTGCAATTCAAATAAATCTGACAACTTTAATTGGAACTTGTCACACTCCTCACACATGGTGATGAATCTCCTTCATCAGCAATAATTAGAGCAATTATACAGGAATGATTCCATATTAATGGCTGAGTTATGTTTTGACACATCCACTCGTTTTGACACCAAACATTTGTCAACAGTTCAACTATACAAGGTCTAGGAAGCTTTGGTCAACATGCAATACGACTGCAGACATCTGTAACCCCAAACAAAGAGCTTGTCAATGACAATTTACCTTCTTTTAAATCTTAAAGCAATGTCATCATGAGAAGAAGAGTTGATTGAGACATCGTTTTCATATTTGTTTACACAGTGTCAACCCTACATCAAAATGCATCATTGAATTGTTCCATCAGCAGGATTGAAAAGATCGCTGGCTTTTTCTCCCAAACTAAAAGTTTCCCAGATTTACTGTAAGTAATTGGCGGGGCAGCTGTTTTGTGATGCAAAGTGATGCCAACAGCATGGGTTCAATTTCTGCACTGGCTGAGGTTATGAATGATTCTCCTTATCGATTTCACCCCTTCTCTGAGATATGATGACCCTTAGGTTAAACCATCATCAGTGGTCTCTCAAATGGGAGAGCAGCCCTACGGTCTGGTAAAACTATGGTGATTTTTACCTTTACATTACTTAACACAGAGTTCTGGAGATCAGTGTACGGTCCTATATAGGTATACACACACATAAAAATCTCCTTTGCATTTGTAACTCTATTCCTTCTAACTATCTTCTGAAGATGCTGACGTATGTTGGGTTACTTTGAGTTCTGAGGAAGGGTCACTTGATCTGAAACATTGACTCTGATTTCTCACCACAGATGCTGCCATATCTGCTGAGCTTTTCCAGCCATTTCTGTTTTTGTTTCTGATTTCCAGCACCCACAATTCCTTCAGCAATCCTATTGGCTTGATGCTAGACAGTGAGCAGGTAATTTTAACATTACTGACTGGCTGGGAAATCTACAATTATTAACCTCCTTTGACCTCAATAGAGGTCACCTGTTGGGTGCAAAACCAGTATTGCACCTAATGCCAACAGTTTCCTGATGGGTCAGGCTAAACCTGTTGCCCCCAAGTATCATTTGGTCATGGTTCAGAAGACTGTCTGACTAGCACTAAAAGGAGTCTTCTTCAAACCCACCCACGACATACAATCAAGGTTGAGAACTCTGGCAGATGTTTCCACCCTATAACCAAGAAATATAAATAACTATTGGAAAAGCTTGGTATCAGAGTGGAGCAATCCAACTCGAAAACAGAAGACGCTGGAAATACTCAAGGAGGCAGGCAGCGTCTATGATATTCCCACCTTGAAGATGATCTCCTCTTCTCTTTGATGGCATTTCCATTTGTTTGTTGATCTTATTCATCTTCATAGCTTTCTATTTCCCTTTGCATGTTTGATCAAGTATCCATCCATTTCCACAGTCACATCTCCTTCCTTAGCAAGTAACTCCAGTTTATTCCACTTGGATTGCAACAGAAAGTTGAACCCTTTATATTTTGCTGCCACCCAAGATTACTGAGATACTGAAACAATCAGAATTTCTAAAATCACAGTTCTAACTGCATCCTAACATCTACTGTCAAATCCATGCACTGCCATGTGCACACTCTCAACCTCTCCCTTCAGCAGCAGCAATTCACTCAATCTCAAAACTGCCCAGTCCATAGGTTCATTTCATCCTTCTCATCATTCCACACTTTAATGAAAAGCTTTTATCTTCCTTTCAAGTGTGAAGGACTGCAAGCTTCAATAACTCCTGGGTCTCTCAGGATCCTTCCTCCCCTTCCCTCCAATCTTTTTCAAATTTTCCCATCTTTACTCTAGTTTTCTCCTCCCAGCCTGCTGACGATTTTCAGTATTTTCTAGTTTTGGTTCAGGTTTTCAGTATCAGTAGTATTTTGCTTCTTTCAATAACTTAGCACCATCTGGAATTTGCACTGACCTGCTTGCTGAACGACTGAGTTCAATATTGGTCAGTGGCTTTAACCAGTTAGCCATCAGAAGATTGTTTAAATACATTCAAACAAATTGTGATCAAAGCCAATCCTATTCATATTTGACTGTTAAGTGATATTTCTGCCTCTGTTATCCTTGCTTTAGTTGTGCACTATTTCAGACTCAACCTGATTTTATGTTTGTCAGTCACATTCAATCTCATTGACTGCCTGATGTTATGCATTTTGCTTGAACTGAAATATAAAATGTGCCACAGATTGCCTCAAGTACTTTTCGTCAATTGGTTTATCACTCATGGATTATATGGTCAAGGTGACTCGAGGAATATTTTCACCTTTCCACCGTCTCCTGGCCCATCATCTGTTAATGCTCCCCTTACTGCTGAATATGCAGAAGAAAATCTGAATTAATTTAACTGTGCTGTTGGCAAAGTCTAGGCATGCTCCAGCATTTGTTAAAGGACTTTGCATATCATTGTCGCACTGCATTATAGATATCAGCGAGCAATCATTTAAACCTATGGATTGGGAAATGCCTTGCACTTTATAAAAAATACATCCTACATGCATTTTCAAAAATGATCTTCTGAAAATTTCCCATCTTTATCAATTTTATACTTTTTGCGTGTTTTAAATCTAATCAAAGTGAGAAAGGGAGATTTTACTCTTCCTATATCAAGCATTTCTTTGCACTAAACTCTGTTACGCAGCATTACAAACATTTCCAATGGAAACTGGGCTCCTAGCAGGCAAAGAGGAATCTTAGGAGCATGTGACCCAGATTGACAACCATCAACAGGAAATGTATGGAAGTGAGAAAGAGATTTCACAGCTTAAAACTGCACAAAGGAATTGCATGAATTTTACTATAGAGCAGAAAAGTAGGATGTACAAATGATGGCAAGTTATAAGGAGAAAAATGTACGTTAAAGTTTATGGTGGTGTTTATATCGGCAATAAGAATGAAGTAAAGTAAATAGAAGTGAAATTGCATTGTTATGATAAGAGAAAGTCTGTCCTGCCAAAGTGATTCCCTTGGGTCAAATTACCATGTCCAAATCTCCAGTGCTATTTAAAGGCATTCCTCATATGCAACTTGAAGACCCAAGGTGGAACATGTGGCAGAGTCCTGGACATACATATCAGGCTATGCATAAAAAAGCTCTGGTTCATGATTCAGGGACAAAAGTTTGGTTAGTATGAGGTTTGTAGATCTTGAGGAAAATAGAGATCTTTCTATGCAGTCTTCCTAAGCACTAAACCAGGATACAAACTGTCACCAGACTGGTAACTGGAAAGCATGGTGGCTTAGTGGTTAGCACTGCTTTTGCACAGTGCCAGGGACACAGGTTTGATTCCACCCTTGGGTGACTGTGCAAAGTTTGCATATTCTCCCTGTGTCTCTGTGGTTTCTGTTCATGGTCTAAAAATGTGCAGGTTAGATAGATTGGCCATGCTAAGTTGCTCATAGTGTGCAGGGATGTACAGATTAGGTGGATTAGCCATGGAAAATGCAGGGATAGGGTAGGGAGTGGATCAGGGTGGGAAGCTCTTCAGAGGGTTGGTGTGGACATGATGGGCTGAAAGGCCTGCTTCCACACTGTACGCATTCTATGATCCCAACTGACAAACACAGATTACCAGGAAAAAGTAGACAGCAAAGTTCACAAGTAAATGGAGTATGTCAGGTGGTAATTGGAGATGCGCAGTTAGCAACACAATGTTGAAGCCTAATATGGAGCACCTCTTTGTCAACTGAAAGATACAAAGCTTACGGTGCTATTTCCAAACAGAGGCTATCAAGTCAGAATGTCAGGAAGGAACAGTTACTTGTCTCTTTGCATAAATTTGCCAGATAGTGTGTGTAGTAGCGAGACGGCCTGCTACACTAACGGAGCATATAGCCAAAAGCATCCCATCAACCTTGATGATGCCTCAGTTCTCGTCATCACATAGGCCTGACAGCAGACCTACGATCTAACCTGAGCAAAGGAACCCTGGCACTGAAATCATTGTGCCCCAGGTAGACACAGGAATAAAGAATATTGCCTCAATACTTGTTGTATGATTTATGTCTTGGATCTATACAGGGATGACACTTGCGCATAACAGGTTTTATTCACAGTGCTTTTAAAATTCCATGCTTCCAGTTTTTTCAGTAGCTTTCTTTACTTTTAGCAGAGCCCATACTCAAGCCAAACCAATCAAGCACAGTGAACATCAATCCTCATAATCAAGTCCAGAAAAATCAAACATGACAGTATCTCTGCCCCTTGTCAGTTAGCTAGTGGTACTCTTCCAACTGTAAGGTACATACACTACCAGCACAGAGAAGTTCCCAGCACACAAGAGGCAAATGTTGCAGCATAACACACTGGCCTGCTGTGTTCATCCAGCCCCACGCCTTGTTATAACAAAATACACAACCTGATTGCAATTGCATAATTGAATATTTCTAGTTAACCTTACTGCCTTTTATAATGCAGGAATGAAAGAATCAATTGTTCAAAGGTAAATCAAAGTAGCTGATTCTTGGATGGACCTTGGAAATCCCTGAAAGTGTCCAGCAGCCTTTAAGTTGAGGGTGGCTGAGACAGGCTGTCACAGACACTGGGACTCTACTTTGCAGATGTTTGCGTGTCCTCCCAGTAGGTGGCACACTGGAGTTACACCTCCCAGCAGAACCTGCATCATCAGCTGCTTCCTACACAACCAGTTATACCTACTATTTGAGGACTATTCTTTGCAAATGGTGCATTTTGCATGTTTTCTCATCCTGCTGGAGTGTACTTACACATTAGGTTAGCTGGCTTTTTCCTGTGCTGTAAACCTCTTACATTCTATAAGAGGCAATAAAGTGATTAATTTGATGCTGGCCAACGAACACAGAGACCATGAGTCCAAACCCTTATGTGGTAAATTGAAATATTTATTTATCTGAAACAAACAGCTTACAATTAGCTTTCAACTTAATGCAGTCAACAAGCCAAAAGTAAAAGACAGATATCAAGTTATTATAGGTGATACATTAGAGGAAGTGATCAAGGTTATGCTGGAAGAGGTAGATTTTTGATGAGATGTTAGAAGTTGTGGTGACTGAGAACAAGGCAGTAGGTTTTAGGGAGAAAATTCTCAAGTGAAAGACCAAATGTTGAAGGTTTTGCTATTGAGGTGAATTGGAGGGAAGGGAAAAGCAGGGAGGGGAGTAGAGTTGAAAAAGCAGAAATATTCTCTGCAACTTCACATTGGAGGACCTTGCAGATACAGAATGGGGATAATTTGTAAACAAGGACAAGAATTTTGAATTCAGTGCAATGTGAGACAGGAAAAGAATAGAAGTTGCCAATGACAAATTGTTTGTGAGTCAGTGAAGAATGCAACTCGTGGAATTTTGCACTGGCTTACATAGGTTGCAACATGAGATGTCAGAGGTAGATCATTGGAAAAGCTGAAATCAGCAGTGAAAGCAGAGAAGAGGCTTTCAATGGTAGTGTGGGGAGTGAGGCAATATAGTGGAGGTGGAAATAAGTTTTCTTGGTGATGTGGATGTACTCTATTGTCATTGTCTTTGCCTTGCTCCATTTCTTTACCACCTCAAGGCACCAAGTTCAAAATTCCCATTGTTAGCACTCTCAGGATCATCGATTCACATCCCTGTCTACAGCATTTGCATTGAATTTGAACTTAGAAACAAACAAAAAGCCAAAATGAGCATCAATGAAAAATTTAAATAAGGGAATAGTAATGATTTATTTAGTTGTAATTAATATGGATTGCTTCAGTCTCTCTGATGTTTGAGCAAAGGTTGACTTGATAGCAAAGAAATTAATAAGAAAGCACTGTAAAAGAAGTAAGATTGAGAGTGGTAAAAGAGTGATGTGGTTGGCTGTCCTCAGCATAGATATAACAGTTGACCCCTTTAAGCAACACTCTTTAATTTGTCTGAGTGAGATGGCCATAATATTTCAGTAATAAATTCATATTAATGCAAAACTGCCAGGGGGAATGGGGTTGGAGACAGTGTGTTGTTACACTAAATATGCAGCTTTTCAGAAGCGTTGGTACAGTATACTAACGTATTAATGCGAAGCACAACACGAAGGGCGGGCATGAGTATTTAACAGGTGTTATTAAAAAAATCATAATTTATTTCAGAGTTTTCAAAGAAATAAAATATTTGCTGACAAATTACTTAAGATAAATAGTTAAAACAGTGATTACAATTTGCTTACAAAAAGTCTGCTTGCCTAAAATTGACAATCATCGATTGCATTCCCATTGATCAGCTCGGATAAGAAATGATTCTCATAACCTTTCTGTAAGTAGAGTCACAATGTGAACCTATTAACTGTGCACCAGTCAAACTGAGATTCTATCCAGAACAATTTTTAGCATAAATGGAATTTAAGGATGCAATAAAACATAGGAGCACATCAAGCAACATTATATACTTGGACCTAGAGCAGAGTCTTCAATTATTTGATTCAGCACGTCCACTTAAGTGCTGTATTTGTAGTTTCCTACAGCTATTCCTCTTCTTAATGGAATGCTGATGGTGTTGTTTCTTCCCTTGGTTGTACTAATTATGTTGCAGATAAGCAACAAAGAGCAGAGTGTGTTTGGAAACAAAATGTCATTGCCTTAATCTCCTTAATCACATAATGGACATATATTGATTGACACAGCTCACAAAGGATCTGACAGCACTGAAATGATCAATCTTTCATTGCTTGAAGCATGACATTAATTTGCAAATGACTCTTTCTACACTAACATGCCACAAGTCAAGGCATCGTTGTGTTAATTGTTTGGTTTTAACAATGTCAATACCTGTTTATTTACTCATTTAGTCTTGCAGAAACCAAAGTGGAAAGCCAATCTCAGTAATACAGGACAGCATTACAGTTAACAGGAGCAGGATGGAAGGTAAAAGGTTGGGATTATTGGCTTTGAAAGCCCAAGTTTATAAGGTGGAGAAAAGATGCACATGAAATAGGAGCAGAAGTAGACCCTGCAACATGTTGAGCTTCCTCTGCCTTTAGGTGCAATCATGGCTGATCTTGGGTTTCAACTCCACTTTCCCCCCCCTCTCCCGATATCCCTAATTTCCTCAGGGATGAAAAATCTGTAATTTCCAGCCCTCTGTATTCCAAAGTTTCACATCCGTCTGAGTGAAGAAATTTCAATCTAGATTCTTGAGCCAAAAAAAACCTCTAAATATTGATGCTCTGATGAGTTCCAAAATGTATAATAATGTGGAGAAAATGAGTTAGAGTAGGAGGTGGTGTAATGACAACATCTCATTTGATAAGGACTCTGATGCAATGGTAGTGCCCCTATCTCTGAACCAGGGGGTCCAGGGTCAAGTCTCACCTGGTCCAGAGGTGTGACATAACATCTCTGAACAGGTCGATTAAAAAAGCTAGAATTTTATGTCAGCAGGCGGCAATGGCATAGTGACATTGCTACTGGATTGCTACTACCCAAAAAATAATCTGGGAGCCTGGATTCAAATTCCACCATGGCATGATCATTCCATCAATGATGATCATGAAACAATTGCCATAAATTCCCATATGTTTCACCAACATGTTTTACGGTCTCTTGTGATACAGTGGTAGTGGCTTTACTCCAAAACTGATCTTTCTGGTGCCCCACACTTTACAGCCTTCCAAATCAAATACAACAATTGATTGCTAACCTCTGTTTTCTGTTGAACTGGAATTTAGGCATAAAGGAGATGCCATACAAAGATATCGAGGCACAACATTTTCAATATTTTCAACTGTCACAGGAATATAGGAATTTCTAGATGGAACAAGACCAGATTCCTCTTTCCTGATAGTTTTATGATGCAATGCTAATGAGTTATCATGACTATCAATCTGCACCAATTAGACTGAACAGATATGAGGTGAGGAAATCTGACTCAGGTACTTAAACAAAATAAAGAACTGTGGATACTGAAACAAAAACAGAAACTGCTGGACAAACTCAGCAGGTCTGGCAGCATCTGTGGAGAGAGAAACAGTTAACGTTTCGAGTCCAGTGACCCTTCTTCAGAACCAGATGTGGCTAGACCTGCTGAATTTCTACAGCAATTACTAGTTTTGTTTCATTCAGTTAGTTGTTCATCTTATCCATGCTGGACTGACCTATCTCCTCCCTACGCCCCCACCTACACTCACCTTTACTGGCTCCATCCCCGCCTCTTCGACTTGTCTGCCTCCTCTCCACCTATCCTCTCCTCTATTCATCCTTTATCCACCTCCCCCTCTCTCCCTATTTATTTCAGAACCCTCTTCCCCTCCCCCATTTCTGATGAAGGGCCTAGGCCCAAAACGTCAAGCTTTCCTGCTCCTATGATGCTGGCTGTGTTCATCCAGCCCCACAGCTTGTTATCTCTACACCTGTATACTATGTTTCAGTTTATTCTTTTATTGATTCTAAAGATACTATTTTCCAAAATGAATCTGTATGTTCAAAACGTGCATAAATCAATCTATTTGTTTCATCATTTCCTTAAGGATACTGTTTGTTCCATAGAAATACCACTTGTTCATTTTTGCATAGATTGGTTTTAAATTAATCCCTGTTCAAGTGTGAGCTATGTCCTTTGTTTCCAGCTGTACTAGACAAGGTGAAGTAGCTTGTTATAGACTGCATTATCTAAACCCCTTAGAATACTAAAATCAGCAAAATCACATCTCCTCACCTCCTTTTTTCAGTGAGAACATGCCATATTTACATAATTGCTGTTCATACTCCAAGCCCTCCTTTCCCTTACTCATTCTGGTTGCTCTTTTCCATCACTGTAATGTCCTTTTTTGTACTGCCGCAATCAGAACTATACACAGTATTCTAAGTGGGATGGCATCAAAAAGCTACAAAAGGGCAGAATTTATCACCATTTTGCTCAGTATTGACCTTTTAACACATCCCCGCATTGGATTTACTTTATTCACCAAGCATTGTCAGAATAAGTTCAATTTACTGTCAGCCAGGACTTGCAGATCTCTTGCATTTTCCACACACATAATATTCTTTCAATTTGAAAGATAGTGCTTTCCAAATGTTTTTGTGTACATAATGAAAAATTTTGCATTTCTTTACATTGAACATTACCTGTGATCTGTTTTCCGGAATTTGAAAGAATACTCAAATCTTTATTACATACCAAACAGTTTTTAAGTCTTTCATTGGCCATGTATCATGTGCAAATTGTTCTTTTGTTTTCTATTTCAAAAAAGAGATTGCAAAGCAAACACCTCTGGGTCTTCACAGGGTAATATTCTCCCAAGTTGATGATAATCCCAATACCATTAATTAACACTTGGATTCTATTGATCAATGCATTGCATATCCACTGTGAAATACTTCCACTAATTTATAATTAATACCATCCTTTCCATTAAAACTGTATCAGCAATTTAACTGAAATCCAACTATATCAGACCCACTTGTCAAAGAACATAAATTGTGATGTCATAAGGCATTTTGACTCCCTTTTTATGTTCCAGCATTCCATTTGGTGTTGAATTCATGTTAATGCTGTGCTATTTTCCTTCAAGCCCTTAAAGTATTTTTTACTCTGTTTTGTTGGTTGGTTTCTGATCCAATTCAACCAAGTAGGAGTGCATTTAAGCTTGGTATTTCTGCTTTACAATCGGAATGAGATCACATGCAGGTTGAATCTGAACTCACTTCCATCAGTTTGCCTTCCTCTAGACTTCAAGTAACATCATTTTCTCATGGCTAAAGTGCCCAGCCAATCAGTTATTAAAGCATTTTAACAGAATAGTGTGATTAGTGATATTACTGGGAATGCAATTGTATTGACTATACTAAGATTAATTGCTTTCTTATGGACCAGATCAAACCTTCTCAAAATATATCAAGACGATTGTCTAGACCCTAATTTTTTTCTTATTTTAAAGGTAAGTGTAAGGCATTATGTTCCAGATGTAATTTGATTGGTCAAACTACCAGGCTTGAAATAAATCACACTTTATTCATGCACTATAATTACAATACAGACAAATTAAAAATAAAGAAAAGAATTGGCTAATTGTAACTATTGAATTGCTTAACGAAATAATATGTATTAACTTACTACTAATTATCTGTTTCGGTATAGTAACATCCCACAAATACACCCTTAGCAAAGGCAATCTCAGTAAAATACATTGTCTCACATGCAATTCTAGCAGCAGAAACAGAACCCCATCTTTTAGCTGTGACAGAGAGAAAAATATCCAGCTTCAAGAGCCCAGCAACTGCAGAAACCTATGACTACAAGTTCTGGTTCTGTGGGACCCACCCATTCAGGCTGCTTCAATTGTTCCAACTTTTTTTTAAAATCCCCAAGGTCTCACAAGCTGTTTACTTTTATTGGCTTTGAGCAGACTGTTCTCAACCTTTCTTCACAAAAAAGGACAAAATATCCCTCTTAAAGTCATCGTATCATCGCAGCTTACTGCAATTTTAAAATTTTGACAAAACATGTTTAGCCTATCCAAAACATGACATTGTAAAGGTTCTAGTTTCACCAGATACATTATCAGCTACACTACAAACTTGTCCCAACGTTTTAAAAATCCCCACATTGTTGTGTAAGGCTTTAAGGATCTAAAAGAGTTAAGTCTGAGTAGGGATTTGCATTGTTCAATGTGATGAGACCTGTGGACTCAGACAGGGAAACAGCTTTGGACCTTGTAGACCCAACATTGAGGTCAACCTCATAGTCTGAGTAACATTATCTATCATACCAATGTAACTTGTATCTAATTGGTGCCATACAATAAATTTATTTCAGGACAAGAGCCTCTTTTTAAACTGCAAGATGGTTTTCCTCCATCACAATAGACCAAACAGGCTCTGGATATCCCTACCAGCAAGGACAATGGTGACAACAAATCTACCAGATGTATCCTTCACCAAGATGAGTTTTGGTCAGGATCCATCATAGGACACCCATCATGGGAGTCTGAGTATAAGGCAGACAAGAGGACTAAAGACAGAGATTGATGCCAATTCCAATATTGGTCAGCACGGAAGCATCTTAGTGCAAAGTAACAACTTCCTCCATTGAAGCACAACTTATTTATACAGATGTCACTACAAATATCCAACTGTCTTACTTTCAGTTTCCACCATATTGGCACAATGGTGAAAATTGGGTATAATATATGATCAAACACAATTCGAATGCAAACAGAAGTGAGAGGATTTTCATCTAGTTCCAGTGAGAAGGGTTTGGAGCCAGGATGGTAATGAGACAAGCATTGTTATTCAATTACATTGTATCTTAAAACAATCAGCATCTATCCACCTGGTGCCTGTTCTCATATTTCAGTCAAATAGACCACTGTGGTTTTCCCAGTGCAATCGTAAAATAAAGCTTCAAAACAATCTTTGATGCTTTGGTCTAAAATCAAGTTTGTTTTATCATCAACACAGACATTATGTTATGTTTTTGGTGTTAACACACCTTGTAACATAATATGAAGACTGAATTCTATTAAGTATATCGCTAATAAATCAAGAAATATGATGTGGACAATTCTGGTTCAAAAATATAATCTTCACTTTGTCATTAGCGGGTGCTTTTTTAGTTTATTACATAAATAGCACAATTAAATGTGTTTTTATTTTTTACAATCACCTAATAATGTAGGGGATCAAATGCAATGCAAACAATGAAAAACATGAGGGCATATTGGAAAATTTCACACTAACAGCCTATGATGCTCAGCCCATTAAAGTTAGTGGTTGGAAATCACAGGCTGGAGTTGTGAAGTGAGGTTTTTCATATAAACTCCCCGTGGACAAATTTCCAAATGGGTTGCCAAAGTGGAAAATCTGGCGTGTTAATTTACGATGTATGTATCCTGCACAATGTCATTTTGGAACGGACAGTGCTCTTGTAATGTCTGTGTATCTCACAATCACTTTGTAAGGCTGGCTGTTCCTGTGGGATGATTTTTTGTCCATTCTATTCCACATGCCCAGTGTCTGGGCAGTCAAAGTGCAGTGTCTGAACCATTTTCATGATCAGGGCTCATCTGAATAATCTCAGCAAACTAATGCATCCTCCAATCAAAGTAAGTGGAGGCAGGAAATCCAGTCATGCTCCCAATGATCTGAGATACAAGTAAAACCTTAAACATGTAGAAGAAATATGGCATGGCGGGGAAAAGCATGGGTAGACCATGGGTAGGCTAGTAGGATGCTTCATGCATTAAGTAGGGAAACATTAATCTACAGTTCTCCACTTACTCCAAATAATGTGCTTTGGCCTCAATAGGACACCTCAAATGACATTTCCCATTTGGCACAATAGTTATTATGTCACCTCTCTACTTGATACTTCACATTAAGGACATTTTGTGCGCCAGAAGTGAATTTAATTGAAACTGCCCATACTCCTAGACAGAGAAGCCTAAACAGACAGTTTTTGACAATTGTGGATGTGAATCTCAATTACACAGCAGAAAGGGCAATGCTCAAGTGACAGTACTACCCAATTGCTAATAATTCTGTTCTACTTTTCTCTGCGCATGTGGTACATTTATACCTGAAGATGACATAGTAATTCCACAGTGTTATGTCATGGAGTAGTAAAGTATGTGTGCTACCAATTTCCCACACAGTGACTTCAGTCATACAGGGTGGAAGTCGATCTACTAAAGAAAGAAAGTATTAGATTAGGCAGTGAAATTGTTGCAATGCAACTGATTTACAACAGCGAACAAATAACCTATTATCCCATCTGTTGAAAAACTGAACGTGGAAGATTTGAAGATGAAAGAAATAACATGCAAGATATGAAAAACACACTGACATGTTGGAGAATTATTAACACTTGATGCACTTTTGACACTGCTGAATTGTATAATCAGCATTTCTGCTGCTTTTATGAATACAATAATTCATATTTAATTTGCAGCTATAAACAATCCATGCAAATAATCAACATTAATTAGAAAATTTTCATGAGCAATTTTAAAACAGATATGTAAATTGTTTGTAAAAGCCTTATGTTACAACAGAAATGGTCATGCTCTAAGTCTATACTCATTTAATCATGTACAAATTTTCTTGTCCCTGAAATACATATGTTAGTATGTCACTTTGTTATTTCCCATTTTATTCCAGACCTAGGATAAGTCTTGACAAAGATAAAATCTGAGAGAAGTTTCAGAATTCCAACATCTGCTTTGTTTTATGCTTGAAATTTGAGATCTTTAGGTATCAACTGATCACAGATAGATCATATTTGTAGAAAGGCAAGCAGCGTGCACTACACAAAGTGTCTGCCAAGGAATGTAGATAGGTTGAGTGGGAAAAACATTGCAGATGGAATACAATGTGGGGAACTGTGAGATTATGCAAGTTGACAGGAAGAATACAGGAGGTGAATATTATTCAAATGGAGATAAAGTGCAGAAAGCTACAGCATACAGAGATTTAGGAGTCCTCCTGCATAAACTTCAAAAAGCTAGCATACAATTTTGGCAGGTAGCATTGAAAAAAAATGAAATGTTGGCCTTTATTTCAAAGGGAATGGAATATAAAAACGCCCAAAGCTATACAATGCACAAGTTAGATCACAACCAGAATACTATGAACAGTTTCAAGTCCCTTATCTAAGGAATGATATACTGGTTTAGGAGGCAGACCAGATATGATTTACTAGGCCAGTCCCAGTTATGGAGTGACTGTCTTATAAGGAGAGATATGTAGTTTGGGTCTGTACTGAAATAACTCCACAAAGGCCAGTATCCTGTCACAAAATCACCCTTTACTTGCACGCGCATAGTGCATGATGCTGCCCCAGCTAGCGTAGAGCCAGTTCCCAGAGTGAGCAGGACCCCTGACACTCCTGTTTATATCTGTAAGCCGAAACTCCCTGATTAGACCTGTTAACAGCCCCAATCAGGGAACTCATGTTCTATGAGATCCACCTGGCTGAATACATCCCATGTACTCATTGAAGTTTAGCGAAATGAGATACAATCTTATTGAAATTGCAAGATTCTTAGGGGACTTCACACAGTAGATATGGAAGGGTTGTTTCACTTTGAGAGAAAGTCTTGGAGCGGAGGGCATAATCTCAGAATAAATAGTTGAACATTTAAGACAGATATGAGGAGAAATTTGTTCTCTAAGAAGGTAGTGAATCTGTGGAATTCTTTATCGCAGAGGCCTATCAAGGTTAGAACATAGAACATAGAACGTTACAGCGCAATACAGGCCCTTCGGCCCTCAATATTGTGCCGACCTGTGAAACCAATCTGAAGCCTATCTAACCTACACTATTCCATTATCATCCATATGTTTATCCAATGATCATACCTCTGACATCTGTCCTATATCTATCACCCTTCAGTTTAAAGCTATGCCCCCTCATGCTAGCCGTCACCATCCAAGGAAAAAGGCTCTCACTGTCCACCCTATCTAATCCTCTGATCATCCTGTATGTCTCTATTAAGTCACCTCTTAACCTTCTTCTCTCTAACGAAAACAGCCTCAAGTCCCTCAGCCTTTCCTCATAAGACCTTCCCTCCATACCAGGCAACATCCTGGTAAATCTCCTCTGCACCCTTTCCAATGCTTCCACATCCTTCTTGTAATGCGGCGACCAGAACTGCACGCAATACTCCAAGTGCGGCCGCACCAGAGTTTTGTACGGCTGCAACATGACCTCCCGGCTCCGGAACTCAATCCCTCTACCAATAAAACCTGACACACCGTACGCCTTCCTAACAGCCCTATCAACCTGGGTGGCAACTTTCAGGGATCTATGCACGTGGACACCGAGATCTCTCTGCTCATCCACATTACCAAGAATCTTACCATTAGCCCTGTACTCTGTATTCCTGTTACTCCTTCCAAAGTGAATCGCCTCACACTTTTCCGCATTAAACTCCATTTGCCGCCTCTCAGCCCAGCTCTGCAGCTTATCTATGTCCCTCTGTAACCTGAAACATCCTTCCGCACTATCCACAACTCCACCGACTTTATTGTCATCCGCAAATTTACTAACCCATCCTTCCATGACCTCATCCAGGTCATTTATAAAAATGACAAACAGCAGTGGCCCCAAAACAGATCCTTGCAGTACACCACTAGTAACTGAACTCCAGGATGAACTTTTCCCATCAACCACCACCCTCTGTCTTCTTGCAGCTAGCCAATTTCTGATCCAATCCACCAAATCACCCTCAATCCCATGTCTCCGTATTTTCTGCAATAGCCTACCATGGGGAACCTTATCAAATGCTTTACTGAAATCCATATACACCACATCAACCGCTTTACCCTCATCCACCAGTTTGGTCATCTTCTCAAAGAACTCAATAAGGTTTGTGAGGCACAACCTACCCTTCACAAAACTGTGTTGACTATCCCTAATCAAATTATTCCTTTCTAGATGATTATAAATCCTATCTCTTATAATACTTTCCAACATTTTACCTACAACTGATTATTAATTATTAAGTTTATTCAAGGCTGAGATGTACAGATTTTTAATCATTAAGGGAATTGAGGGTGATGAGGAATAGGCAGTAAAATGGAGATAAGGATTATGAGATCATCCATGATCTCATTGAATGGCAGAGCAGTCTCAATAAGCTAAATGACCTATTTCTGCTCCTATGTATACATACAGTCTTATGATTGAACCAACACATTGACTACAATTCAGTTGGAAATTCAGTACAATTAAACTGATTTTTTAAGAATCTTCTGTCCTCATCTCATGTATAAGTTGTTCCAGTGATTATCCCAGAGGGTGATGGGCATCTGGAATTCAATGCCTGTGAAGGTAGTAGAGGCAGAAACCCTCATAACACTTACAAAATATTTAGCTGTACACTTGTGATGCCAAGGCATACAAGGTAATGGGCCAAGTGCTGAAAACTGAGATTAGTATAGCTAAGTGGTTGTTTTTGAGGGTGCAGACCCAATGAGCCAAAGGGCCTATTTCTGTACTATAGCCCTCAATGACTCTGAGACTCTATTTCAAATTTCCACTTATTTGAGATATACGAGAGTCAATTTAACAAATATGGTTATATATATTTGGACTTTTTTACATGTAGTTCCTTAAAATATTCCATCTATTACATGCCTATATTCCCAATAATGACTTCTGGTGAGCATTGCCGTGTGTGGTAATTAAAGCATTCTACAACACTTTCACTATGGGAAAAGATGTAACGGTAGCATGACAAGCAGTTTCCATTATCTATATGGTATAAGAATTTGTAATGAAAAATGTATCATATATTACACTTTTAATATAGAGTAGCAGTAGGTTGTAGTTTCTATCTACGCAAATCTAAATGTCTTTTTCAGATTTCTGCCCAAAGACGGGTGTAACCCGCATCATCACAGTCTCTACCACTCAGGGAAAGGAAGCAGGTCCTGAACCCAGGCCAGCCAAACATGCTGCTGGCACGATCTGATCCACACCAGCCGCCCAGAGCATGTATGAATGGTGATGGCAGAGGCTCCAATTTTCTTTCCATTACGTGGCTGTTCGTGAATTTCTCCTGCTTTACTGCCTCCTATTGACATACGTTGGAAGGATTTGCAGTCTGTTTGGTCGCATTATAAACACATCCTCCTTGGTCATCAAGTCCTGGAGTGGGATTTGTGTTTCCATGCTCAGGCAGGGTTGCAACCTACTGTGTACAAGAGCTCCACATACAGTGTGTCTGATACATACTGGATCACTCTGCATATACACACATATAATGTTACACATAATGTAAGTTTTTGCAATTTTAACAACATGTATTTAAATATTTTTCTTATATTGGTCAGGAACTCTATTAATTTCTTTCATTCTGGAAGCTCCGACTGATCTTCAGTGTGCTGGAGGGTCTAGGGAAGAAGTCAACCTCCATTTCCTTTCTATAGTTACATGTATGCCTAGTATCATTTGTATTCATGACTGCACATGAAAACAAGCATTCACCGTGATAAAGCTTCCTTCAAGCACAATGGCATTTTCGCAGCTGAGATGGGTTTGTGAAACTCCAGATCCCAGATAGCAGTAGGAGAAAAAGGGAAGATTTTCTTTATAATGGAGAAGAGAAACATAGTGATTCAGAAGTAAAAGCAAAAGAGAAGGAATCCAATTCCAAGCACCCAATAGATTTTTCAGACAAGAAAACATTTCTTGTGAAAGAATAAAAAGAAATCTTCTGAAACAAAAAGTGCAAGAAAAGCTAATGGAAAGCCCTAGTACATCAATTTGTTCATTTCATAGCTTTCACCAATCAAAAAATGAACAGTCTGCTCTCTGATGATAATTTCACTCAGCTTTTCTGCTCATGTTGAAAGAGGAATTCGAGATTAATCCCTTTGACCTGTACAATTTATTTCAGCTTGCAATAAATATCTGTTAGATTTTTCTGAGTCATGAAATAATTTCAAATTCCTTTACGGGCCGATTATGTTTGCTGAAAAGGTCCCGTTACTGTACTGATGTGTTTGAATGATGGTGCTTATTGAAGCATGCAAGCCTCACTGTTTAGACTCCAGCTTTCTGTGCATGTACATGTTTGACTGGATGTAGAAAGTATATATTTATGCTCATACATCTGTGGGTGCATTTGATTGTGCACTCATGTGAAGAAAGCTAAAAACAAGTCAGCAAAGGGACTATATTTCACCTGCAATATTGGAATTATATCATTTTTAAAAATGTATAAAAATATACATTTTTAACCATTTCTTTTTTTTTCCTGCCCTGTCACAAAGAGCTACCAAGAGTTCAAGGATCAGAGTTCAACAAGTGCCTGGCATGTTTTGATATCCCAAGCAAGCAATGATTCTTCATGTAGAAATCTAGGCAATGAGCAGACTATTCAACTGAGGAAGGAGGATTAGAGCCAAACTCAAACTTGTCCTCTCCGAATGGCCACACGTATAGGTGGATAGTGATAGAAACGCTGCCTTAGTCAATTACTTTCCCCTTCTAGCCCAGATCTGAGTAACCTACCTGAAATCAGCTAACTCGACAAAAACAGGAGATATTCCTGATTGGCATGACTCATATCCACGCCAGGCAATAAAATTACTATACCAGCTGCATAAGTACATTTTTCTTTTTGTATTTATCATCGGCCAGATGGCTGAGGGGTCAAGACTGGCTCCAAATTTTGAACAGAAAAGTCAGGACTGACACTGAAAGACTGCTGTACATTACATTGCATTACTCCATGACAAACATACTGCAACAGTGACTACATTTCAAACATACTTCAATGGCTGAAAAACACTTGGAGACACTATATAAGTACAAGTCCTTCTTCTTCTTTATTGTTGGAAGTGTTAAATTCAACTTTGCTTTCAGCTGCTTTGAATCCTGGATCCTAACTCAATAGTTTCAAAATTTTTGTCCTTGCCTTTAAATCCCACCGTGGCCTTGACTTCCCAATGTTGATAACCTCTCACTCCATCTCGATGTTCCTTGGACTCTGATCTCTCAGGTGTTCCATGCTTTACTTTACCCCTGCCTCCAGTGATCTAGTTTCCAATCCCTGGTGCTCCTTATCTATAACTCCTTGGCCTCTCTAAGTCCCTCCTCTGCAAGCCCTTCTTCAAATGCATATTTGATCAATTTGTTGCTCAGCCTCCTCCTCCTTTGGTTGCACATCTAGTTTCTTGAGAGTATTTTAAATTTGTAAAAAATTTAAAAATAAATACTAATTATCACTGTTACTTTGGGGGAACACAGAATGAATTGTGGCACCTATCCATAGCAGGAAAGCAGGTCACTCACAATTCCATGTGCTAATTGGACCACAGTGTCTTAGTAGCATTGTCACTAGCCTAATAATCCTGAAGGCCAAGCTCAGGGGACTAGGTTCAAATCACACAATGATAGCTGGTGCACTTTCATTCATTAATAAGAATGAAAACCTGAAACTTGTAATGGTGACCATGAAACAGCCATTTTTAACTGTTAAAAGCCCATTTGATTCACTAATGTCCTTTAGGAAAACAAATCAGCCTCCTCACCCAGTTTGTCACACACGTTGACTCCAGAATCACATCAGTACGGCTTAAACTTAAGTACCTCCTGAAATTGCCTAGCAAGCCATTCAGGTTCAATGGCACTTCAAGTTGGGCAACAAATGTCAGTTTTTCCAGAAAAGCCCATATCCCATGGGAAAACAATAGGAAAAGAAACCAGCAGGCCAAGCAGCATCAGGGGAGCAGGAAAGCTGATGTTTCGGGTCAAGGCCTTTCTTCAGAAATGGAGGAGGGAAGGGGATTCTGAAATAAATAGGGAG